>VMDO01001552.1:0-118874 GCA_007922755.1 Pedetes capensis | reverse complement strand
AAGATTCTCAACCTAATTTTATCAAATCAAATCCAATAACATAAAAAAGATAATACTTAACAACCTAGTGAGGTTATCATAGGAATGCAAAGTTAGCATTTGAAAATCAATGTAATTTATCATGTTAAGATATTAAAAAAACTCCTTATGTTCATCTTAATAGATGCAGAGACAGCACTTGACAAAATCTAATTGTCTATTCCCTCTAAAATCTCTCAGAAAACTAGGAATAGAGGGAAACTTCCTCAATCTGATAAAGGAAATCTCAAGATACCTATGTGCTATTAGGTGTCATGAAGTCAGGTCTGACTCATAGCACTCCTATATACAACAGATGAAACACTATCCAACAATGTGCCATGCCCGGCAGTATTGTCAGTGCTTCTCTGCTATTCATAGGGTTTTCAATGGCAGATGGATTTTTGGGAGTTCGCTGCTGGGTCCTTCTCCCAAGCCTACAGCACCCGGTATTCCCAGGTGGTTTCCCATCCAAGTATTAACCAGGCCTGACTCTGCTAAGTTTCCAAGATCTGACAAGATCAGACACCAGGGTGGTATCACTGTAGACCAAGAAACTACATCATATTCAATGTACAAAAAAAATTGAATGTTTTTCTCTCAGGTAAAAGGCAAACAGTTTACATCGTTTTTAAGACTGTAAAGGAGTCATATGACCAAAAAGTTTGAGAACTATTAATCTAGAAGAAGGGATAAAACAGAAGAGAGAAAGGAGTTAGTTCAGTAGACAAGAAGATATGCTTCTGACTTGAGGTTCTGCAAAGTCTTTATAATGACTAACAAGGCCCTTCTTGATTTACTGTCCTGTTAGCTATTCTGTTATTTTCTACCATTTTCCACTTGCTCACTTTGTTACAGCCATACTGATCTTGCCATTCCATGAACATACCAAGCTTGGGAACATTATGCTTATTTTTCCTTCTGCTGAAATGACTCACTCTCCATGTTATCTGCTTGTTTGGCTCTGTTGCTCCTTTAGATGTTTTCTCTGACATATATGACCTATTGGAAAATATCAGTTCTCACCTTATCACACTACAATCCAGGTACTCCTCCTTCTTCTTCCCCTGCTTTATCACCATAATATCTTTACCATCTGCCATACTGTAAATGTTTTTGTTGTTTTGTTTTGGTTTTTGGTTTTTTGAGAAGGCTACCCCTGTGTAGCCCAGGCTGTTCTGGAACTTGCTATGTATCCCAGGATGGTCTTGAACTTGCATCTATCCTCCTGCCTCAGTGTCCTGAGTGCTGGGATTACAAGCATATACCACCATGCCTGACCAGTAAATGTGTTTGTCTGTTTTCTCATATCGAGAATGTAAGCTCTATGAGAACAAGACTTTGCTTTGTTGTCTTCCTTACTGTGTCCCCCAGAATGACTATTTGAATGAATGAACAGAATGTGATGTGAGGGGAGAGCTTTAGTTAGGAGCACAAACACTTTATGCTTTGTAATAAGCAAGATGACAGATTGTATAGGTATCAAAGCAGATACATTGTCATACTTGTTAAGGTGATTTTCTTCTGATTGCTTATTTTTTCTTTGAAATAAAATGTCGAACTTAACACATGTAAAGTCATTCTTGATCCCCTCTTTCATTCACAGCCTATATCCATCCCATCAAGTCCTGTTGAGTGTATATGCAAAATGTACTGTTGGTGATACTGTTCCAACTTCTCTCTACAAAGGTAATGGAATCTTAATGGGTAATAAGGAAAAAATAAGAATTAAATTTAATAATAAAGACAAAAAGCCTAAAAAAGCCTTTTGGGCACTGACAATTGTGACTATCCAACAATCTAAGATTAAGACTGACAACATTATTTTGACCCCAGTGCTTGGTCAACTTACTCGACCACCAAAGATTTGGATAAAACAAAAAGACTTGTTATCTCCTAAAGATCAAATATACTGTAAACGTGGCCTTCTGCAAAATCTCTTAGCTGTAATCTCTTGTCTTTTAATAATAATCTCCTACCTTTTTTCTTTAAAAAAGAAAAAGGGAGAGAGGCCCAAAATCAACCCCCCTCAAATGTTATTAGCTGAGATGTTAACTAAGATAATTTTTGATTCAAAAATTTAAAAAACTGATTTCAAGCCTCATGCAATTACATCTTGCGGCCATATTTCCAGGCCACCAGAACATCAAAACCTCCAAAAATAAATTTTAAACCATATAAAATCATACTATGGGGTCAACATACATGGCCACCAGCAATAATAACGAAAAGACAAGGTCAAAAATAACAATTTTTTTTTCTTTTCAACCTCATGGTTTGCCCCCAAGTATTTCAATGTCAATGTTTCAATGTTTTCAAATCATTGCTTAAAGGATTTAACCCAATGCCAACACCCCTCACAGGCTCAGGGACTATTGCGGAAGAAGGGGCGCATTAGATTATAAGAGCTGATTGTGAGAAGTGGAAGGTACTGGGACCCTTATTGATATAAATGTTTTATAGGTATATATGTTAAAATTGTTTGACCCTTGTAATTCTTGTGTCTTTATACTGCTTGACTTGCAATATTTGTTAATCATGAAGGAACACTGCTGCTGTTAAAAAAGAAAAGGGGGGAGAAGATGTAGGGAATTATCTGGACACCCACTGAGGTGGACTGGGAGGGTGCCAGGGTCAAGGTCTGGGCCCTCTCCAGATCCTGCCCTGTTTCTACGACATGTGGTTACCCTTAACCCTTAACCAACAGCCCAGCTCTGGTGTAGCCTTTTTCAGCCTGATTGGCCACCCAGAGCTATCCAATTGGTTATTAAGGAGAGCTCAGTGATTGGTCCAGTCTGCACCTAATCCCCCAATAGTAAGTCCTCCTGGCATGAGCAGCTCTCTAATTGGTTGCAGCCTGGTCCACACCCCCACCTAAAGTTTATGTAAGTAGACCACCGATTACCTCAAGGGTCTATTCACTTCTTTCTTCCCGACCACCTTGACTCTGATTGTCACACCCTAAACCTGACTTCACTGCTTTGGTCATCCAGACCTTCAATCAAGCTGCCGAGAGGCAAGACCCAGAGAGTCAAGAAAGAAGACCTTGAGCAAGCCAAGAAGAGCTCTAAATCCCCACCCATCCACCCCCACTCTGGGGAGGAGGTGAGAGAAGATGACCGGCAAAAGGCAACATCACTGGACAGTCAGCGTAGCCAGCAAGGACATCAGAGCTGTTTGTCACTTTGATACAGAGCTGTTATTCCACTGTAGCAGCAGTGACCTGTGCTGTCAGCTAGAAAGCTTTAGGCTCTCCTGCAAAGGAGTAGCTTAATAAAGTTCCTGTCTGTTTTATATAAGAAGGCCTCCCAAGGTCCTTCTTGGAGCCACCGACCAGCTCCTGCCTGCCCCCAAGAGTCCCCAAGCATGCTGGTGTTTTGATGAAGCTCTGTGGTCTTTTGCTGGGCTGGAGCAGACCCTGAACAATATACTGGTTTTATATTATTATTATTATTATTATTATTATTATTATTATTATTTTGCAGTGCTGGGGTGTTGAATCCAGGGCCTCACACATGCTGGGCAAGTGTTCCACAACCGAGCTGTGCCCTTAGCCTGTTTTTTGCTTCGTCCATTTGTCTGCCTCCATAGCCACCCCTTAGCCCAGGCTATTACCAACATTTTGTTGTTGTTGCTGCTACTGCTACTGTTATTGTTGAAATGGGGGTCTCACTATGTTGCCCAGGCTGAAACCGAACTCGTGGGTTCAAGTGATCTTGTGTCAGCCTTCTAAGTACCTGGGACCATAGGTATGCACCACTAGGTATGCAGCTTCCCACCAATTCTTGTGACTATTATAATAACTTCCTACTCTTACCAACTTCTAACTCACAATTGTCTCTAGGCCATTCCCCACCTAGCAATAAAAGTGGTCTTCGTAAAACAAGCAAGATCATATTATGCCCCTGCTTAAAACTTTCCCTAATAGCATCCAAGTGCACTTAGAATAAAACCCCATATACTCACCATAGCCTAAAAGCCCTGTAGAATCTGCCTCCTGCCTATCTCTTCTTTCCTACCTCAGGCAACTCTCTAGTGACTCATACTGGCTTTTCAGTTCCTGACACACTAAGGTCTTTCCAACCTTGGGACCTTGGCACTTTCAACATTTCTTCTTCATGGAATGCTCTGGCTTCTACTCTTGTCATGTATGGTTTGTACACAACTAGGGTGACCAACTTTATCCCGTTTTGCCTAGGACTTTCCCAGCTTTAGCACTGAAGTTACCATCCGTAGGAACCTCCTCAGTCCCAAGCAAATTGGGACAGTTCATCCCCCTATTCTTATCTAAATATCTGGTGTGGAGGATCTATTCTATTAGTCTTTATTCCAGCCCCCATTTGTTTCCTTTTCACGCTCAGTTTGTAACTTCTAAGCTATTTTGTCTATTATGGCAGACATTGGCAATTTGGCTACCCTGAATCCTATGTTCGTACATCTCAGGTTACACGGGAAGCTGACTTGCTTCCCGATAAGGAGGCCAAAAGGGACAATATTCCCTGTTCCACTCTCTTGTGCCCACTTAGATACCTGTACATGGAATTTTGAACCTAAAGAATAACACAAAACCATACAGTAAGTCTAGGTTTTTTAATGGTAGCTACATCAAAGCAACATTACAGTGGAGAATATAGTAGATCGCAGCAAATATCCACAAGCATCAGAATCTAGCAGCAGGTCAGGTCATGTTCCATGGCAGGAGGCCAGTAATGGTGGTACAGAGTGCCCAGCCAGCAAGTGGTGGCAGCCTGAGCAGTATGTTCCTGTAGTATTTTGGCTCCCTGGTGAGTTTCTGAGTTCTTCAGTACCCTCCAGAAAATCCCATTTCTGCTTGAGATAACTAGAATCAGTTTATATTATTTGCAACCAAGAACTCCAACAGGAGTTCTAACATCTACTAATTTGACAAAAATTCTTTTTTTGGTTTCTGATGTCTTCCTGACAAGAATGTAAACTCTAGTCTGTTCTATTCACCACTGTATCATCAGTACCTAACACTTAAAATGACCTTAAAGAATATTTCTTAATTGAATGGGAAATAATTATGGTTACACCAATCGCTAAGGAGTTCACTGCTTTATAAGATATCTACTTATTTTTATTCAGCATCAAAAAGATAAGCCAATAAGAAAAAAAAACCCTACCCCTTTTCTATTCTAAAACCTACACTATGCATATTCTTTTTTCTGCTATGCATATTCTTATACAGTGGGCCTTTAACTGAAAATAACTTTATAAGTCACAAGCCAAAACAATGAACCCATAAAGGGTCTTAATATTTTTTTTAAAGACCAACAAAATAAATACCAAACAGCCCTATGTCAATCTTCTACTTGAACAAAACAAAACATCCCGAGTATTTCCAGGGGTCAATCTTCTTCAGGCTGGGATTTAGCTCAGTTGGTAGAGCTCTGCGCTGCAGTCTCTGAGGTCTCGAGTTCAATTCCCAGCACCGCAAAAATGGGAGAAGGGCCTGGCCATCCACTCCCAAGGCAATCCCGAAACAGTCAGCCATTGAAAACCCTATGAGGGTCGCTATGAGTCGCGAACCAACTCGACGGCACCTAACAACAGCAATCTGCTTCAAACCCATTTTCCTGTACTGTCTAAATTCTATATTTCACAATGATGTTTCTGAGAGTATAAAAGAACCTCAATCAGCAAAGAAAGATTAAATTATGTCCACTGGGCTGTATTTATATTTCATAATAGCAGATTAACATGCTTTAGACAAATTTTCAACAATATAATTGAAAAACAAAAGGATTTCCATTTTAATTAACATTAAATTCAATTTGAGATTTGACTCTATTAACTACAACTTCCCATTTTGCAAATGTGAGGACTAACATATATTTACAGAAGCAATACCAAATGTTCATTCTACATTGGCCTTTTTTTCAGAAGTCCTAGCAACCTTTTCCCCATGCTGACTATCCCTAATTTGTTGTTTTTCTGTCGATATACTGTCCATTATCACCAAGTCCTCATAAATGTTTGTTTCAGGAATGTCATTTTCAGCTAGGTGCTGTGGTTCATGCCTGTAATCCCAGCTACTGATGGAAAGAGCCTGAGGCAGGAGGATCAAAGGTCCAAGGCCAGGTGCCAGCATGAGCAACTTAACAAGACCTTGTCTCAAAAAACTAATAAAATGAGCTGGGTGCAGTGGCTCATGACTGTAATCCCAGTGATTTGGGAGGTGGAGACAGGAGGATCACAGGTTCGAGGCCAGAGGCAGCCTGTATAATTTAGCAAGACCCTAACTCAAAATGAGAAATATAAAGTGGACTGGGGGTGTAGCCCAGTGGTAGAACACTTGAAAAGTATGTGTGAGGCTCTGGGTGGGTTTAACTCCCAAGTACTGCAAAAATAAATAAATAAGTAAATAATATTAAATTAAATTAAATCAAAAAAATAAAATAAAAAGGGAATAGGTGAGTGTCTCAGTGGTGGAGCACTTGCTTATCATATGCAAAGCCTGGGTTCAAACCCCTACTGGGATTTGTCAAAAAAAGAAAAGAAAAAAAAGAAAGAAAAAAGAAAGAAAGAAAGAAAGAAAGAAAGAAAGAAAGAAAGAAAAGGTCATTAGCAATTTTCCCATTATTCATCTTGCCTTTGTGTGTGTGTGTGTGTGTGTGTGTGTGGTACTAGGGGTTGAACCCAGGGCCTCGCGCTTGCATGCTTTGCAAGTGCTGAACCACTGAGCTGCACCCTCAGCCCATTTTTTTTTTACCTTATGAGACAGGGTCTAAGTTACGCAGACTGCCTCTGTGGTCTCGAACTTGCGATCCTCCTGCCTCTGCCTCCCGAGCCGCTGGGATTACAGGCATGTGCCACTGCACCTGGCTCATCGTGCCCTTTTTAGAATGTACTTTGGTTCTGTTGTTTTCCCACAAACCAATTAAATTCAAATAAACCAAGTTTTAAAACTATGTTATAGCTAGGTGCAGTGGCACACATCTGTAATCCCAGAGACTCAGGAGGTGCAGGCAGAAGGATCACAGGTTTGAGGCCAGAGGCAGCCTGCTTACCTTAGCAATACCCTGACTCAGAAGAAAATATTTAAAAAATGAGCTGGGTTTGTAGCCCAGTAGTAAAGCACTAGCAAAGTATGTTTAAGGCCCTAGGTTCAACTTCCAAGTACTGGAAATAAATTAAATTCTAAAATTGGGCTTTCCTATATAATAGACATTATCTATATATGGTAATTTACATTAATTAAAAGTCAAGAAAATTAAAAATCCAGTTTCTCACTTGGACTAGCCAAATTTTAAGTTCTCAATAACTACATGTTGCTAGTGGCTACTGTATTGGATACATATAAAATATTTCCACCATCTCAGAAAATTATACTGAACAGTACGGTTCTAGAAAATTGATTCATCACTGTATTTATAGTTTTGAAGAAAATGTATAAGAACTTTCGTTCATTCAAACTCTGAGTGTTCAATTTTACCAAACCTTCACAAAACTATCATTATTATATGTCTCTGGGATAATTTTTATCTCACAGGTATCTTCAGAAGGAAATACAATCATACTGCTAAAAACACAGGATTTAGAGCCAAGTAGATCTTAGTTTAAATTCTGGCTCTGCCACTTTTAGTAACATGACCTTGGGTTCTGCAAGTGCTGGACCACTGAGTTGCACCCTCAGCCCTTTTTTTTTTTTTTTCTTTTTACGTTTTGCGACAAGGTCTCGCTAAATTACGCAGACTGCCTCTGGTCTCGAACTTGCGATCCTCCTGCAATCCTCCTGCCTTCGCCTCCGAGCCACTGGGATTACAGGCGTGTGCCACCACGCTCAGCTTAAAAGGCCTCACTTAAGGAGGATTCATCCTTCAGGGTTGGTATGAGAATTAAATGTGGTGATGGTTAACTGGGCATTGTGGTGCACAATTCAGGAGGCAGATGCAGGAGGATTGCCGGTTCGAAGCCAGAAGCAGCCTTTGTAATTTAGCAAGACTGTGTCTCATTTTACAAACTAAAAAAGGGGCTAGGGGGTGCAGCTCGGTGGCAGAGTGCTTAAATAGTACATGCAAGGCCTTAGGGTCAGCCCCTGAGTACTGAAAATAAAAAATGTAGTGATGGATGCAAACTACTTGGCACACAATGTTCAGTACATCCTAAATAGTCAATGAACTACAACTGTTATTGTTACTTTGCTCTCATTTTTCCTTTTAACTCTAGTCCCTACTATTCTCTTCAACACTAAAATCCAAAGTATTTCTTTACATTTTATAACGTTAATTGACAATACTTCGGAGACTGTGACTTCACAGCTCCTCAAATACTTGTACCACACTTCTCCAGCACTCCACATCAGGCTTTCAACAAACAGAGATTAAAAACAACACCTGCAGGGCTGAGGATATAGTTCAATAGTAAAGTTCATGCTCAGTATGTGCAAGGTCCTGGGTTCATGCCCAAGCACCACAAAACAAAAAATTTGCAACCATCATCTATTATTTTACTACCAAGAGCTCAAACTTGGCTTACCCTCAAACTGACTAAAATCTCTCCTAACTCTCAATACTTTCTAATCTAGCTGCTTTATACCTCCCTAGCAACTTCCAGTGACATTACTGTTCTTACTTTACTGAATTTACATAATGACACTTGGTTCCTTAGCCAGGCTTTGATTCATCAGACTTCTCTGCTACATTCATGTCACCAAGGGTTTGTTGATCCCCTTCTTCAGCTACCAGTGGAAATCCCCAACCTTCACTTAATCAACCTGGAGTTCCAAAGTGTCCAAACTTTCTTCCAGACCAGAGAATTCTTGTAGGAATCTTTTTTTTTTTTTTTCTTTGCGGTACTTGGGGTGGAATCCAGGGCTTTGCGCTTGCATGCTTTGCAAGTGCTGGACCACTGAGCTGCACCCCCAGACCATTTTTTGACTTTTTGAGACAGGGTCACACTAAGTTACACAAAATGCCACTGGTCTCAAACTTGCAATCCTCCTGCCTCCACCTTCTAAGCCGCTGGGATTACAGGCATGTGCCACTGCACCCAGCTCTTGTAGAAATCTTATAACACCGTCCCAGGACCTAGTAATTCCATAGCCTCCAAAAGTCAATTATAACCTTCGTCACACTTTTCAAGACCTTCATTTTAGGCTAGAGAGGTAACTCAGTAGTAGAGTGCTTGCCTAGCACACAGCCCTGGGTTCAATCCCCCACACCCATCCACTTACCAAAGAAAGAAAACAAACAGAGTTTCACCTAACGTTCTCCTGAATCATCAGATTATTTCATTTTAATTTGCTGAGAACATCAAGATTACTGCATATTCCTCATCAACCTTTGTCATAACTCCATATATTTTAGTCCTTACACTTCAAAAATTAAGCACTTATACTATATTATAAACACAATTAATTGACAAGTATTGTTCTACATGCTTTATGTGTAATGAACACACTGAATCCTCATATCTACCTATAAAATAGGAATTAGAATGATCTTTGCTTTGCAAATTAAGAATATCAGCCACAAAGAGATCACATGACTCATCTATGGTCATAAAGCTAAAAATGAACCCAGGTAGTCTGGTTCTAGAGGCTAATTTCTAAACCACTATGCTCATTGACTCACATTCCCTTGACTTCCCCTAATTCCTGATAATCTCAAAATTGTCTTTCAATGGGGGCTGGGAATGGGTTAGCTATCTTTATCTTTTATGTTTTAATTTTTACAAGGGAGAATATATTCAAGTATCACTTGTGAAATTAAAAATGTATAAAATAGCTGGACATGGTGGTACATGCCTGTAATCCCAGTACTTAGGAGGCTTACACAGAAGGATTGACACAATTTTGAGGCCAACCTAGTCTAAATATCAAGTTTGAGGCTATGGTGGGCTACACAGTAAGACCCTGGCTCAAAAAAAAAAAAAAGTACAAAATGAAACAAATGGGGTGGCATACTCTTGTAATCCCAACACTTAGAGGCTGAGGAAAGGAGGATCTCAAGTTCAAGGCCAACCTGGGCTACATAGTAAGACCCTATAACAACAACAACAAGTATAAAATGACTTATTATAAAGCCACAATAGTCAAAACAATGTGGTACTGGCATAAAGATAGATATATAGCAATGCAACAGAATGAAAAGCCCAGCAATCAACTCTCACACATACTGTCAAATAATCTGTGAAAACAGTGCCAAGATGGGTGCAGTGGCACACGTCTATAATCCCAGTGACTCAGGAGGTGGAGACGGGAAGATGGCAAATTCAAGGACTGAGGCAGCCTGTGTAACTTAGTGAGCCCCTGTCTCAAGATAAAAAATAAAAAATGAGCTAGGGATGCATCCCACTGGTAGAGCACTTGCAAAGTATTTGTGAGGCCCTGGGTTCCACCCCCAAGCACTGAAAGAGAGGGAAAAAAAAGTGTGAAAATTATTCAATGGGAAAGAATAGTCTTTTCAGCAAATACTGCTGAGAAAACAAGATATCCACTTATACAAGAATGAAGGTGGACTCTTCCCTGATAACATATAACTTAGAATGGATCAAAAGCTTACATTTAAGAACTGAAACTATAAAACTCTTAAAATGTAGAGGAAAAGCTTCATGACATTGAATTTGGCAATGATTTCTTAGATAGGACACCGAAAGCACAACAACAAAAGAAAAAGATAAATTTAGACTTCATCAAAATTAAAAACTTTTTTGCATCAAAGAAACAGAATGAACAGATGATTAAGGAATAGAAAAAAATTACTAATCATATATCTAAAAAGAAAATGATATCCAGAATACACACAGAACTACAACTCAGCCAAGTGCAGTGGCATACGCCTATAATCACAGCACTTCGGGAAGTAGAGGCAAGAGGATCATGAATTCCAGGCCAGAGGTAGCCTGAATAACTTAACAAGACTTTGTCTCAAATAAAAAGCAAAAAACAGGCTGGGAGTTGCAGCTCAGTGGTAGAGTACTTGCAAAGCCTACCTGAGGTCCTGAGTTAAGCTCCCAAGTATTGCAAAAAAGAGAGAAAGAGAGAAGACAACTCAGTAACAAGAGAAACAATCAAAAGAATTGGTGAAAGAATAAACAGCTCTCCAAAGATACTATGTATACAAATGGCCAATAAACATATGAAAAGAAGACCAACATGGCTAATCATAGGAAAATATAAATCAAAATAGCACTTCATGCTTATTAAGATGAATATTACCAAAAATCAGAAAGTAACAAGTATTGGGTAAGGATTGCTGGTGGGAATGTAAAATAGTACAACTGCTGTGGAAACAATATAGCAATTCCTCAACAATTAAACACAGAATTATATTTCAACATTACACAGGCTGGAGGGTATGTGTAACTTGGTGGTACAATGCTTATCTTGCATGTGCTAGGCCCTGGGTTTGATCCCCAGAACAACAAAAAAAGAAAAAGTCATACAATGTAGATAGACATGTCAAAGAAATTGCAAGGTACTCCGGAAAAATGGGTTTTGTTTGGTTGGTTTTTCTGAGACAAAGTTTCAGTTTGTAGCGGAAGCTGCCCTGGAACTTGCTATGTAGCACGGACTGGCCTCAAACTCCAACAATCTTCCTGCCTCAGCCTCCCTAGTGCTGAGTTTACAGGTGTGCCCATAACTTCTGGAAATACTCCAGAAATAGTTACTTCATTTTTTTGGTGATAGGAATTGAATATAGGGCCTCCTGCATGAAAATTAAGAATCTTCTCTATCTTAATCATGATGCTGTCCTCAGCTCTGGTATAGCACTTGATATATATTAGTAACATAATAAATACTTAATGAATGTTGCTACTACTTATACTAGTTTGTATTAACAATAATAATATAATAAAGCCAGGCCTGTAATCCCAGCAACTCTAGAAGCGGAGACAAGATGACAAGTTTGAGGCCAGAGGCAGCCTGCATAACTTAGTGAGACTCTACGTCAAGATAAAAAAAAATAAATAATGGGCTAGGGTGCAGCCCAGTAGTAGAGCACTTGCAAAGGACTCATGAGGCCCTGGGTTCAACCCCCAACTACCACAAAATAAATAAATAAAAAGTGAATAGCATGTTGAGTATTATAAAACTGCTTTTAATTTTTCCACATTTATTGAGGTAGAATGACAAAAATTGCATATATTCAAAGTGTACAGTGTGATTTATGTATACATTGTGTTATGATGACTACAATCAAGTTAACACCTTTCATCAAAACACTTCCTTTTGTGTATACATGTGTGTGTATGCATGCATGTAAGATAAAACAACTATGTTTCATACTTTGTCATATTCACAACAATCCTGTGGAAATTTTGTTTTTGTTTTTGTTTTTGTTTGGCATTGCTGAGGGTGTTGAAGCCAGAGCCTTATGCATGCTTTGCAAGTGCTGTCCCACTGAGCTGCAGCCCCCCTAGCCCATTTTTTACTTTTTATTTTGAGACAGGTTTTTGCTAAGTTATGCAGACTGCTTCTGGCCTCAAATTTGCAATCCTCCTGCCTCTGACTCCAGAGTCATGGGGATTATTGTCTTGTGCCATGGTGCCTGGGATTGGAAGGCTTATTATTATTATTATTATTATTATTATTATTATTATGTTCTTCATTTTATACATGAAAAACTCTGCTTATAGTGATTGTCTTGCACATCATCATAACACTGTAAACAAGAGAATGAGAACTAGAATTTAAGTGTTCTAATTCCACTATACCATATTTGCCTTGTAAAACAAATATACTTAAAAGACACCTACAACCATGTTTGCTTCAAAGAAATGAAATTGATCTAGAAACACTAAATACATCAGAAACAATCCTTGGCATACTAATACATTGCCTACAAGGCACAGGCTTCAGATATATATTCTAGGATATGAAGAGGATAAAAGGAAACAAATAGAAGATTCCTGCAAAATGTTAGGTATAGTCCATCTGTTATTTTTATTCTAAGTGCATCACTTATACCAGATTCCATTGATGGTGAATTACTCAAACTACTGTCTGGAACCTGCTCACCCCAGGGTGACCTACCAATCCGGTAGCTCTTAAGAGTCTAAAGATCAGGCTAGGTATGGTGGCACAAGCCTAGAATCCCAGCAACTCAGGAGTCAGAGGTAGGAGGATCACAGATTCAAGGCCCGAGGCAGCCTGCATAACACAGTGAGACCCTGTCTCAAGATTAAAAACATTAAAAATGGGCTGGGGATGGCTAGGGATGGTTGGTAGAATACTTGCAAAGTATGTGCCAGGCCCTGGGTTCAAGTCCCAAGCACTGGAAAAAAAAAAAAGAATAAATGAAAAATCCAGACATAGTCATGCACACCTATAATCACAGCACTTGGAAGGCAGAGGCAGAGGCAGAAGGACCATGAACTCAAGCTCAGACTGAGCTATACAGCAAGTTCCAGACTACACCACATTTGACTCTAAAGCAATGTCTTCTTGATCTTTGCAGCCCTAGCATTTAGTACAATGACTACAACATATTAGACATACAATATTATTTGTTCAAGAATAAATGGGGTCAAGCACAGTGCCACACACCTGTAATCCCAGCGATTCGGAAGGCAGAGGCAGGAGGATCGTATGTTCGAGATCAGAGGCAGTCTGTGTAATTTAGCAAAACCCTGTCACAAAAAGTAAAAAAATGGGCTGGGGGTGCAGCTCAATGATACAGCACTTGCAAAAGCATTCAAGGGCAAGGTGCTCGGTTCAACCCCAACTACAGAAAAAAAAAAAAAAAAAAGAATACATGAGGCTGCGTGCGTGCCTGTAATCCCAGTGACTCAGGAGACCAAGGCAGGAGGATTGTGAGTTTGGGGCTAGAGGTAGCCTGCATAACTTAGTGAGACCCTGACTCAAAATTTTAAAAAAAGTTTTCTTTAAAGGCTTGGGGTACATCCTAGTGGTAGAGTACTTCTAAAGTATGTGTGAGGCCGTGGGCTCAACCCCCAAATATTGCAAAAACAAAAAACAAAATAAAACAAAAGAATAAATGAGTCAGGCACAGTGGCTTATGCCTATAATCCCAGCAACTCAGGAGGTGGAGGCAGGAGGATCGCAGGTTTGAAGCCAGAGGCAGCTTGCATAATTTAGCGAGACTCTGTCTCAAGATAAAAAATAAAAAGTCGGCTAGAGGTGCAGCCCAGTGGCAGAGCACTTACAAAGTATGTGTGAGGTCCTGAGTTCAACCCCCAAGTACCACCAAAAAAAAAAAAAAAAAAGAATGAAAAATCCAGATGTAGTAGCAATGCACACCTGTAATCACAGCACTCAGGAGGAAGAAGGATGGTGAGCTCATGCTCAGCCAAGGCTACATAGCAAGTTCCAGGCTAGCCTGGGCTATGTAGAAAAACCCTTTCTCAAAAAACAAACAAAACAAAACAAAACAACAGAATGAAGAAATGTAAAGAATGCAAAAATACCATCAGAAAAAAAACTTTGGTGTCCTCCTGATCTTCCAAGGAAAATTCTATCAATTCACCAGAAATCTCTTCTGCCTGGCCCTCTTCCAGCTTTGGATTTTTATCCAGTTTTGGAACTGTAATAATGGGACTGCTCAGATATTTCATTCCACTCTCCACCAAGTTTCCCATGTCCTGTCACTATATTGAAAACATTAAAACCTATTCAGAGTTGGGTCTGATGGTTGATGCCTGTAATCCCAAACCTTAGGTGGCCAAGGCAGGAAGATTGAGAGTCCAAGGCCAACCTCAACAAACAGCCTCAACAACAGCCTCAACAAGGCCAGTCTCAAACAAACAACATCAACAACAACAAAAACAAAAACAAAACCACTCTAAACCATGTACAAAGATTGACTTAAAATATATCAAAGATCTAAATGTAAGAGTTAAAACCATAAAACTCTAAGAAGAGGGGTGGTGATGTGCCAGTGGTAGACTGCTTATACTAGCATGCACAAGGCTCTGAGTTCAATCTCCAGCAGAGAAAAAGGAGGAGGAAGAGAAACAAAAGAGGAAGAGAAGGAGGAGGAAAAAGAAAGTACTGTCCTCCCAGTTACATTAGAGGCTGAAACAGGAGGATTGCTTGACCTCAGGAGTTCAAGGTCAGTGTGGCCAATACAGCAAAACCCCATTTCCAAAAAGAAAAAGAAAAAAGTAAAAGGAATAAAAGTCCTAAGAAAAATTTCTCTTCCCTCCATTTAAACAAAAATATCAGATGACATATGGCTCCCCTTTTTCCCTCAAAATTTACCTGTCCAACCCATTTTCTCACCCAACCCAGCTTGAAAAAAGTCGAAGAGTAATAAATCCAGAGCTGCAATCCTATAATTCATGACACCCAAACTCACCCTTAATGATGATATTCAATGACCCATCAGGAAAGAAAAAGGAGACCAATGAGGCTCCCTTAGTCTTTTTTGAAATCTCAGGTTCCTGGGTGCCAGACACTCCACAGCCTTTAAAGTGATGTTTTCCTGCATAACAAAAACTGCATTGACTGGAGGAAGAAAAGTGTTGGTGAGCCCTGACAAAAACACTTCATGTGATCATATTATGAATAACCCTCATGAAATACATGTATATCTTGAAGATACAAATAATGGTTTGATTTGATGTCCAGCACCTACATTTTATGATCATGAGCAAAAGAACAAAGAGGAAAAAGAGCCTGCTTAGGAAGGGATTGTTCACATTTTAAAAAATGATTATAAAAGGAGATTAGAAGGGGAGTATTAAATCAAGAAAAGGCTGTTCAGAACAGCAAAAAACATGGACATATCTCATTCAACGTAAGAAAAGAACAGCAGCTATCTTTTATGCATACTGACTTGAGGGAAGGGATGAAAGGGAGGGAAGAAAAAAAGATGACCAGAAAAGGGGATTAGTTGAAGGGATTAGAGAATTATCTTAGTGATTAGATGGCTCAGGAGAGGGCAGTTTCAACTTGGACTTAAAGCATGTCCTAAGCCTTAGATAAAAATGACCATGACTTCCTCAGAATAAGGACTAAACAGTTTAATGAAGGGGGAAATAAGAATTTTAAAAATCTACACTTGACACTGGAGATGTAACTCAGTGGTAGAGCATGGGCTTAGCTTGAGCTAGGCCCTAGTTTCAATCTTCAACACCTAAAGTAAAAACATAAATCTATACCTGTATATAAAATCCATGCAAAGAATGTATGAACAAATATGTAACTTATCCTTATTTAAAAAAAAAAAAAAACTACAACTAAATTCTGTACACTACAGAAGCAACAGTTTTTGTCCTTAAAGTGATTAACTGGATGTGAGTAATAATGATGACCTACTATAGAAGACTTGGACCTAGGTTCTGTCTTAGGGTTAAACCCTAACAAGAAAAACCAAAGATTTTTTTCCCTGTAGTGATGCAGTGTGCTTATCTAGCAAAACGAGACAGAAACAGCTCTAAACCCCATAACAACATCAATGAGTTGTTCACTAAAATATATGATTTGGATTTAATAAAACTGTGTTTCCATTAAACACATTTTCTTTATTTGCAGATAAGCTACACATTGTGTCTTCCTTTCTATGGTCATGGTCCAAAGCATTTGGGGTGCTACAAAAGCTGTGCATAAAAGACATTGTTTGCTGAGAGCATCTAGTATCCATGAGCCACAAGTGAGTTGGAAACTCTCTGTCTCCCACCTGAGAAACAAACCTAAAGCCCATAAAAGAAGGGCTACTTAGTGGGCGGCCTTTTTAAAGGTCCTGATGATAATTACTGCAGATTAAAACAACCAACCAGTAAATAAGCCCCAAATACTATTTTGTTCTTCCTCAGCAGTTGGGGAATGCCAACTTTTCCTTTCTTCCATTCTAGGAGCCCTAGTACTACTTGATTTGTCTCTTCCAATAACAATACTTAGGATATTCTCCCTGGTATATATATCAAGATTCAAGTGGAGAAAAGGCCCTCATTTCACCTGCAATTTTATGCACCAAAAATAAATGAGTCTGACTATATTTTACTTTTTTTTTAAGACAGGGTCTTGATTTGTAGCCCAATATGGCCTTGAACTTTCAGTCCTCCTCCCTCAGCCTCCCTAGTTTGAGATTACAGATGCACATTACCATGCCCAACCTTTTTTTTTCTTCTTTTTTTTTTTTTTTTGGTGCTAGAGATTGAAACCAAGATCTTGCACATGCTAGGTAAGTACTCTACCACAAGCTACAACTTGGTCCTGTCTTACATCTTGTTGTTGTTGGGTACTGTCGAGTCACATCCAACTCATAGTGATCCTATGTACAACAGAATGAAACACTACCCAACACTGTGACATGTTCATGATCTTCTTATGTCTGAGTCCAAAGTTACAGCCACTATGCTTCTCATTTTGAGTTATGCCACATATGGAAAAGGAAGTCCCCGCAGCTTTAAAATCCACTCCCATCATTAAGGTTGACTTTACTTTGAGGAAGCAACTCTTCCCCAGTTGTTTCTTGAATGCCTTCCAGCTTGGGGGGCTCATTATCCAGCACTATATTTGACAGTGCTTCTCTGCTATTCATAGGATTTTCAATGGCAAAGTGTTTTGATAGTAGGCTGTCAGGTCCTTCTCCCTAGTCTTAGTCTGGAAGCTCAGCTGAAACCGTCCACCATGGATGGTCTTGTGGCATCTGAACCAGTGACATAACTTTCAACATCACAGCAACACGTAAGCCCCCACAGGACGACAAGATGACAGACACATGAAGTCTTACACCTTATGTAGACATAATTTACAATTTACTAATATTCTAACACTGACTATTGGGAGAAGGACCTGGCAACCCACTCCCAAAACAATCTGCCATTAAAACCCTATGAATAGCAGAGAAGCACTGACAATAGTGCTGAGCATGGGACAGTGTCAGGGAGCATTTCACCTGTTGTACATAGGGTCACTATCAGTCAGACCCAGTGAATGGCACCTAACAACAACACTATTACAGGCTAATTTTTAAAATAAATTTCTATCCTCCCTCTCTGGACTTCATCTGATGTGTATGGGTTAGGATATTTAAAGCAATTCAAAGGCAATACAAGCAATATAAATGACATTTGCACATGTATTAATAAAAATAGTCTTAGAAAACCTTCTCTAGTGCACTAAAGTGATATCTAATTCATCTAAACATCAAAGTATAAAGTTGTAAAAAGATTGAACTTGTCAATTTACAGTAAGTTTAAAAATAGTTGAGCCAGGCTTGGTGGCACATGCCTATAATCCCAGCAACTCGGAAGGTGGAGTCAGGAAGATCTTGAGTTTGAAACCAGAGGCAGCCTGTATAACTTAGCAAGCTCCTGACTCAAAAGGAAAAATAAAAAATCAGCTGGAGGTGCAGCCTAGTGATGGCACACTGGCAAAGTAAGTGTGAAACCCTGGGTTCAACCTCCAAGTACTGAAAGAAAAAAAAAGTTGAATTAAAATGAGTCTTTATTCCCTGACTGAACATTTTAAGATCTCTAACAAAAAATCGGTAATAGTTATAATAACAAACATTATAAAATGTTTGGGATGTGCTAAACGCAGTTTCATTTAATCCTTACAATAGCTGTTTCTGAGAAGTGCTGTTATTATCTCCATGTTATGAATAAAGAAACTGAGGTCCAATGAAGTTAAGAAACATGTCAGTCACAGCTGGTGAAATAGTAATCCACCAGAATCTAGACACTCCCATTCCTGACCCTGCACCCTGAGTCACTTAGATGTAGCACCACTCACATGCAAATAGAAGTCCTCCTATAAGTGCAGTATACCTTTTTCATTCATTTTTTAAAATATAATTTTGAGTGTATGATGGTTAAAATGAATAACCTTTATTTCACAATACCACTTAGATATGGAAAACTTAAGACCTGTGCAAGGTCAAGATCTAGGCCTTAGCCGGGTGTGGTGGCACACGCCTGTAATCTCACTGACTCAGGAGGCAGAGACAGGAGGATCGCAAGTTCGAGACCAGAGGCAGTCTGCGTAATTTAGCAAGACCCTGTCTCAAAAAAAAAGTAAAAAAAATGGACTGAGCGTGCAGCTCAGTGGTACAGTACTTGTAAAGCATGCAAGTGTGAGGCCCTGGGTTCAACCCCTAGTACCAGAAAAAAAAAAAAAAAAAGATCTAGGCCTTGAAGCTCACTGATTCCAAAACAAAATGTTTTGTATTCCAGAGTCTATATAGGATAAAATCCTATGAAAAGTTTTAGCTGATAGGCATGGGGTTCATTTAACAACAGAATTTACATCCCAGCTAACTGTACTTCTTGAAGGCCTAAAGAATCCAAGGGACCTGCAATGAGATGTGAAGCATCAGTAGGAGACATTATTCTTACCCATGCTCTTGTCTCCCCCTCTGATTTTCTTCCTTACCAGTAAGCCATATTAATTTCAAAGACTGAGCTCTTGAAGACGAAGCCTCTTAACTAGTACCTATTTCATGGAACAAAGTGCCTGGGTACAAGGGACAATTTCATGGAAACTTAAGAATTTACATGTTCCTGAAAGAAAAAAATGCTAGGAAACAGTACAGTAGACTAACCTATGGAAGGCATTAGGGAGTATTTCTGTTGTATATAGAGTCACTATAAGTCGAACCTGATTCCACAGCACTTAACAATAACAATAAGGATAAAATGGAAGGTTGGAGGAGGCTGGAAAAGCTGAAAGTCTAAAGTAGGTAGAGAACCTACTTAAAGAATTGGAATTTTGTGGATAATTAGAGGATTTTTAAGTTGAATGATTAAGCCAATGCGAAGAGAAAAATCACACTAATGGAATTCCTTTGCATTGAAAGAGTTAGACAAGAAGCAATACATATTTTTGACTGTACCAAGCCCAGCACTATGTCAGTGCTTCTCTGCTATTTGTAGGGTTTTCGATGGCTGATTGTTTCAGGAGTGGGCTGCCAAGTCCTTCTCTCATTTTTTGTGGTGCTGGGGATCGGACCCAGGACCTTAGCATGCAGAGCAAGTACTCTACCGAGCTAAACCCCTGCACCCTTCATTTTATCCTATTACCCCATCTTCTCCTTTAAAAGTTATTCTTCTCTTTAAGTCTGTTACATGGCTTCTCCCTAACAGTTTAATCCAGGTCTGCAGAATTGGTAAATTGACTGACAGACATCTCCCCAGTGCTAAGATCCGAAAGGTCAAGGCAACATTTAGGGATTGCTCTGTTGAGACACAACAATACATCAAGATTCCCATTAGGCTGTAATATCCTTAAAAGGCAAAAATTGTGTGATTTTTCATTTGAAATCTAAACAGTATCCAAATAAATTTTAATTAATTATAACAATTAATTACTATTAATATTAATTAATATAATTATTATATTAATAATTAGTAATTATTAGTAGTATTAGTATTTTTAGTGAGATTAGTAATATTATTATTTTTATTAGAGATTATTATTAGTGAGAAAGGAAAAGATTAGCATTTGTTTTGCAAAGAGAAGCTCAAGACTCAAAAGGGTCACACAGTCAGGGGCACAGCTGAGACTGTGTGAACCTGATCCTTGAGCCAGGATAATTAAACAAATAAACTTGTTTAGCAAAGTAGATAAGGCGTAAAAATAAAAATGGATTTACCCAGACAGAATGCTTAGGTTTGCAGAATGACCCAGGAGTTTGTCCACTGGAGACCCACGGAGATCTGGACAGATGGTAAAGGAAATGTCTCTCTCCAAGAGCAAGTGTAACATCTTCCACTTATTGGAACGCAAACGGGGTTCTGAGCCAGAGCTTCTTCCCTCTCGTTGATGGGAAGACATCTGTAGAAATGGTCTCTGAGTCCTCACCAAGAAAAAATAAAATCTAGCTAGGAGAAAATCACAGTTCAGCTTTTCATCCTCCACCATTTCCAACCAAGTGGATCAGCATTGGAGGAAGGGAATCTCCTAAAGGTGAATCACAATTTGGGTTGAAGGATAATCACACTTGCCCAGGAAGGATTGGCCTTTTTCCTCGAACCCTGAACTTACAGACAAGACGCAACTTCAAGACTTTAATGATGGAATGAAGAGAGGACTTTGACTTGATCGAGGCCACACAGCTTGACACTGCTGACCGGAAGAACTCAGGTCGCCTAACTCGCGATAATGCCCACTCGGACCTCCAGCCTCCACTAAACCCTACAGGGACAACGGGTCTCCGTGATTCCGTGGTGGAAAGGACTGCAGGCTCACCTCAAGTTTGGAGTCAGATTTGCCTTTGTTATTGTTGTTGTTAGGTGCCGTCGAGTCAGTATCCGACTCATAGCGACCCTCATAGGGTTTTCGATGGCTGAGTGCTTCGGGATTGCCTTGGGAGTGGATTGCCAGGTCCTTCTCCCATTTTTACGGTGCTGGGAATTGAACTCGGGGCCTCAGAGACTGCAGCGCAGTGCTCTACCAACTGAGCTAAATCCCAGCCCTAGATTTGCCTTTAGGGAAAGGAAAGTAGGCAAGCAAAGACTTGAACGAAAGAAAGGTAAATCTAAGTAAAACAGGCAATTAACCAGACTACAATTCTGCTTCTTATTCGACTGGACTTGGCCGACGTCAGGCTTTGCCTTTCTCTCTGTCGCTAGTTGAAGTTTACCCTGAGGACCAGAATACCAACAGTAACAGGCCTGACCATTCAAAACTTCCGCCCTCCCACTAACCTATCCCCGTCCGCCGGTAAACTGCATCAGCCAATCTCCACACGCCTCCAAGACCCCGCCCCCATACCCCTAACCACCACCAATCGTTAGGGTCGTACATTACCGAGGGCGTGATCTTGCTCTAGAAGGGGCAAGATTTGTCCCGCCCTGGAGCCAAGGCAGGATGGCGATTAGTCCATTAACATTCTGCAAACTGTTGGGTGAGCTCCGCCCCACAGAGAGCCTGGCGCACCATTGGCTCTCTCTTTGGCCAATCGCCACACCCTTCCTGTATTCTTCATTCCCTTGGCGCCACCAACCCCGGGAGATATAAGTTGCACCCCCCCTCACTACGTCCGTTCCCTAGGATGATACTATCAGAGATTATTTTGAGTGAAAGTGTTTCTTTTTCTTTGCTTGTTTCTCGTGTCCTTTCTCTTTAGTTCCGCTAGCCTTCTGCGGGAGATGGAGTATTTGCTGCTTTTGTAGCAGGTGTTGGGGCGTCACAGGTGTGTATGTTTATGCTGAGCAGTATTGGTGCCTTCCAAGAGCTTTCCTTATTCGTTGCCCCTTTTACTGCACAGCACCTTAGAAACGCTAGATTATGTGGGAGAGTAAAAAAATTCCTTTTCTGGGAAAGGAAATTGAACCATCTTTTGGCGTAATCTCTACAGTCCAAAGGATCTCAAACTTTGCCTGTGTATGGAAAATTGAAATTGACAAAGTGATATTTAGAGTTTATTTATGTATTATTAAGAGGTACTGGGAATCGAACCCAAGGCCTCAGGCATGCTAGGCAAGCGCTGTCACTGAATTACAACCCCAGCCCTAGAAATTCTTAATATTGGGGATTTGCTTTTAAATAATCCTGTGAGGGTGAAGGAGTATAAATTAAACAAAATTGGCTATGAGCATTGGGTGATGGGTAGGTGGGAAGGTGTCTATTATATCAGTGCTTCTTAAAATTTAATGTACATACTAACCACCTGGAGAGCCTGTTAAAATTCAGATTCAGTAGGACTGGGTTTTGGCCCAAGGTTCTGCACTTCTAAAAAGTTTGCCACTGATGTTATATCTCTGGTCCTGGGAACAAACTTTGAGTAACAAAGCATTATGCTATATTCTCATATTAATTAATTAATTCATTCATTCATTCTTCCCCCCTTTCCCCTCTTCCCTCTTCTATCCCTTTCCTTTTAGACAGGGTCTTGCCCAGACAGGGCTCCAATTTGTGATCCTCCTGCCTCAGCCTCCTGATTGCTAGTATTACAGGTGTGCCACCACACCAAGCTTGCTATACTTTTTAATTCGCTGTGTGTTTGAAACTTTTCATAATTAAAAATGTTTAAGCCAGGTGTGGTGCCTGTTTATAATCCTAACACTCGGGAGGGAGAGAAAAGCTGAAGCAGGAGAATCACAAGTTTGGCACCTGAGGCCGGTCTGTCTCAAAATAAAAAATTTAAAAAGGGAGTAGGATTACAACTCAGTGGTGAAGCACTTGCCTAGTATGAATGAGGCCCAGTCCTCAAAAAAAAAAAAAAAAAAAAAAAAAAAAAAAAAGTGTAATACAGTAAAACCTTGGAAGCTGTTTAAAATGCAGACCCATAAACTGACGATCCAATAGGTCTACAGAGTGGGGCCCAGGAATTATGGAGGCTGCTCCATATGGAGGTACTGCTCATATCAATGGTTTCCAGACCACTCTTTGAAAAAGAAAAGAAATTCAAACTTTATCTGGTGTCAGGATCTTGGTGGTGATAGTGGCTAAGAGATGCAGTGTAGTCAGCTGGGTTTTATCTTAATACCCTTTTCATCTGTAGAGATTGCTTCCCCGGGAAAGAGGTGTGTGAAAAGTCTTTGTTCTCTAGGATGGAGTTGGTAAGTGTGGAAGTCAACATAGAGCCTTGTCATACCAGGTAAGTTTGGAAAGCAGGCTTTAGATTAAGGGAGTGTGGGATGCATTGGTTTCTGTTGTGATATAATCACACTTTGTGGGGCATTGTCTACTTCTCTGCAGGTGGGAAGTTGAGACAGATGAAGTTGTCCTGCAGCGGCAGCAAGAGCAGACAGATCATGGCAAACGCACAGTGCTTTCTGCAGCAGATCCCCAAGTGAGTGCCATCAAGGGTGTCATGACAAGAGTGTTACCAAATGGGTCTGGTTTAATACCAGGTGATGAGAAGATATAAGAATATGAGTGCTCTGACAAAGTCACATTACTGATTCTCCCACAATCTAGTCCCCAAAATAAGTTTCTGAGATTTTCTCAAGTGGAAAAAGTCAGACTTGGCCCATAAAACTTTTTAAAGCTCTATCCATATTTCCTAATAAGGTTGTTTTCCTCCCAAACATTGTTGTCTCCTCATGCCTCCAGTCGATATGGCTAATTACAACATACTTGACTAATTATACTTGCGTCTACATGCATACATTCAAATGAAATGTGTGAATGGGTAGAAGGTCTTTTAAGGGTGTGTCAAATAATGTCATATCGTGACTTGAGGCCGTTTTAATATATCTAATTTACCCTTCCCAGAAGAAAGAATATTAAATAATATTAGGGAAATTAGTGGTAAATTGGGTGTTTAATCTGATTTGAAGACTCACTTTTTCTGTTGGATTGAGGGCATTGATTCGGTGTCTTTCTTGGGGATTCCCTATCTGGGCTCCTGATTTACTGATAAGCAGTGAGCTACTGAGCTATGCTCCTTCAGTTTGACCTCAACCTGACCCAAATTTATTGTTGCCAGGGCACACCCTCAAACACCAAGCCTCCGTTCCTGGGATGCCCAGATCAGGAGAAGAGCCCTGCATACTTGGGATCCCCCCAGCCAGCCTCAGCAGTGAAGGAGGGCTGAGAGGTGTGTTCACTATTCCTGGTTCATTCCACAAGTGGTGGCTGAGCCCTACCTCTCCCACTTACAGAAGTTTAGTTTTTATTGAATGGAAAGGGATGGTCTTCACGAGTTTATGTCCTCTGACTCTACAGCCTCTCTAGACAGGGAATGGTGACTTTCTTAGAGCCAATGGATTCTACCTCTTTGGATGATCTCCTGGATGACTGGCTCCAGGCCCTGGAACCTTCAGAAAATTCAGGTGGAGACCAGAAGGGGGCCAAGGTAGTATCCTTTCCTGAAGGCCACTGGTTTGGGGTCACAGATAGGATCTGACCCCTGAGTGCACAATAAGATGGAGGGGGTTTAAAAGACAAAAGAATAAAGAAGGGGCAGCAGGAAAAAAAAAATAGCAGAACATGGATAAGCAAACTTGAGAACTAAGCCAGACATGGTGGCACACACCTATAATCTCAGTACTGGGTAGGCTGACAGGAAGATCCTGAGTTTGAGGCCAGCCTGAGCTACATATTGAGAACCTGACTACAAAAACAAAACAAAACAAAACCCTTGAGAATAAAAGTGACATAAAACAAAGAGAATTAATTATGCACAGGAGTTTCGGGCTGAATTTGGAGGCTATTTTATTTTATTTATTTATTTATTTTGCAGTACTAGGGGTTGAACCCAGGGCTTTGCGTTTGCATGCTTTTGCAAGTGCTGTACCACTGAGCTGCACCCCCAGCCCTTTTTTTTTTTTTTTTTCCAGTTTTTGAGACAGGGTTTTGCTAAATTACCCAGACTGCCTCTGGTCTCGAACTTGGGATCCTCTTGCCTCTGTCTCCCAAGTCACTGGGATTATAGGCGAGCACCACTGCCCCTGGCTGCTATTTTGATGAAAGTGGTACAACCTTTGAAATGAAGACTGAAACCTGACTTACACTGCTTTTTATTTTTAATTTGTTTTGCAGGGGTGTTTTTATCTATTTCTTTCAATATTTTGCAAATAAACCAATGGCAACCTAAATTTTATTCAATCATTTAACTTTAGTAAATGTAATTAATAATAAAAAGGGGAACAGCCTAGTGGTGAAGAGCAAGGGTGTTAGATTCTCATTTCTTTTGTTTTTTTCTTTCCTCCTCTTTCTTTCTTTCTTTTTTTCTTTCTTTCTTTCTGTTTTTTGATTCCGGTCTTACTTATGTAATCCAAATTGGCACGGAACTTTCAATCTTCCTGATTTAGCCTACAAAATCCTGGGATTACAAGTGTCCACCATGGCACCCAACATGTCTCAGGCTTTTTGTTACAACTTTTTTACTTACCACATGGGCAGTCACTTAACCTCTCAGTTGGTTTCATTTGTCAAATAAGGAGACTTATTTTCCACTTGGGGACTGTAAGCAAAATGAGAATACTTATTTATTTAAAGTATGTAGCACAGTGCCTGGCACATAATACAATATGTGCAATTACAGGAAACCATGTCTTCTATAGTTCATGGCCCCTACCTTTGCTCCTTGTCTTTTCCAAGGAGCAATGTGCCCTGCAAAATAAGTCTTCTCTCTACCTCCATTTTCTTGATTAGTATTTCACTTTTCATCTACTCTTCTTTTTCAGTTTGCAGACTTTGGGGCTCATGTTTCCTCCCCTCCCTGGCTCAATGAGGAAGAGCGCCACCAATAACTACTTTTTGGCTGATCATAGTTATTTACCTGTCCTAGACTCCAGTAGAGCACAAAATATTTAGAGAAAACAGACATTTTTCAGGGGAATTGCTCTTAAGTGTAACACTGAAGTTATTGGCATTACTACTTTCTAATCAATTAAGAAATCTAAAACTCAGTCCTACCAAGAAAGAAATCACAACACGAAAGCATTGTTTAAAGCCTCTCTTTCTCTCTTTTTCTAGCTGGGATTGAAATTTACAGAAGAGCCCCCCCCCAAAAAAAAAAATCTGCCCAATCTCTTCACCTATATATGTCTACATTGAGTCTCTTTAAAAAGGACTTAAATTTTGGCTAAGGTGTGAGGTGGGGGTGGGGGGCAGATTTAATAAAAAGGTGGTTTCCTGTTCCTGAAGAGGAAATAGTGTTGTCGACATCAGTTCCCCATCTGCCTCTTTCCTCCCTCCCTTTCTCTGTTTTAAGGAAAGTGGTCCAGCTGTAACCACCGTACCTCGCCCCCCCCTCCAGCCAAGCAACTGAACCGCCTATGATGTCATAATCACAATCCCATTACCTCATCCTGTGGGGGGGGCATAGAGGGAGGAGAGGGAGTGAACAGCCCTGAGCCGCCCTCAGCTTTACAAAGTGTTCTAGGTGAAGGCAAATTACAGAACCAAGTGGTCACGGCACCGCAACCATTATATATACAGGGTTTGTAAGGTTCGAGTAGATCCGGCAGCTAGAAGAGGGGCTCCAGGGACTTAGAGCAGGCCGTAATCGGCGCTTGGACTACATTTCCCAGCAGCCTTTACGCTGCGGGCCGGTCCTTTACTGGGGGAAGGGGGATTCTTTCAGAAAGGTTGCTGTAGCGGGCGGGACAGGAGAGCAGGTGAGAGGCACCATAGCTATTTCTTTTACGCAGACCGAACAAGTAAGAGGCTGCAATTGGGTCCATGTAGGGATAGAGGGAGTGGACAATGGCTTTGTTTACCTTCGTCCGACATGGCCTCCCCCGCGAGTTTCAAGGTATGCCTATAACTGGTCCCGTCCACTTTCTGCTATATTTTGGAGGGGGTAACTCGTTAGTGAAGAAACCATCCCATTACTAAATCGAAGCGCCAGGCTCGTTCCCGACAGCGCTATACTAGGAAGACTTTGAAACAGACACTTCGTGGGGCTCGGGCCTCCGAAGGTGGTTTAGGGGGATTCTACAGCCCGGAGCGATCCCCCTACTCTCCTCAAGGGCCCGTTGGTTCATGCCGACGCCTTTTAAGGGCACCGTGGGGCGAACCGAGCGCTCAGAGCTGCTCCGGCCGCGGCCCTGGGAACTGGAGGAGCCGCGGTAGGTGGCAGAGGGCAGGTGGCGCTGGGGGCCTCGGGGCGGGCACCTTGGCCATCCCTCCCTCTCTCCCTCATTCCCCTCCCCCAGTCCAGCCGCCAGCGCGGCCCGGCCTCGAAGGCCGCCTCCGCGGGGAGAGCACGGGACCTGGTGGGGGAGGGGGTGGTGGAGTGCTAAGTCCCAGACCCTCCCCATTCCCTGTGTCCTGAGTTCGCTTCCCGGGGCCAGAGGAGGAAACCAGAGTGGGAAGAGGCGAGCGACTGGCCGCACTAAGCGAGCCCTGGCACCCCCCCACACACACACTCCAGGGGCCAGTGGACGCTTCATGCCCCACCCCGCGGGGACAGGCAGGGCAACAGAGGGGGAGGTTGAAGATTGCAGAGGGCCTAGGCGTTTGCTTCTTCATCGGGGTAGGGGGAGGGGTTCTCCCCACTTGTCACTCCTATCCCCATTAGAACCATATGGAGGAAGAGCAGTTAGGTCTTCACTTACCTGTTACTGCACCTCGCTGCCTTGCTGATATTTTCTTTCAGTCTCTCCCAGAGGTCTGAGGCTGGGATGTTGGGGGAAGATCCCCAGGGGATTTGTGACTCTCCACTCTCTTGGCCTGACTTGATTCTAGGTTGTCCAGGTTTTAGCATAACCTCAGCATCCCTGAAACACCAGTGTCAGGGGTTACTACCATCAAGCAGGAGGTGGAGCCAGGGTCCAATCTTTAATTTTAGGGGGCTTATGTTACAAGAACAGCCTGGATTGAGAGTTAGGCCTGCTGGGGTTGCTGGGAGGGCCTAGCGGCCTGCTGCTCTGTGAAGGGCTGAAGCCCTGTGCCAGTTGTTAAACTGAGAAGTTTTAACTTGCTTACTGAACATTCTGGGCTGTCTCTACCATTCAGATGTACAAAATGGAAGGGGAAGGAAGGCAGCAAGAGAGGGCTTCTTACACTTTTTTCAGTGCTTGAGAAAGAGGAGGCTCCTTGCGGAGCTGGTTTGCCTTCTTTTGTGTCCTGGTTTGATTCCTTATGGCTTCCGTTCTGTTCCCCCTCTCAGCCTGGCCTGTTTTAGGAAACTCAGGCAGAGAGTATCAGTTGCGTGGTGGTAGTTGCATTGTTCCAATTACCGCTGTGTGTGGCCACATCCCAACAATTAAAATGCAGAAAAATAGAAAGTCACCCTTTTCACTTGATCCTAGAGAGGGCTAAGAGTTTGCTGTTTATCTAAATGCTTTATGAAAAGCTTGAAGGAATTTGTTTCACTCCATGCTCCTCATGACTGGTCAGCCTGAGGCCTGGGGTCTCTAGGGTAAAAGTCTAGAATTAGGTTCCCTCTCTGGTTGATCTTTGAGAGAGCAGTTAAGAAAGTGGGTGCAGAAGTGATATAAGCATTAGCTTCTCCCATAAGAACATAGGAGAAGCAGTTGAAAGGAGCTCTCAGGAAGCTGGAACTTTGTTCATGGTAGTAGTAATAATTATGCATGAAAATGATAGTTAACTAGTGATGATTGACTTCTGCTGCACCTATCTTCCAAAGAACTCCAGGTACATCCAAGGGATTTCTTTGCTCTTCCTTGTTGCCTCTGCAGGAATGAGGTAGAGATAATTCCCTCTTTTTATAGAGGATGATCTGCCCCCCCAATGTCACAGAAGAAAGAGCCATCTTAGGTTTTTCCCTGGTGAGCATGTAAGGGAGGATGGCATCCAGCCAGGGAGACAGACCCTAATGCCTTCTTCATCTTAATATTAGTTCTGGCCTGCTGAGGCATTGAAGAGCAACAATCAGGAGGGATGAGAAATGGCAGTCTTATGTGGACTCCTGATTTTTACAGGCCAGATGGTATGCTTTTGTACATTTTGATAGGTGTATTGTTCCTGTACCAATGAAGATTATTGTGCCCGTTTTACATATGGGAAAACAGAGGAATGTTAAGTAAATAGCCAAAACTGTCTCAGCAAGTTGGATTAAGACTTAGATTTCTTGATTGTTCTCTATACTAGTTAATGCTATGTAGACATCATAGAGAGCTATTTGCTTGCTGGTTGTTTCTGGGAATAAGTAGAACAAAACCAAAACACTAGGTTAACCTCTATTCTTTTGAGAGCCCCTCAAGTAATTCTGTGGGTGTGAAGTTTGTTCTTGGCTAAGAGTTGGTTTGCTTTTATCAGAAAATTGACCATGAAAAAGAAGCTTGATTAATTCTATGTATGGTCTTTGAGTAAGATCAGGCTAAAAACTTAGTTGAATGAAGTTATGGAGTTGTTTTTAATATCCGTAGAGTTAAAATGTAATTAGAATTATCTTGACCATTATCTTATGTTCTTCCCATTTTATAGGAGAATAGGTATAATATCTGTAGGAAAATAATGTATCAGCTGTTCAGGCTGTGGGAGGACTTAAAATTCTACTTGTTCTGGTCTGAAGTAGAAAGTCATGCCTATAACTGTTTCTGTAGTCTAGGAGAAGAGTACCTCTCTTGGCTTCTAATTGGAAGATAAAGAAAATATTGGACTACTCAGTACAGAAATAACCATTTGGACATCTATTTTTTTCATTTGTGCTGTTTTCTAAGTGGTGCTGGTATTCCAAGTAGAAACAGCAGAGCATGCCCCAGGTTAGGAGTGGTAAGTAGGTTTCAGTTTGTTTGCCAACTCCAGTTTATTTTACTGGATATCTGGAGTGCCGAGTTCAGAATGTTTCTGAGGCTATCTTTAGGCTTTAGCAGAAAGGAGCTGTGATCAATTAAGGATGTCTGCCAGAGGCCTGACATAGGGGTGCTGTGGTATGTGTTCCATACATTTTCCATCTCTGGACCAGGTACATCTCTAATATCACTTGGGGCTGATCCCTCTGTAATTGGCAGACTCAGCAGGCATGACTGGAGAGGGAAGTCCCAATGGTGCTAGAATGGTGCTGCAGTGGCAGAAGACGGCTCACGAGTGAGGTCTGGAAGAACGACAGGGAAGAGATCCATCATTTGCTCCAAAGTGTGCAAGTCAAATCCTGGGGAGAAACATGATAACCCTGATCACTGAGCAGCTACAGAAGCAGACTCTGGATGAGCTGAAATGCACACGCTTCAGCATCAGTCTGGTAAAAGACCAGTCTTCCTGCTTCTCCATGACCCCCCTCCCCCTTTTTTCTGAGGCTGTTTGTTGCAACTACTTTACCCTTGTCCTGTGTTGTATGAAGCATTGTACTTGTACTAGAAGAGCCCACTAAAGGCTCAAACCCAGCCCAAAAGGAAGGGGGCAGGGATTTCCACTGATAGAGAAGGGACACTAAAACTTGGGTGGAGAAGGGTTTGAGATATTAGAAGATATGGATTATTTCACTCACTAACTTTGGGAAGACAATAGGAAGAGAACACTTAGGAGTCTCTAACACTCTGGTAACCTATGAATTACAGGGAAGAACTGAAGAGATCTTCTACAAATCTGTTAGTGTGTCCTGAGCCTGAATCATGATGGATATTTTTTCTCTCTTAGCCTTTGCCTGATCATGCAGACATATCCAACTGTGGGAACCCTTTCCAGCTTGTGTCTGGTAAGGCATTATTTGTTTTGCATATGTGTGTTTCCTCATGCTTCTGTCCATATATTTTCAGCATTGGTTTCCAGTGACCAAGACTAGGTTGCCCACTTGTAGAACTTTGTTGCCAGGGTCATTTTATGAGGTTGGCACATGTCTCCATTTTACTGCCCTAGCATAAAAGTTATCTGCTTAGTTTGCTCATATTCTAACTTGTGGGGCTTTTCTAATTTTTTTGAGTAAGTACAGCATTTATATGGTTCAAAAATTTAAAAATAACAACAAAAAGTTTTGCTAATAAGTTTTCTTTTCCTGTCCCGTATCTACCCAGCTCTTGTCACCTCCCTAAAAGTAATTCCTGGAGGCTGTGGCTCAGTGTTAAAGCACTTGCCTAGCATGTGTGAGGCCCTAGGTTTGATCCCAAACATTGCAAAAAATATAAATAACTCTTTTTATTAGTTTCTTATACATCCAACCAGAATATCTTTTTTTTTTTTTAAGTTTGTTTTTATGGTTTTTGTTTTTCCTAATTTTTTTTTGGCAGTCCTTGGAGGCTAAACCCAGGGCCTTGCACATACTTTGTTAAGTGCTCTACCACTGGGCTGCACCCCGAGCCCATTTTGTATTTTTTATCTTGAGACAGGGTCTCACTAAGTTATACAGGCTGCCTCTGGCCTTGAGCCTGTGATTCTCCTACCTCTGCCTCCTGAGTTGCTGGGATTACAGCCATGTGCCACCTTACCCAGAATTTCTTTAGACAAATAGAAACAAATGCAAATGTATATGTTTATTCTCTCTCTTTTTTTTAAACACAAATGGTTGCATACTATGTTATTCTATGCAATTTTTTTTTTAAATAATACAGCTAGAACATCTTTTCCTATCAGTATACTGAGCAATTCCTTGTTTAGCATAGCTACATATTATTACATTGAACGGAGGTACCCTAGTTTATTTAGCCAATCTCCTATTGATGTATATTTAAAATATTTCCAATTTTCTGTTCAGCACATATAGCTGTAGTGAATACCCTCATATATATGTCATTTTTCGCGTAGGAAAATATATCTGAGATGTAAATTCCTAGATTATTAATTAATCAAAGGGCCTATGATTATAGGCAGAATTAGAAGGCAGCCAGGACTTTTTAACCCATGCTGCTTAGCTGTTCTATATCTCTTTTTTTTTTCCTGAGCTACCTGACTAGGGAATTAAGTTGAAAAAAAGCAGTCATTATTCACTCTCTTCCTTTTATTTATCAGATACTTGCTGGGAACCCGGTATTATGCCAAAAGGACCCATAGTCCTTGCCCTCATGGTGGTTACAGTAGGGAGAAGTATTGACTAAATAGAGTTAGGTATGAGTTTTGCTATTATCAAGTCTGACTTCATATACTTGTGATTTGCTTCAAATATCCAGCCCCTATAGAGTGCTATCCAGGGGGCCTTTGAGTAGGCCCTTTACCCTTAAAGATCTCCCAAAAGTTACAATTTTGGTTAAAGTGCAGTGAGTAATGATCATTCCTTTTAGCCTTGTTCCCCTTCCCTCCTTTGGTCCCCAACCATTGGCTTTAAAAGAAGAGCAAGGGGAATGGAACCCAGAATATATGCATGGCTAGACAAAGGAACATGAGTAGCACAAAATCTTAATGGTTTCCCAAGCATAGGTTCCACTATCAAATCCCCAACCCCAACTCCTGTTTACTCTTCATAGAAATAAAAGAGATTTCTTACCTGTTTGATTACCACTTAGTTCTTGGTGGCCCTAATTCCCGTCTTGGTCCTATTGACACATTAGAAGGGAAAAAGGCCAAGGAAGGAGAGAATAGGCCTGGTTAGCAGTCAGAGATAGGTAGAATGGAATGGTGGGTGAGGAGAGCACACACACAGTCCTGTATATTTCTCTTGACATGTTTTACCTTTGAGAGGGAGTGGCAGGCAGTATATGAAATATGTTTTTGATTCCATGTAATTTCTCACAGTGGAGGCATAATATGTAAGAAACCTAGCCTTGACATCACACAGACATGAGTTTGATTCCTGTTTTGGCTATTTGATTGCTATGTGATTTGGGACAACTTACTGAATTTCTCTCATCTGTGAAAGGGAGATAATTATAGTATCTACCTCATGGAGATTTTGGGGCAACCACAGGAAGTGCTCAGTGCATTGTGTGGCACATAATCTCTTTAAAAATGTTCGCTATCATTAATATTATTTTTGTTATGAATCCTTTCCAGAAGGTGCTTCCTGGAGGGGTCTGCCTCACTGTTCCTGTGCTGAGTTCCAGGACAGCCTCAACTTCAGCTACCATCCCTCAGGCTTGAGCCTGCATCTCAGACCACCCAGTAGGGGAAGCTCCCCACAAGAGCAGCCCTGCTCCCAAGTCCTAAGCCCTGAACCCCCAGACCCAGAGAAGCTTCCTGTGCCCCCTGCTCCTCCATCCAAGAGGCACTGCCGCTCACTCTCGGTGCCTGTGGACCTGTCTCGTTGGCAGCCGGTGTGGCGGCCTGCCCCCTCCAAGCTGTGGACTCCCATCAAGCACCGGGGCAGTGGTGGAGGGGGTGGGCCGCAGGTGCCTCACCAGAGCCCCCCAAAGCGGGTCTCCAGCCTCAGGTTCCTCCAAGCGCCCAGTGCCTCTTCTCAATGTGCCCCAGCCCACAGACCCTACAGCCCTCCTTTCTTCAGCCTGGCCCTGGCCCAAGATTCTTCTAGACCCTGTGCCACCTCCCCTCAAAGTGGCTCCTGGGAGAGTGATGCTGAGTCCGTATCACCTTGCCCACCCCAACGTCGCTTCTCCCTATCACCCAGCCTGGGCCCACAGGCAAGTCGCTTCTTGCCTTCTGCCCGGAGCTCCCCTGCATCCTCCCCAGAGCTGCCCTGGAGACCTCGAGGTCTCCGCAACCTTCCCCGAAGCCGCTCACAGCCTTGTGATCTGGATGCCCGCAAAACTGGGGTCAAGCGGCGCCATGAGGAGGACCCTCGGCGTCTGCGGCCTTCCTTGGACTTTGACAAGATGAATCAGGTGGGACTAGCTAGACTAGAGTTGTGTGGATAGGAGTGGGGGACTCTGTTCTATTCCTGCTTTTAAGCTATTCCCTAGCTTCACAACCCCTGGCAAGGTCTCCCTGGGAACTCTCTTCTGTCTGAGCTTTTGCTAGGATGACTATTCTGATTTATCTAGGAGTTTTAGCACTGAAAGTCTCCTGTGAGATTCCTCTGTCCAGGGGATTCCAGAGAAACTAGGGTAAGACCCTAGTCAGGTCAGGCTACCACCAGAAATGCCAAGGACAGGGGCTTCACCAGCAGACATTTGTGTCTTGTGGTTCTGGAAGCGGGATGTCAAGGTTTTGTTTTTGTGTGTGTGTTTTTTTTTGTTTTTGTTTTTTTTTTTTAGATAAGGTTTTGCTACATAGCCCAGGCTGGCCCTAAACTCATGATCCTCCCACCTCAGCCTCTTGAATGCTGGGATTACAGGTGTGCACCACCACACCCAGCCCAATATTCTTTTTGTTTTGTTTTATTTTTGCAATACTGGGGGTTGAACTCAGGGTCTCACACATGCTAGGCTAGCCTTCCAACGGGGATCCTAGGTTGTCCTGCCATGCACACTTTCCTACCTCTCTAAAAGCACATAACCTGCAAAGTCCCATTACCAGTGCTCTACTCCTCCTCATGCTCAGGGCTGGTTTTGCCATTTACCCTTCCGTACTTCAAGTTGGGCCTGTGAGGACTTAAAGAAGATGGACAGCACCTTTAGTTTTGGAGGGATTTTTGTTTTGTTTTGTTTTTGTTTTTGTTTTTTGCTTTTTTTGAGATAGGGTCTTGCTGTATAGCCCAGACTGGTCTTGAACTCAGAATCCTCCTGCCTTAGCTTCCTAAGGGGTAGGATTATAGGCATGCACCACCATGCCCAGCTGGCAGCTACTTTGTTTGAGTTCAACAAACATTTTCAGCCTTCCCAATGTAAGTGTAGTTATATACACTTGCCCATTTTTTTCATATTCTTTCTAGACCACTGAGTCACAAGCTTCTTTGAGAATTTGTTTCCTTATTCATACAGTCATCCAGCCATGCAGTGAACATTTCTTGAAAACCCACTATGGCCAGGTGCAGTGGTGCATGCCTGTAATCCCACCGACTCAGGAGGCGAGGCAGGAGAATCACAAGTTCAAGGCCAAAAGCAGCTGGCACAACTTAACCAGACCCTGACTCAAAATAAAAAATGGGCTATGGGTGCAACCCATTGGTAAAGCACTTGCAAGGTATGTTTGAGGCCCTGAGTTCAACCCCAAAGTACCGCAAAAAAAAGAGAAAGAGAAAAAAGAAAAGAAAACCCACTATATATTTGACTCTGCCTAAGCACTTGCAGAATAGACTAACCAGACAAGCAGACAAGCAAGTGGAATACCTGCCTGCACAGAGCTAGCTTATAAATGAGTTTCTATTCTGGTGGGGTTTTTTGTTTTTGTTGCTTTGTTTGTTTTCTGTTGAGGGTCCTCTCCCAGATTACATTGCCTACTCCTTGTATCCTCAGGTGGCTAATGCTGCCTAGTGGTGCCTGCCCTTTAACTCAGAGCCCAGGATCCAGAGAAGAAGGTAGCATGCTTCCTGTTCAGGAGGGGCTGTCCTGCTGCTTCCCTCCACTTAACGCTTCCTAGAACACAGCATCTCCAACTCCCCAACTCCAGCCTGTGGACTGGGGCCACCCCTACAGGGTGTTTCATGCCCTGTTCATTCTGCTGCATTGGTCAGGTCAGGCTACCACCAGAATTGCCAAGGACGGGGGCTTCACCAGCAGACATTTGTGTCTCATAGTTCTGGAAGCGAGATGTCAAGCGTTTTTTTTTTTTTTTTTCTTTTCTTTGTTTCTATTTTTTTTTTTTTTTTTTTTTTAAGATAAGGTTTTGCTACATAGCCCAGGCTGTCCCACCTCAGCCTCCTGAATGCTGGGATTATGGGTGTGCACCACCACACCCATCCCAATATTTTTTGTTTTGTTTTGTTTTTGCAATACTGGGAGTTGAACTCAGGGCTTCACACAAGCTAGGCAAGTGCTGTACCACTGAGCTACACCCCCAGCCCATTTTTCATTTTGAGGCAGGGTCTCACTAAATTGCACAGGCTGCCTCTGGCCTTGAATTTGTGATCCTCATGCCTCAGCCGCCCAGGTACACTGAGAGTATAAATGCACATGACAGCACCTGGCTCTGTTATAGAATCTGATTGAAAATGTCAGCTCTTTCTTTAGAGAAATGGGCATATACACTAAATTTTCCAAATTTTATCAAGGAGTTTACTAACCTCACTGTAAAGCCTAGGATTCCTGCCTTTAAGTATAATCAAGAGGGATGCTTTGAAATACATCTTAAGATTCTCTGAGAAGTTAATAATAAGTTCTTTGACTTCTTAACTTTGTTGTTTGTTTGACAGAAACCATACTCAGGAGGTCTCTGTCTCCAAGAAACAGCCCGGGAAGGCAGCAGTATCTCTCCACCGTGGTTCATGGCCTGTAGCCCCCCACCTCTCTCTGCTTCCTGCAGCCCCATTGGGGGTTCCTCCCAGGTGCTCAGTGAAAGTGAAGAGGAGGAGGAAGGGGCTGTGCGGTGGGGACGGCAGGCACTGAGCAAGCGGACACTGTGCCAGCAGGACTTTGGGGACCTGGACCTGAATCTAATTGAGGAGAACTAAAACTGAAAGGCTACTTCCTGGGGCCACACAGACTGACTCTTTTATGGCTACTAACAAGTGTCGAGGCCCCAAGGCTGAGGGCCCAGCCTGGGAATGGGGGTGAGTGGAGGGCTCCCACTCAGGGCAGCCAGAAATCTCACTCCATCAAGCTCGACATGCCAAGAGACTGGCCAGGACAAGATAAACAGAGCTGGTGGCGGGAGGGACAGCCCCAGAGCAGACCCTCCCCGTGGCGGCCCTGAGTGTGAGTATCCCTGCCACCAAGAGAGCACTGGGCAGGGAAGGAAGGGGTCTGCTGACCCCAGCTCGGGGAATTTCACTAGCCCCTTTGCTTCAAAGGGCACTCGTGTCTTAGAATTTGGCCAGGTTGGGGGTTTCAGTCAGCCTCCTTGGAGAAATTGTGTGAGTGTGTGTGTGCATGGGAGTGTATTTGAGGAATGGTATGTTTGCATAGCCTTGGAGGGAAGACAGTTGCTCCTTTAATAGCAGAGCATCATGATACCCCCAGGATCTTGAGTTTTTATGGGACAGCTGGCTTGTTCAAGGAGTCAAGAAGAGGGCTCCAAGTTTTCATTTTTTCTAAATAGCTCTGGAACCAGGCTTGTAAACCATACTATCACTGGCTCTGCAAAGGATTGTTTTGGGGTACAGCAGGGTCTTATTATAATCTCAGTTAATGGTCTTTTCCTCAGTCCCACCTTCTCCCCCACCCAGGTAGATCTAGTATTAAGGGTTGCAGGGAGGTTGCAACATTTATTCTAAGCAGGCCTTTTTTTCTCATCAGATTGTGTGGGCTGTATACAACTTGCCTTACATGATGTCTGAGTAGGTGCAAGCATATGTACGCAACTGATGCAGAACTGAAGGACTCCATCTCTCTTTTCTTCACCAAGGGGATTTTTTCCTCTCATCTGATCTTCCAGGTCAGAGACAAGGTAGCAAGGCCCTATCTTGGTCCCCAGCATCTTTTGAGGCAGACCTGCCTGCAACAGGGAGCAGTGGCATTCGGTCTGCAGCAGACAAGGGTGAGCTCGCTTCTCCACTTCCCCTTGGAAGCAGACTGTAGGGAAACCTGTTCTTACAAGTTCCAGGCCCAGCCTCTTTTCTGACATACTTGAGGAAGAAGAAAGGTGTTCAGCATTTAATAATTTGCTTGTCTTCCACTCCTGCCAGGAAATGTTTGTTTGCCTCTAATTGGCCCTGAGAGAACACAGAAAGGCTGGGGCACACTGAGGGACTGACTAAAGATGTGTAAAGCAAAGGCTGTGAGAAGCAGCTGGGAGTTTGTTGTTGGATTAAATTTCCTTTTTTGTTTCTCATCCACAGTTTGAGCCAAGGCCACAGATCCCAGTGGCCTCAGTGATAGACTTAAGGACTACAGGTACCTTGGTAGGGCTGATACCAGTGGATGCCTACTGAAGCTGCCACCCCAGTAGCTTGTGAGCCTTCATCCAGATTTAGTTAGAAGATCCTGCATTACCAAATTGGACCTACCCTTCCTGTTTATTGCAAGAAGGGAATTTTTCTGTTTAATTTCCAGGGTGTCTTAGGACCCAAATCCTCATGTCAGGGAAGAAGACCAAGGTGTGTGTTTTTCCTTTCTCATATTGAGCGTAATGTTTTCCACGTCTCCTACATGTTGGATAGGAGCAGCATTGAGGCTTCAGCCTCCTTCTCACTTCAGAGGAGGTGACCATATCTTCTTGAGCCTTTGGCCCTCAGAGGCTTTATCCTTCCAAGGCTCCTCCCCATCTCCTGGCTAGTTACCATATATTACCACTGGTCTACCAGGTCTCTAGGGGTCTGAGAGAGGCTCTCTGGAGGATCCAGGGAAACTTTGAGCCCAGAACTTGCCCATCCTTGATTTCATTCTTCCCCTGGTGGTTCTCCTCCTTCAGTCCATAATTTCCCTGGTGCCAGCTTCTTTTCCTCCTGGGGCATCCTCATCCCTCGGCTCTCTGCCACAGATTGGCTGTGCCGGCTTCTATTTAGCCACTGGAAATGCCAGTAGGGTCTGTGCGAGCCCCAAGCTGAAGAAGTGAGAACAGTGATTCTGTTTTCATCCTGGCTTTGCCTAAGCCCTAGGACCCCATCCTTAGGGGAGAAGGCCTATGGATGTCATATTTTAATTTCATTACCTTAAGTCTGTAAAGTTAAACTAGTCAGAACTATTATCTTGCTTCCCAATCTAAACACCTGTGGCCCTGGAACAAGCCTTTTCAAGAAGTGGTTCATTTTGCTTTACACAATAGATCCAACAGTTCTGTGTAAACCAAAAGCTATTTTTCAATGCAGTTGGACTGCTGACCATTCAAAAGCAGCCTATGATTGCTTCTTTTGTAAAGCAAGCAACCTCTCCCTACTTTAGCTGTTCTGATTATTTGGGTTTTCACATGTTGGGCTTACCCAGAGTGGAGCACACTTCTAGGGCTTGTGGCTGGCGCTGGGTAGATGTCTGCATCTGTACTGTGTGTGTGGTGTGGCTGCCAGTAGGTGAGTATTCCTGCGTGTGCGAGTGAAGCCACTCCCAGGCTGGTGCTCTCCTCCTGTGCCCAGTGGTGACTGCCCAGTGGCAGCCCTAGCTGCCCTTTACTCCCACCTGCTGCCAAAGTCCCTGTGCTAATGGGATTACAAAAACAAAAAGTTGGAAAAAATTTTTTCATAAACTTTGTTTTATATTAAAAAAAAATCCATAAGTCTGTGTGTGTTAAACATGAGGTTCTGCCTCTGTGGCTGTGTTTGAAAAATAAAGTTTTATTAGAATAATCCATTTTCCCAAGCAACATTGTGTACAACAGTGTCTTTTTCCCTTTCGCACAAAGACAGACAGGAAACAGGGTGAGGGCCATCTAAGTTCCAGTCCCTTTCTCTAAGACGTAGCCAGGCCTTTCAAAAAGGGGAGTATCTGGACCCCAGACCATTTGATGGCTATAGCAGATCAGATCCTATGGCCCAGGCTTCTGTCAAGGCCTTGGTTATTTCTGTCAATCTGGTTTGGTCTCTTTCCCTGGCACTTAACCTGTCCCCTCTTCCCTGCTGTCACTCTCACTTCTAGCTGGTTAAAGTCAAGTATAAATGCATTCCAGTTCTATGAGAAATGCTTGATGATACAGTTAGAAACTTGTCTAGATTGGTTTATAGGCTTTGGGTAGTGGGGAGAAGGCAGAGTGAGGGATGGCCAGGAATCTTGTCCTATCTTTGAGTTTTTACATGTAGTATTCTGAAGAAATGGAGATTTAGTCAGCAGAATTCAGATTCCAAAGACCTAGGCAACTTCTCCATCCTAAAAGTACTGCTTTTGCAAAATTATCCTAGCAGCAAAGCTTCTCTTTTGTCCTAGGAGACAGTATTCTCCCTAATGCTTCAATTTGGAGTGTTCATTTGTTGAAAGAAGCAGTGTGGCTCAAGTCTTTAGACCTTTCTATTCCACCCATTCTTCTCCCTGTGTTAACATTCTTCCAATGTGCATGGGTGAAATGTAGCTGCGTAGAGATCCAGGAAAGAGCCTCAGTCCCTAAGCTTTAGCCTTTCTTTACCAGTTGTGGTGCTGACTTGCCAGGCAGCAAGAACAGTCCAGTTGCTTAGCCTATGTCCTACTTTCCTGCTTCAAATTCATAGCATTCATCAGAATACCAATGAGGTATGCAGGACAGTATTGGCTTGATTACCTGGAGCAGGAACCTTTGGGAGAGTAAAAATATATCCTAGAAAGAATGGGAATTGTCAGCTGCCCTGGTGGAATAGGGCAGTGGCAAGTGCTTAAAGAAGCTTAGAATTACAGCTTTTTCTTCCTTTAAAAAACTATTTCACCTACTGCTTGAGCAGAAGTAGAGTTTGAACATCTAAAATGATTTTGGCTCCCTTTTTTGAGTTTTACAGTTGGGGTTTTGTTTTGTTTTTGTTTTTTACTATGCTGGGCACTATACCCAGGGCTTTGCATAAGTTAAGCAAGTGCTCTGCCACTGAGCTACATCCCTAGCCCTCTGGCTGGGTTTTTCTACTGTTTATTTTCTGTGAGGCCAAGTGTGATATCTTTCATTCCTGAAGTCTCACTAGTATAAAAAAGAATGTAAACTCCATGAGGACAGGAGTTTTGTTTTATTTAGCATTGTGTCCTTAATACTTTGGAAACTTACTGGCACATGAAAAGTGCCTGCCATATTTGTTGAATGAGTTTGCCCTTTGCCCTTCCTGAGTTTAACTACATTTCTGTCTCTGGTGCTGTGAGAAACCAGCCTTAAACAATGGGGCAGTAATTAAAGCTCCATATGGGAGAAAATCTCAGCCGTCAATCTTGGTAGAAAAGCTGCAAGGCAGATAGGTTCTGTACAGATTCACCTGTTTTCCTACTACTAGCTATAATCTATGGGCCATGTGCTTTAAGAGGTGTCTCAGCCCAGAAAAACATGGGTTTTGGCTGTGGGAGATGGAAGGTTTGAGTTTGGCTGTGGGAGATGGAAGTTATAAGGAATAGGGAGGGAATGTTTCCTTGGTACTCTATAGGAGTGATTGTAGAAAGACTTCCCTACACATTTTGTACTTTATAACTAAAGTCAATAGTTGGTGCCCCCTACCCTATACCTTGCTACAAGAAAAGAGTGTAGACAAAGTTATGGAGAGGAAATAACTGGGTAGGCACAGAAATCTTGGGGAAAAGATCAATGAAAGAAATAGCCACTTTGGGAATAGTCATAGTTTATTACTAAACCCTTTCTCTTTCTGGGCTTATATATACTCAGTCTCTGCATCCATGAGACCATAGAAAGTGCTAGTCTGATGTTACTAATATTAAATAATTGAAGTTTCATATTGCCTGTCCTGAGTAACAACCTTGACAAAAATTTCTGTATCTCCCCTTTACAGCATCCTTTTCTAATCAGGAGTGGCTAATATTCCACACCTATATTAGATTAATTCACTTAGGAGTTATGGGACTTTCTTTGCCTTCAACCCCACTATTCTACAGAATCAGGAAAGAGAATCCCTTCACTGCTGGTCTCTTTCCAATTCCCTAAAGTTGAGTTCAGAAACACCCAAATAACATTAGCAGACTAGGAAGGGGAAGAAGCTCTGTGGGTTCAAGGCAAAACACCAAGTTGTTGAAGGCACATTGGCCTTTAGCCAACAGAGAGTGGCATTAACATGTCCAATGGAGGTAATGCTTTAGCCAACTGGAAGGAAACTATTACTTCAGTACAGAATGGGATGGTATGTTATGGGCCAACGAGAAGGAAGATATTGTGTCCCATAGATTAATAAGGAGAACTTTTCCTAAAAGATGACAGAGAATGAGTACATTTTCAAAATATATAATCAATGGAGTACTGGGGCCACTAACTTCTTAGCTCATTATGTCCACTCTTTTTTGTATCTTGCCCCTCCCCCTTAAAAGCCTTTGGTGTTCGAGGACAGTAAGCTCCTGCCTTCTTAATATGTGACCCCCCTAAAGTAAGATTGGGACCAGGGATGGTGCTGTGGGGAACTGAAGGACCCTCCCACTCCTCCACCCCAGGCCTAACCTGCAATTCCCCTCCAGACCGCAGGGGGCACTGCAGGTTCCGGGAAGGTTGGGGCGGAGCACTACAAGGGCCCCGGAGCTGCCGCCCCGCTCCAAAGCGCGGGGGGCGCTGTGCGGTGCCCGGGCTGCGGCTCCGCTCCCGGCCACGGGGGGCGCTGTGCGGCGTCGGTGGTTGGTGGTGGCTGTTGGGGGGGGTGGGGGGGAGCGGCGACCGCGGGTGGTGCGGAGGGAGGCCTTGCGGGCGGATCGGGCGCTCGGCGGAGGTGGTGAGGGGCGGCAGGCGGGAGCGCTAGTCCGGCTGGCCCTGGCGATGGCGGACGCGGCGGCCTCCCCGGTGGGCAAGCGGCTGCTGCTTCTATTCGCGGACACGGCGGCCTCAGCTTCGGCCTCGGCCCCTGCGGCGGCGGCGGCGGTAGGGAGCGGAGATCCGGGGCCTGCGCTGCGCACTCGGGCCTGGCGGGCCGGCACGGTGCGGGCCATGAGTGGGGCGGTGCCCCAGGACCTAGCGGTGAGTGGCGGCCGAGGCAGGCACTTGAGGCCGGGGCTGCAGGGCCTGTGGGCGGCCTCCCCGGGGGCCTTTGTGAAGAGGTGGTGAGGAGGGGGTGACCCAGTTCCGCGCCTTTGGATCTCCTTAGCGCCCCCCGCCGGCACCTCAGCACCCAGGCACCCGAGCTCTGGCCAGCATGGCTTCCGCGTCAGGGTGCGCGCCCCAGTTTCTCTCCGGGGGCGGCCGGGGCGCCAGGAGCTGCTGCTTCTAGCCGAGAGGCCCCGCCTCCTAAGCGACCCTTTGCTTGGCTTCTCCTCTCCCCGCCTCCCCCCGCCCCCACTCCGACTCCAACACGCCTTAGGAACAGGCTCTCGAACCCTGGGTTCTTGGGCCCCGCAGAATTCGGCCGAAGCTCCGCTGCCCCCTGGAAGACGGGGACCTGTAGTCCCCAGGCTGTCCTGAGAGATTTGCGCCCTGTTCCCTTCCTCCCGGCGCCCCCAGGGAGGCGGGAATGTGGGCAGTTGTGGGAGGCATAGAAGCTGCAGTTGGAGCTGCTCTGGGCTTTTCTGTCTGGCAGTTACTTCCTCCTTGTCTTAGCCAGGCTTGGCCGGACGGTCTCGAAAAAGGCCAGTTCTTGGGACCATTTTTGAGCGCCCTTCTCTTTGCTCTCCTGGGTGACAGAAGCTGCAGTTGTGGCTTTTTGATAAGTTTGAGATCTGTCTTAGTAGCCGAATGGAGCTGCGGGGTGGTGTTTTTTGCTCCCAGCTCAACTACTCCCTCAACCTTGGGGGAGGTTTTTGTTTTGAAACTTTGCGTTGGGTCTTGGCCTCTTTTGCATGCTTGCCTTGGTATGTTTTATGATTAAAATTGTTCAGTAATAGAACTTAACTAGCATTCTGGACTATGATGTGCTATTTTTGTTAATGTGGCGGCAAAATATTATCTTCGAGTTTTGGCAGTCCTCTTTCGTTCCTTACTCTGATAGCAGCCCTACCTTCTCTGGTGAGATAAGGCTGTGAAAAATGGGGCTATGGGCAGGGGCGCAGGGGGACACTTTGAGCAGGCAGAAAGTAAATCTTCATGAACTTGCTTCTGCAGACATTTTATTCACTAAACAAAACGCATTTTGTGAGATTTGGAAGGAATGTAGGTTTCAGATGTTGGTTTTTCTTCTTGATCAACAGTGTTCGGCTTTTTTTCCTGGTATACAATCTTTATGGGTTGTTTGGCTTGTGGCTGGCTTAGGCTTTGCTTCTGCTGCTTTGGTTCAGTTACTTTGATCATTCTCCATGCTCTCTGTAAGAAAGGCTGCTAGGGCATTTATGAAACTTTCCTGGGGGCGAATTTGTAAAAAGATACCACAAACATAAGAAGATAGAGATGATGATTAAGACAGGGATGCGGATCCAAATTCCTCTGCGCTTTCTTTAGAAGATGGCTGGGGAAGAGGTGTCCTTCTCAGATTCAGTAATTCACCCTTGGAAACAAAGCATACTTGAGACCCACCCTTATGTGCATACTTTGACCTAAGGCACAGTCTGCCCTAGCTTTTCTGTTAGGATTTTATTTTCTGGTTCTTCCAGTGGTTGTTTCCTCCATCAGATGAATTGTTAATGAGTTCTGCACCTGAAATGGCTACCCATTCACTTGTTGTTTGTTGGACTCCCTAAGGGCAGAGGTTTTGGAAGCTCACCAAGATGCTGAACACCTGCTAAACTAAATATTGAATAATTTTACCACTAAGATCATGGAACTGGGTTCTCTAACCATGTTTTTAAAAAGCTTCAGTCATTCTTGGAAGTTAAACCAAGGTGTTCTTACAACTGTATTGAGGTATTACATGAGATGCTGTGAATACAGAAGCAAAGGCAGGTTTGGGTTTTGAGAGTACATTTATGCTTGGCTTGTACCTTTATCGAGGGACATCGATAAGAAAAGAGACACAGAACAAAACTCAGAACCTTTAGCTTTTTTTTTTAACAGCTTGAAAAATTGCTGAAGAATTACGTTGTTGAGTTATGTTGAGGTTCTGTTAATGACAGTGACTTAGTATAGGATCAGAACTTGCCCTTTTGTTTTCCCTTTTCGTTGAAGGAGATTTTCTTTGGACTCTGGGCATGTGGACCTTTCCAATTTGCACCACACACTGTAGTAAACATAACTATCTTCCAATCAAAAGTGCTCTTCCTGTACTCAAGGGTGGAGTTTGCAAGCAGCTGGCCTGTGATTGGGCAGATTTTCTTTCACTTATGTTTAAGATGTTTTCAGGCATGCTTGGTTTTGAGTAATGCATAGCAGGGCGCCCCCTGTTAAGGATGAGTAATTGAAGGTTGGATGAATGAGTGTCTGAAGTGATTGAAAACACATTTCTCAATTTTAGGCTCCATTAACATCTTTCTAAATATATTTTGGTCCAGAAGTTCTTCAGAATATAGTACCGATACATTTAATGAACCTTTTTTTGGAAAACAGTTCCAAAACCATATGCTTCCTTAAGATGTGATATGAAAAAATGAAAATCAGTATTCTGTTGATCGGAAGTTTTGTTGATAACGGTCATATAGGTGGGTATCTTCACTTCCTGATAAATAACTACTGAGATCTGTAGCCAAATAGGAAAACAACTTTTTCCTTCCTTAACCTCTTGTGGAATAATAGCTTTGTCTTTCAAAATAGGCCTTTTGTGTGTGTGTGTGTGTTTTAAGATCCTGTTGAAAATTCTTTTAATGAATTTTTATGCAATTTATTATCTGTTGTTCTTTTTTAACCTGGTAGTATTCTCTGTGTTCCTAAGTCATTAGTGGTCCATGAAATCTGCAGAGACCTGGAGACCTTCCTATGTGTAGGTACAGTAGATAAATACACAGACCAGAAAACCATAGATTTTCCTTTTTGTTATTGTAAAAGACAAACTTACTATTTGCAAAATGTCAAAGCTCTGCACTTGAAAAAACAGCAATCTCCATCCTCTGCCACCTCCCACTTGCCAAAGAAGGATAAGTTATCCTTGCAGCTCTTTCTTAATACTTGTACAAAAACATTCATCTGTTTACAAAGGATTGCCTTTTTTTAGTAGATGTCATTCTATTGTACAGTATCTGCAGTCTGCTTTTCTTTTTTTTTTTTAATTACCATGGCACCAATAGCTATATATCCTAACCATAACACACATACACACATGCTGAAGGTGGATCCCAGGGTTTCACACACAGCAGGCAATACCCCAACTCTCATCATTTTTGATAATTCCCAATTATATTCCATAGAATGGTTGTACCATAATTTATTCACTCATTCCTCCTTTTGGTGGACATTCAAGTTACAGTTTGGGGGGGGGCACTAAAACAGTGTTACTATTAATATGCTTGTACATATATCTTTTTGTAATCCAGGTTTCATTTATGTATTTTAGCTATCCAGGAGTGGCATTGTTAGGTTGAGTATGTATTTTTTATTTCACTAGGTAATGCTAAATTATTTTCCAGTCAGATTATAACATTTCATACTCTGCCCAGAAGTGCATGTAGTGCTTATTTTCTTTCACCCTTGCCCTCAGTGATGTTGTCAGTCTTTTTCATTTTTGCCAATCCAAAAGACAGAGAATAGTATCTAGCATTTTCAAGGTTACTGATCTTTTTCTATGTGTTTTGACCTTTTACCCACCTATATACCTTTGGTTTTCTTTTAATCTATTTGTGCATATCTTTTGCCCATTTGAGAAAATGGGGGTTGTCTTTATCTCTCTGTACAAGCTCTGAGCATGGATATTAACTCCATTACTTACCTACTGTGTTGCAATCATTTTTTCTCATTGGTCTTTTGACTTTATGGTGGCTTTGCCATACAGAACAATAAATTTTTTTTTATGTCATTAGAACTCTCCGGCTTTTCTTAATGCCTTCTAGGTTTAATTGCTTGGAAAGAACTTCTTCTATCTTAAGCTTTTATAAATATTCTGCAAATTTTCTTTTTAATGTTTCCATTTAAATTTCTGGATCTTTGGTCCATCTGGACTGTTCTTTTAATTGGCATGTAAAATAGAGGATCTAACTTTTTTTTCTACTGAGTAACCAATTGTGGCACCACTGATTTTATTAAATAAACCATTCTCTTTTTTGCTGTATAGCAGAATTAATGATGCTATGAGTGTAGTATTGATTTGTTTTGAATGTATATCATAGCTGTCTCAGCTGTCCAGAACTTGCAAGATAAATGAAAGCATATCGGCCTTAATTTTTTATCCCTTAATCTTTCATCTCTATTTCAGGGAAAGGTGGACTCTAAAGTATTCCTTTCCTTTGATTTGTGATAATGTAATAATTGCCACAGTGTATAGGCTAGTACCATGTTACTTATACTTGGAAGCCTTCCAAGAGGAATGAAAGTGTATCTGCCATATTTTTTTACACCAACCTTTCCTTTTTGTCTCAGGGTAGGGTAGGTGGACTCCTAAAATACCTCTCTACTTTGTTTCTGGAAAATATAATTATAGTCAGGTCCAAGACAGTACCATATTTCTAGAGTACAGTCCATTCTTATTCTCTACCTGTGTTTAAATCTAGAATCTCAGCCGTAATTGGAATGAAGTTTGTGACTTTTAAAATGTTTATCCTCAAGTGTCATTTTCTTTTAATTCCAAAATTAAAGTATGGATGATACCAGCATATCTTACACTCTGTGGTTAAAGTAAATAGAATATGTTTTTGTGGATCAGTGTATGTTTAGAGAGCTTTAAATAAAAATGAGATTGTACTTATTTGATGATATGAATGTATACTGTTTAATTGTGGGCCCCTCTAAGCACACTTATCCTCTTAACTTCCCTTACAGCAGCAGGTCTATTTTTGAAACACTGAGCCAGTTGAATTTTTAAAGCACTCAAATGTTTTGCATAGTTCATTTAACATTTAAAAAAAATTTTTTTGAGTCTCACTCAGATGAGGGGTCCCACTATGTTGCCCAGACTGACACCCCCACCCCACTATGGGTCATAAGAAATTTTGGGCCTCAGATGATCCTCCAGCTTTAGCTTCCTAAATAACAGGAACTATATAGCTGCCTTTCCAGCTCAGTTTTTTTTTTTTTTTTTAAATAGATTTGTCTTAGTTTATATGTATGTGGCTTATTTTTTGTTATTTATTTATTTTTATTTTGCTTTGTTTTTCAGACAAGGTCTTGCCACATATTCACCATCCTGGAATTCACCATCCTTCTTCCTCAGCCTTTTAAGTGCTGGGGTTGTAGACATGTACCACAATACTAGGTGTATGTGATTTTTTAATAGCTTTTTTTGTTTGTTTATTTTGGTTTTGGTTTGTTTTGTTTTTTGTACTGGGCATTGAACCCGAGGCTTTGCACATGCTAACCACATGCTCAACCACTGAGCTATACCTCCACCCCCCAAAACTCTGTCTTAGTGTATCTACATTCTGTTTATTTCAGGGTTATAAGGTATGCCCACCAATAATTACACTGTGCACCAAGCATTTTGTCCAATATCCTCTTCCTTTACTACACCATCAGAACTTTCCTGTTAATTACATATTTGTTTATCAGGGAGTTGCTTCAGTAACTCCCCACCTGTCAAGGGCTCATTTCCTCCTTCCCTACTCACTTGCCTGGGTCTCATCCCCAACTTGTTCTGGTTGATTTAGCTTCCCCTTTTACAAATAAACTCAAAGTGGGGGGCTTGAAACATGGCATTTTCTGTTGGTGATTTTCTTAACAACACCTGGGTTCAGTTCTTGTAGGCTTTGCTTCCTCAAGGCCTGGGGGACACAACACCTGTTATTGCTTCTCAATTTTCCACTTTGGCAGGTTAGAGGTTTTTTTTAAGCCCTCCCCACCTCAGTATCCCCACAGCCAAAGTGTCTTTTACCTTTCTTCTGTACATGGGTAAGACCTGTTGGGATATTCAGTACTGACTCAAATGTGTGACCCCTCTCAGTTCTGCAGGGGCAGAAACTTCATTTTTTTAGTAACTTTGTAGTAATCGGGCTCCAGGGGCCTAACTCTCACCAAACTCTCTGGAGGCTGGTTTGAAAATCCATATGGAAGGTTATTAATTTACAGTGAGAGGTACACCTATACAAACGAGAGCCTGCTCTCAGACTAAATTACAGATAAGAAGGATCCTTGCCATGTGAAGAATTAAACAAGGGAAAATAGTTGTAGCCAAACAGGATTTACAGCAAGGAGCCCTAATTTGGCAGTCCTTGGCTTTCCTAGGATTTTCTGTCTTCCATTGATTGCTTTGTTCTCTATTTACCATTTGGCTTTTAATGTTGTTACCCATTAAGATTCTATAAAGAGAAAAGTGCCCATCTTTCAAGCCTATCCATCCTAGGACCTATTGCCTCTATAAAACCTTCTGAATCCCCAGCATGTTGTTTTAATTCTTTGCCCCATTAGCACTCTTGGAATATTCAGTTTGTAACAAGATACACAGCTTGCTTATCTTTTCTATTAGATTGTATCTTGGAGGACAGGTACCATATGAATTTTTCTGTTAACTGTTTTATAAGGCCTTTCCTGACCACCCTGTTTTTAAAAAATGAAATATTTAGAAGGAGCATATTAGATTTACATTCACTTCTGATATATTTGTGTGGTCCCCTGTTATAATTGATCCTTAAGATTATTTTCTTTTACATATTTTTATTGATATGGACTCATGGCTAATTTTGTCTTGATATTACTGGACTCATATTTGGGACCCCAATCCAAGACACATTGTTACACTGTCCCTTGGTTTTTGTTTTTTGGGGGCACTTGGGAGTTGAACTCAGGGCCTTACAAGTGCTCTGCCACTGGGTTGCACCCCTAGCCCATTTTTAATTTTGTTATTTGGAGACAAGGTCTCACTAAGTTATGTGTTGCTGCCTCTGGCCTGGAAATTGTGATTCTCCTGTCTTAGCCTCCCTAGTCACTAGGATTGTCCCTTGGTTTTTGTGATTTACATCTGAGTTGTTTTGTTAGATTAGAAGTATTTGGTATTTTGTTTTTCTGAATTTGAATATGCCTATTATGCAAGATGTAGAAATTAAGCCTGGCATGGTAGTACACTCCTATAATTCCAGCACTGGGGAGGCTGTGGCATGAGGATCAAAAGTTCAGTACCATTCTGGGCTATATAGCAAGACCCTGTCTTAAAAAGGGGGAAAAAAAGTAGAAATTATTTTGACATATGAGCTAATCTTTTGGGAGGATTTTAAAAAGTATAGTTGAATTCATACTGTATCTTTAATTTGGAGTTTTGCTTTTTCACTTAATTTGTCCATTATTTTCCTTTACTACTAAAAACTCTGTTTTGTGAGTGTTTTTAGTTTTCTTAGTGCTTTTCTGTATTTTTCACAGGTAACATTTTCCTGACTGAAAGTAAAGCAACAAATACTCTATAAGAATGCCTTATGGCCAGGCATAGTGGCACATGCCTATATTCCTAGAGACTTGGGAGGCTAAAGCAGGAGGATTTCAAGTTCCCTGTCAGAGGCAGCTCATTAGTAGAGTGCTTGCAAAGTATACCCTGGGTTCAGCGCCCCCTCCCCAGTAGCTTTTAAAAAAATTTCTTTTGGCTGGGCATGGTCACACACCTGGAGTCTCTGCTACTGGTGAGGCTGAGGCAAGAGGATCTTTTGAATGAATCTAGGAGTTCAAGGCCAACCTAGACAACATAGCAAGACTTCATCTCAAAAAAAATAATTAAAAATCTTATAAATAATACATATTTTTTGGCTGAGTTATTTAATTGTTTCTCTTGCATTGAATATTGTTTCAGATTTTAGACTTTATCAATAATGTAGTCATGAGCGTTTGTTGTTATTGTTGTTTGCTGTTTGTTATTGAGATGAGGTCTTGCCATGTGGCCCAGGCTAGGCTTGAACTTTCAATCCTCCTGCCTCAGCCTTCAAGTACTGGAATTACAAACATGTGCTACCTTACCCAACTTGATGAACATTTTTATGAATAAAGTCTTTTCTGTGTTTAGGGTTATTCTTTAAGATTATTGCAAGGAGTGGTATCATAAACCATGCACATATTTAAGATTCTTGATATCCAAGAACTTTTTTTTCTTTGTAAGATTTTTTGAAGGTCATACAAATTTATACCTAGACCAGTAGTATGAATGTGTTTAAAGAATGAGTATTTATCAGGAACCCATGTTATGTTGGGCATTTTATGGCTTTGTTTCATGTTATCCTACAGGCAATCCTTTGTGGTCCTTATTGTGCCTATTTATAGGTAAAGGAAGTGATGCTAAAAGTAGCTTTCTCTAGGTTAGACAGCTAAGCAGTGGGGGAGTTGAGATGCAAATAAAGGTCTTTGTGATCCCACTGATTCCACCACCTCAAAAGCACTATATATGTTTAAATTTTTATTTAGGTTATCATTGTTACACCCAGCTACTTCACATTTAACTTATTCAGAATGTTACAAAGTAGGGGGAGGATGGGGATATTTGGTAGCAAGCTATCTCTTGAAATGTCAAAGGAATTGTAAAGAGAAAAATTACTATTTGAAAACAGCAATATTCTAGATGTGCATCTTGGCCAAAGTGTGGTGCACGTCTGTAATCCCAGCATTTAGGAGGCTGAGGCAAGAGGATTGATGCAAGTTCGAGGCCAGCCTGGGGTACACAGCAAAACCCAATCTCAAACACAAATACACACACACACACACACACACACACACACACACACACACACAGTAGATATGTGTCATTTTCTACTTATAGACTGTCAAGATATCTTACACTTTTATAAAATCATTTTTATTAGAACTACATATTGTCTGGGGCTGGGATTTAGCTCAGTTGGTAGAGCGCTGCTCTGCAGTCTCTGAGGTCCCGAGTTCAATTCCCAGCACCGCAAAAATGGGAGAAGGACATGGCAATCCACTCCCAAGGCAATCCCAAAACAGTCAGCCATTGAAAACCCTATGAGGGTACTATGAGTCAGATACCGACTCGACGGCACCTAACAACAACAACAACAACATATTGTCTAGAACATAGGTAGCACAATTAGAAAAGTTTCCAACCTTGGGAGTTGATTTTCCATTTTCTTTGCTTTCTCATAATCATCACTATCCTTACATCTTTACCTTATTTCTCAAATATACTTCCTATTCATATAGTCTTACTGGTTTAAGCTTTTTTTCATCTCTTACCTGGCTTATTATTGCTTTGTAATTGTTCTCCTTTCTCCACTTTCTTCTCTCCACAAGTATTCTTCCCACCTGGCCCCAAAGTTAATTCTTTCCTTTTAAAAAAAGTTAATTGTATAAATGATACATGAACACTTTCATTAAAGAAAAAAAGGAACCAGCTGAGCTGACACAAACCTGTAATCCCAGCACTCTAGCAGCAGCCGGCCTGGGCAATATAGTGAGACTCTGTCTCAAAAAACAACAAGCCATGTACATGTAGTCCCAGGCTGAGGCAGGAGGAACATGAGTTTGAGGCCAGAGGGAGCCTGCATAACTTAATGAGTTAAAATATCTCAAAATAAAAAGGGGAGAGGGCCGGAGTGGTAGAGCATTTGCCTAGCATGTTCTATGCCCTGAGTTCAACCCCCAGGTACTCTGAGGAAAAGAGAGGGGAGAAAAAGGAGTAGGGAAGGGGGAGTGAGAGGGAAGAGTAAAGGAGAAGGGAAGGAAAAAAGAAGCATTTGATAAGGCTAATATACTATTAACTATTCTAACCCAGTCCTCCCACCCCTAACTCCCACTCTCCCAAATAGTTTATCACTTACTTTCATCTCCATATATCTTGGAAGTCTTTTCACATTAGTCTTTTAGATAGATCTCAGTTTTTAAAACTGCTCTATATTATTTATTCTGTAGTATAAATTGTGTTTGTTTTAATCATTCACCTAATTATAAAATGCTTTGTAATTCCATTTTAGTTTCCTTTTTAAACTGAGCATTGAGAAGGTTATTCCCTCGAGTGGCATTATCTATCTAAAAACACTTTTTGCCATGTCTAACTTTAAAACTATCCATGGCTCTTCTAAATCCTGTTAACAGGCAAAATACACTCAGATGTGGGCAGGGACAAGACTTATTGAAAAGAGCTAGGTAGAGCCAGGTACGGTGGTGCATGCCTGTAATCCCAGCAACTTGGGAGGCAGAGGCAGGAGGATCACAAGTTGGAGACCAGAGGCAGTCTGCATAATTTAGCGAGACCCTGTCTCAAAAAGTAAAAAAATGGGCTGGGGGTGCAGCTCAGTGGTCCAACATTTGCAAAGCATGCAAGCGCAAGGCCCTGAGTTCAACCCTCAGTACCACAAAAGACAGAAAGAAAGAAAAGAAAGAGAAGAGAGCTAGGTAGAAGAAAAAAGATAGTAAATAAATAAAACAACACACAAAAAAGAAAAATAAATAAATGGAAATGGAAAGGTAAAAACATTTTTTAAAACTTTTTTTTAAAAAAAGATACAAAACAACAAAGAGCTAGGTTACAGACCAGAGGGGTTAGTGGGAATTGGCAGCTGCCAGAGAGTTCTGGTAGATGCTGTCTGCTTTAAGCACCAGGAGTTTAAAGATGTTTAATGAACATTAAAAACAAACAAAAACACTCTGCTGGCCAAATAAGACACCTTTGCCAACAGTTTTTGATTCATCATCCAGTAACATTTAGCCACCTCCCTCTCCTCCCAGAACATCTGATTTTTTATGTGTCTCTGCCTTTGTACCTTCTGGAAAGTCTTTCCTTCCTCTGCAGAATGCAGGTTGTACTTTAAGACTCACATGCTTACTACTACCTCTTCTCTGAAACCCTTCTAGTTTCCCAGGATAGATGCCTAACAGGCTAAAATACTATTACACCCCCTATTACATTTATTACACCCCTTATTACATTTCTTTTTCTTTTTTTCTGGTACTGGGGTTGAACCCAGGGCCTCGCATTTGCATGCTCTGCAAGTGCTAGACCACTGAGCTGCACCCTCAGCCCATTTTTTTACTTTTTGAGACAAGGTCTCACAAAGTTACGCAGACTGCCTCTGGTCTCGAACTTGTGATCCTCATGTCTCTGCCTCCCAAGCTGCTGGGATTACAGGCGTGCAAACCCCCCACACCCCGGTTTACCCCTTATTACATTTCTCTGTGAGAATTTCTGTACCTCTGTTGCCTCGTCTGGGGTGTGAGTCCCTCCTACTTATTCCCTTGATATTCTTGGGCCTGATAAGTGCTACATAGTAAGATGCATTCTGTTTTTCTTAAGTGAGTTAATAAATAAATAATCTTATTAATTGTTAAGCATGGCTTTAGGGAGAGAGCCAGAATCCAAACTGATAATTCCATGGCGAACATGAAGCCCTTATATTGCTCAGATTACTTCTATAGGATTTTATCAAAATTGAGTTTTTAAAAACTTACTTGATTTTAATGTCACTAAAATGAATGTAAATCACATACATACCTGAAAGGGAATTTTGAAAGGGAAGAGTTTTTACCTGCCTTAACTAATGAGATACTTTTTTTTTTTTTGCAGTACTTGGGAAGTTGAACCCTCCCAACAACTTTGCAAGCACTCTACCACTAACCTGCATCCCCACCCCCTTTTTTATATTTTATTTTGAGACAAGGTCTCATTAAATTGTAGAAGCTTGACTCTGGCCTTGTACATTTGATCCGCTTGTCTCCACCTCCCAAGTAGCCAGGATTACAGATAAGCACCACCGTACCTGTTCAACTAATGAAATACTTAGGGTAGTTTTAGGGTTCTAACTAGCATGTGTAGTTCTCTTTGCTACTTTTACTCAGACTTCTAAAAAAATCATCTCAGACTGTTTTAGTCCTCTTCTGTTACTATATTGTTTGGTCATTTCTGACTCAGTCAGCCCATTACCATTGACTTTCATTTAATTGTATCCTTTCTTCCTACAGTATGGCCTGGCCCACTACCATTTTAAGAGTTTGTGTTCTATGTACTTTGATTTGGAATAGTTCTTTACCTTGTGTGTTCAAGCTCCTTCCATTTCTCTAACTGGAAACTGAAGTACAGTACTAAGGGCAGAAGTAAGCCTTATTGTTGGGAGAACATGTTTACATATATCCCCATTCCATATTTCTCCCCAAACAAATTCTTTTTCTTAGTTTGGAGATGGTGTGTGATTCCAAAATGTACAATATATGGCTGTTGTCAAGTTAACCACTTTATTCCATATCCTTTGCCCAGGCAGATTAAGAGATAATTGCCCTTAAATTAGGGGAAAACTGGCTTCCAAATATTTCACCCTTTTCCTGATGTTTTCAGAGATGTGATGATAGGGTTTTTTTTTTTGTTTTTTTTTTTTTGCGGTACTAGGGGTTGAACCCAGGGCCTCGTGCTTGCATGCTTTGCAAGTGCTGGACCACTGAGCTGGCTCCTCAGCCCATTTTTTTACTATTTGAGACAGGGTCTCACTAAGTTATGCAGACTGCCTCTGGTCTCAAACTTGCGATCCTCCTGCCTCCGCCTCTTGAGCCGCTGGGATTACAGGCATGTGCCACCGTGCCCAGTGATGATAGAATTCTTATGTTAGGTTTTAAATGTCTGAGTTTTTATGTGAAAAGAATAAAAAACATTGTAGCTTTAGCACAGGGACTTATTTTAATGTTGTTCTTGGATGTGTATGTTGGTATGACTTATAATTTAATGACTCCTATGTTTTTTGTTTTGTTTTATAATATTAAGGTATTGAACTCAGGGTGTCACACATGCTTTGCAAGTGCTCTACCACTGAGCTGCACCCCCCAACCTGTTTTTCACTCATATCTTTTCTTTTTTTTTTTTTTAACAAATGTTAGTGGGCTACAGAATAATAAGTAATTTGATATATCCATTATGCAAGTACAAAATCAGTTTTTCTGCTCTCTTTATCTTGAGACAGGATCAAGTAGCTGGCATTACAGACTTGAGCAATTGCACCCCAGCTCCTATGCTGATTTTTAAAGAGATTGGCAGATTAGAACTCCAGCATGGCACCTAGCCATATTGGTGACCATTCAGCCTCAACCTCTGATTTTCTGAGTGATGCCTGGTAAAATACTGTTACTCAAAGTCAAATGTAGCCTAGGCTTGTGAACACTCCATACTGTCTTGGCATAGCTTGCGAGGTCTTCTCAGTCCTCCAACTGTTGCTTTCTCCTGACATCAGTTTGTCTATTATATGGATACAATTTCTCCTAGTCTGGTTCAAATTCAAGGGACTTTTTTGTTTTGTTTTGTTTTGAGACAGGGTTTTGCTGTGTAGCCTGGGCTGGGCTGGAACTTGTGAGATAGGTCAGGCTGGCCTTGATTTGTAGCGATTTTCCTGTCTCAGCCTCTTGAGTACTGGGATTACAGAAAGACATGCACCACCACACTCAGCTGAGTGTTTTTTTGGTTTTTGGTTTTGGGTTTTGGTTTTTAGAGACACAGTTTGGCTGTGTAACCTAAGCTGTCCTCGGACTTACTGTGTAGATCAGGCTGGCCTTGAACTCATGTCGATCCTCCTGCTTCAGCCTCCTGAGTGCTGGGATTACAGACGTGTGCCACCATACCCAGCTCTTTTTTATTTTCCTCTTTTTGGTTTTGGTTTTGGTTTTGTTTTTTTGCATTACTGGGGGATGAACCTAGAGCCTCATACATGCTAGTCAAGTGCTCTACCACTGAGCTGCATTCCCGTTCCATTTTTTTTACCTTTTATTTTGAGATAGGGTCTTGCTAAATTGCTGAAGCTGGCTCTGACTTTGAACTCATAATCCTCTTGTCTCAGCCTCCTGAGACCCTGGGATACAGGTATGCACCAACATCTCCAGCTTGGTTTTTTTGTTTGTTTTTTGTTTTTTAACAAGACTGTCTTGATGTGTTGCCCACACTGGCTCCAAACTCCTGTGCTCAAGTGATCTTTCTGCCTCAGCCTCTTGAGTAATTGGAACCATAGCTATATGCCACTGTGCTTAGCTGTATCCCCAATTTAGTGTCCTAGTATTCAGAGTCTCCCATATCAAAACTTAGTCTTTTAGCTTCATTTTCCATTGCTTCTCCACAGTATGCTTTGTAGTTCCTGGCCATCCTAGAACTTGACTGAAGCTTTTGTTGGCCTCAGCCCCTACCAGTCCCTCTATATACCTGAAGTGATTTCCCTGGCCTTTGAATACCCACCATACTTTATCTTAGTCTATTTATATTCATCTTATGGCATATTATTACCCAAATAATGCTTTATAATTGATCAAAGTACTTTTGAATCTATTGCTTCATTTTTGCAACCAGTCAGTGAGGTGAGATAGATGTGTCTTACCGGAAAAGAAAACTAAGATTTGAGGGGAGAAGAGCTAGTTGCCAAAGTTTTGCAGTTAATAGATAGTAGAACTAAGAACCAAACCAAAGCCTCCTGGACCCAAAGCCCAAAGCTTTGTACATTATGCTGTTACTAGCTTTCTCTGAGGGGCTGGAGGTTAGCTCAGTTGGTAGAGTGCTGCTCTGTGCTTTCTGAGGCCTTGGGTTCGATCTCCAGCACCTCAAAGATGGGAGAAGGACCTGGCAGCCACTCTTGAAACATAGTGGTTTAGCCATTGAAACCACTATGAATAGTAAAGAAGCACTGACATAATGCCGGGCATAGCACAGTGCTGGGGAGTGTTTTGTTCTGTTGTACATAGAGTCACTCTGAGTCAAACCCTACTTGATGACACCTAACAACCACCACCACCTATCTTGGTGCCTGAGTTTGCACTTGATTGTAAGTTTGACTACTTCTTTCTTTGCCCACTTGCTTATAAATTACTTGAAAGTGGGGGCAGTCTTGCTCCCCTAGACCATGTACATGTATAATGAATAACCCTATTCGTATATGCAATATAGTCCAGTTCAGTGTTATCTTTCTCTGTAAAAATCGTGCTGCTTCTTTTTTTAAAATTTTTTTAATTTGAGAATAGTCTTGCTAATTTGGGCTGGCTGCCTTTTTTCTTAATTTATGCCCTCATCTTCCTATGTAATTGGGATTGCAAGTGTGCACCACCTCAGCTTCCTGAGTAGCTGGGATTACAGATGTGCACCATAGACCTGGCATCCCCATGATGTTTTCTTTTTTCTTTGTTTTCCTTTACATTGTTGGGGACCAAACCTAGGGCTGTGTGCTTGCTAGGCAAGCACTCCTACCATTGGGCTAAGTCCCCAACCCCTATAACATTTTTTTTTTTTAAATAGAAATGAGAGCTGGGCGTGGTGGCGCACACCTGTAATCCCAGCAACTCAGGTGGCGGAGGCAGGAGGATCACAAGTTCAAGACCAGAGGCAGTTTACATAATTTAGTGAGACCCTGTCTCTGAAAGTTAAAAAATGGGCTTGGGGGTGCAGCTCAATGGTACAGCACTTGGAAAGCATGTAAGCGTGAGGCCCTAGGTTCAGCCCCCAGTACCGCAAAAAAAAAAAAGAAAGAAAGAAATGGAACTCACTTGGTATATTATAAATGATAAAATTAGAACTTAATATAATGAATTTAACTTCTGGGATAATTTTTCACTAATGTACTTCAGTTCCCGAGTATTTATTACCTGTGAAGAAATTAAGCCTTATGGTAGGCTATTAGCCATGGTTTCATACTGTTTTAAGTATAAATATTTTGAATTTTCTTATAATTTTAGCTATAATTTTTATGTTGGTTGGATGAAAACATACATACCAGTAAAAGCTATTATGAATTCAGTAACAATTTTTTTCAGTTTTTTTATGTCGTAAAATAAATTTTTCATAACAATTTTAATAGATTTGAATTTTCATTATGTCATCTACATGTGTTTGAAAAATGACAGTACATACAAATATAACAAGTCCTTTGGTATTCCATCTACAAGAAGTGCTCCTGTACTTAACAGATCTTCCTGGAAACTCCATGTTTGCCATTGGAAGTCACAGATTCAGGGATTCTAATACTGTCCTGCATCACTCAGTGTTACCATAGGAAATTTCATGAGAAATTTCTTACAGAGTCAAGTGCTTGGAAACATTTTGCTTCCCTCAGTGATTGCCATATGTTTTCTTTCTGGAGAGTGAGAACTATGCAATTAGACTTGTCCCCATTTTCACATTGGCTTTTGGGAATCTCAGAGCCAAATATGTCATTCAATTCTTGTAGCTGTATAGAGCCTTACTGATTGATAGGGTTTTCCCCTTTGTTCACTTTAATAATGACTTCCTATTGTACTTTACTTGGCTCTGACTTTTTAAAGTTTGTATTTTACCATCTTATTGCATGTGTTTCCAAAAACCAACTAAAAAAAGTTTTTTTTTTTTTTAAGTTACACAGGCTGCTTCTGGCCTCAAACTTATGATCTTTCTGCCTCAGCCTTTCAAGTAACTGTAATTGGAGGTGTATGCCACCACACCCAGGTCCAACTAAAAAATTTTTTAAATGAACTGGGAAATAAACAAATTAATCTCTAGCCTTTCATTCGTGACCAGCTGTATGTTAGACACCAGACATAGGTATTCTAAATAGTGATATCTAAATGCATATGTGCTGCTGGTAGGTTTTTGTCTTGTTTTGGTGTGTGTGTGTGGTTTTTGACACAGGTCTTGTTATATAGCCCAAACTTGTGATACTGCTTCAGCCTCCTGAGAGCTGGAATTACAGATGTGTGCCACCATGCCTGGCTATCTTGTTCTTTATACTGTGTTAAATTATGTACAGAAGTCAGAATTATATAGAAAGCCAATTTTAAGCCTAATATGTATTTAAAATATATATATTATATTTACTAAGGATTGTGTACTAAGGATCACTTTCAAGAACTCTTTTACAGTGTCTATTTAAGTATATCTCAAGAAGTGGAGTGTCTGTGTTAGGGAGGAAGCAAAAGCATTGTTGTGCCTGTAGCATGACTTGGCTAGCAGATGTGAGATCAGTAGTACCAGTGGCAATTAAGAAATCCACATGTGGGAGTAGGAGGGCAACTTTTTGTTTTTTTGAGACAGGGTCTTGCTGTATAGTGTTTTGAAACCGGGTCTTGCTGTATAGCCCAGGCTGGCCTAGAACTCACTATGTAGACTAGGCTGGCCTGGAACTTATGTGGATCCTCTGGTCTCAGCTTCCAAAGTGCTAGGATTACAAGTATGTACTACCATACCTGACTAAAGTTTTATTTTGTTTTTTCCCCCAGTGTTTATCCTTTGGAGTTTTGTAACATATGCACATATATTCAAAAAACTAATAAAAGAAGTTCATAGTCATTTCTAGTAAAAGTATAAAAAGTTTTCTTCCTAGAAATGTGCCAGAAAACCCCTTGCTAGTAGATGTAGATATGAATTGGAACCTAAAATGTTGCAATTTCACTAGGGATACAACTAAACATTACTGAATGACTATGGATAACTCATGTCCCTTTAATTCGGTTCCCCTTTTTCCAAGTGAGTCTGAGACCAGCTTCCTGGGTCTAAGGTAAGACAGATTTTTTTGTTTGTTTTTTTATTTTATTATTTTTTTTTCTTTCGCTACTGGAGGTTGAACCAAGGGCCTCGCGCTTGCATACTCTGCAAGTGCTGGACCACTGAACTGCACCCTTAGCCCATTTTTTTACTTTTTGAGACAGGGTCTTGCTAAGTTATGCAGACTGCCTCTGGTCTCACACTTGCGATCCTCCTACCTCCGCCTCCCGAGCCACTGGGATTACATGAGTGCACCATCGTGCCTGGCTCGGTAAGACAGTTTTTATTGGCATCCTGTGAAAGAATTTAGAAATAAGTTAGTAGAATTTTTCCTAGTCAATTGTTCAGAACCAGAGGGGTTATGTTTATGTTATAGTGTGAGATTTTCCCAAGTATCCCTTCCAAACTGCTTTTCATCTCCTTTTGCAGATCTTTGTAGAATTTGATGGCTGTAACTGGAAGCAACACTCCTGGGTTAAAGTTCATGCTGAAGAAGTTATTGTGCTTCTACTGGAAGGGTCACTTGTATGGGCACCCCGGAAGGACCCAGTCCTCCTTCAAGGCACTCGAATTTCAATTGCACAGTGGCCAGCCCTGGTGAGTGGCACTTTACTTTTCTTTTTTTAAAATTTATTTTATTTTATTTTTTATTTTATTTTTTTTTTGTGTGGCAGTGCTGGGATTGAACCCAAGTCCTCACACATCCTAGGTAAGTATTCTCTCACTGAATCATACCTCACCCTCCAAAATGGCTTTAATTTTTTGTTTGGTTTATTTTTGTGGTGTTGGAGATCAAGCCCACAGCCTTGTGCTTGCTAGGCAAATGCTATACCAGTAGACTGTGTCCTCAGCTCTATGAGTGGCTTTAATTGGCTAGGAACACTTAGGGTTTTGCTGTTATTGTTATTATTGTTTAGTCTTTTTGAGACAGGATCTTACTGTGTATCCCAGGCTGATCTGGAACTTGCTATTTAGCCAATACGGGCCTCAGACTCTAGATCCTCTTGCCTTAGCCTCAGAGTACATGCTAGGATTACAGGTGTGAGCCACCATGCCTGGTGGGTAGAAACGTATTTGAGCTTTCTTGCTATAACTATAGTATTTACCCAATAGATGAACTCTTCAAAACTCACAAAAACTATGTGCTTTGTCCTTTACATACTTTTATTCTGAAGTTACCAAAGCAAAAATTGAGGTTTTTTTTCCTCTCCTGTGTCCTACAAAATTTTTTATGTTAGATATTTAATACTTTCTATTTCTAGAGATTTCTTTTACCTTTAGTTCTTTTCTCATAGCAGCATTTTTGAGTTTTTATTTTTGTTTGTTTGTTTGTTTGCAGTACTAGGATGTTGAACCGAAGGCCTTGCACATACTTTGCAAGTGTTCTACCACTAAACTGCACCCCCAGCCCATTTTGTGTTTTTTATTTTGAGACAGGGGCTCACTAAGTTACACTGGTTGCCTCTGGCCTCGAACTTATGATTCTTTTGCCTTAGCCTTCTGAGTCACTGAGATTACAAGCATGTACCACTGTGCCCAGCCATAGCAAAGTTTTGAAACAACATAATCCTCAAAGTTTTTAAAATTATTGAGCTGTGTTTTATGATAAAATAGTGTTGTAAAATTTAATTCTAAGACTGTTTCTGTTTAGCCTCTTAGCAGTATAGGCATAAATGATAATTCTTTTAAATATCAGTTCTCCTGTGGCTAACCAAATTAAACAAACAATATTCAAAGCAAATTATTTTTTACTTATTGGTTATACATATCATCACTTACTGTACTCCTTTCCCTTCTCTTCTCTTTTCTTCTTTTTGGTGTCTTTGAGACATGATCTCAATATATAGCCTAGGCTGGCCTCAGACTGATGATCCTCCTGCCTTATCCACCCAAGTGCTGGGATTACAGACTTGTGACACTACTTTTTTTTTTTTTTTTTTTTGTGGTTTTTTATTTTTTTGTTTTTTCCTCGATACTGGGGGTTGAACCCAGGGCCTCGTGCTTGCATGCTTTGCAAGTGCTGGACCATTGAGCTGCACTCCCAGCCCATTTTTTTGCTTTTTGAGACAGGGTCTCACTAAATTACGCAGACTGCATCTGGTCTCAGACTTGTGATCCTCCTGCCGCTGCCTCCCGAGCCCGCTGGGATTACAGGCGTGCGCCACCACTCCCAGTCATTTCATTTGTTTTAAAGGATACTTTGCAATTGAACTTTTGAGAGAAGCTCGTTTAGGAGAAGTGGATATGGGATTTTGGCATGATTTTTATAGATTTTACTTGTGAAATAGTAATAAGAATTTACCAAACCAGCCATGGTGACATACGCCTGTAATCCCACCATTTGGGAGCCTGAGGCAGGAGGATCATGAATTTGAGGACACTCTGGGCTCCATAAGAAGATCCTATCATAAACAAACAAACAAACAAACCTGCCATGCATATTGGCCTGCAGCTGTATCACTGTGACATCTAATCCTCTTAGATCTCAGCCTCTAAGCGAGGTCAAGCCTGGTTAGTATGTAGATGGGAAACCACCTGGAAACACCAGGTGCTGTAGGCTTGGGAGAAGGACTTGGCAACCCACTCTCAAAAAACAATCAGCCATTGAAAACCTTATGAATAGCAGGGAAGCACTAATAATACTGTTTCTCCTATTGTCTGTAGGGTTGCTATGAGTTGGACACCAACTCGATAGCACATAACAACAATAACAAAACCTGGCAAAAAATTAGATCTCTAAAGAAGATGAGGAATTTCTCATTCAACTTGTCCTTTTTCACCATAAATAAGCATATTGAGCAGAATTTCTGCTTTAGTTTGCTTCCTGTGGTTATTTGAGAGACAGATACTGGGTTGGGAATGTTTCCAAGGACTTTTGATTTAGCTTAACTCTATTTACTGGGATGAAAAATACAACAATAATGAATACCTTCTCTGAAGTTAGAGACTGATTGAATTGTTATTTATTTTCATTTCCAAGTCCTAAGCAATTTTTTGTCATTGTGCTTCACAGACTTTCACTCCCCTTGTAGATAAACTGGGTTTGGGTTCTGTGGTGCCAGTTGAATACCTTCTGGATCGAGAGCTTCGTTTTCTGTCAGATGCTAATGGGTTGCATCTCTTCCAGGTACTTTATAATGTCTCTAGTCTTGAGTCTGTCATCTCTGTTGCTAATTTCTTTGTTGATACAAATATGGGCATTTACCCTTTTAGCATTTCTTTGATTCCTCCAATAAGTTCTCTGGTGCCTTTTAAATTTTCTCTGCTTCTTTGAAAAGTACATATGATGACTGAGGCTTCTTTCCTCTTCTGTAAACTCCCACCTTCCGCAAATGTTATCTAGGACTGAAGACCACAATTCTGAGAGTCTGTTCAGAAAGGTAGCTTCTTTGATGTGGCTGTTTCTGTAACTTGAATCTGAGGGGCCTGTGCTTACCTTAGTGGCAGGTAAGCCGGAAGGAATATGGGCCAGTTCCCAGCAGCATGAAGTATTGAAGAACTTAGGTATATCTTTAGTTTCAAAGAAAAGGGATACATTAGTAGTATAAACAAGCTAGCATCTGAGTTGTGGTTTTAGAATTTAAGAAAGATACTGTTAATTTCTCACATGTAAGGGTTGCTGTCTGAAGGTTAAAAAATGAGAGACTTCCTACAGTTTTACTCTATTGAGAAAGCTAACAGTATTTCCTAAACTATGTTCTATGAGTTATTAATGTTGATTTTTTTGCTATGTCTTCCTCCTTCATGAGGCATCACTACCTCTCAGCAATCTTGCTTTATCCATCTTTATAATCCTAGTCTTATTATGAGATTGAAATATTTGATAAATACTAAAATAAACAAAAAAGATTAACATGGAATAAAATGTTTTATGGTCAAATAAGTACGAGAAAAACTGGCCTAAACAGTTTTTATTCTTATATGATTTCTCAGAACCTTTAACATGCTGCCGTATACACCATATAATATTTCCTAAACCTAAGTGATCCTAGCATCCTTAATTTTTGCAAAGAATTTCATAAGACTAGAGGTCAATAAGCATTTTTGGCAAGTGTTGATATAGAATTTCATGATGTACAATTTTTCTCATCTAGTTAGATGCTGTTGCCACTCATTTTAATATTCAGGTGTTTTCTTCTTTTATCTTTACCAGATGGGAACAGATAGCCAAAACCAGATTCTTTTAGAACATGCTGCACTGAGAGAAACAGTTAATGCTTTGATCAGTGACCAAAAGCTGCAAGAGATATTCAGCCGAGGTAAGAACAGGTAGTCTTCTTTCTTTTTTTTTTTTTTCAGTACTGGGAGTTGAGCCCAGGGACTCGCACTTGCATGCTTTGCAAGTGCGGACCACTGAGTGGCATGCCCACCCCATTTTTTTTTACTTTTTTGAGACAGGGTCTCACTAAATTACACAGACTACCTCTGGTCTCGAACTTGCGATCCTCCTGCCTCCACCTCTCCAGCCGCTGGGATTATAGGTGTGCGCCACTGCACACGGCTTAGAATAGGTAGTCTTCTACCCTGAACTCTGAATCAGGTGAATTGCCAATGTTGAATGACAGAATCGGACCACATGCATGTTTAAACATTTGCCCTTACCTTGTTTTTGTGGGTACAGTCTTATCTCCAGTTAGCTGGATCTGTAGAATAAATAGGAAAAATAGAATCTTACTCGGATCATGGTTTCCACTTCATTCCACATTTCATAATTCACAGTTTTGTTGCAAGTTTTTTTTTTTTTTTTTCATTTCTCAAATATTAAGGAGTTACTATATACTATATACAAAGTTAAGGTACTGAGTATACTGCCATTAGCTAGAAAATCTTTACTTTTGTTGAGGTTACTATCTGCAGGTATATCAAGAACTAAAGACTTGGTAACACCAACACATAACAATTTAGAGTACAGAGTATATACATAAAATAATATATCCATAAACTCATTAATAGCATTTTATCTTTAAGAATTAAAAAGAAGTAGGCTGGGGGCTGGAGGCCTGGAGCTTAGCTCAGTGGTAGAGCAGTTGCCTAGAAAGCACAAGGCCCTGGGTTCAATTTCCCAGCACTAGAATTTTTTTTTATTCTTACTTATTTATTTTTGGCTTTCATACTTATGTACAGGTTTTGCCAAAAATTCTATACAAAGGATAGACTGCTGCTTTATGTATCCTTCCCTTTTTGTTGAACATTCACTCCTCTTCCTTGCTGGGCCTCATGATAATCATTATTTTCAATGAAGAGGTTATCTTTTGTAATAATAAATCTAAACAAGTAAAGGTAGGAAAGCTTATCTATTGGGAAAAGAGGGTATCAGGGTAAAATGAAGTTTAATAATCAAGGAATGATATAGAGGAAGAAAGAATATAGGGAAAAATTGGTAGCCATGAGGAAACTGTAATGAGAGGTAAGGATATATGTGAGTGTGTATAGAAAATTAAAAGTTTTATTATAGCTCCAAGAAAGAATAATCTAAAGTTAGTAATACTTTACCTGTACAGTTCCAAATTTGCAATGGTATGTGGGAGAGAGAAACTGTCCTTCTTGGAGGGGCAGTTGAAAGTACAGGGCAAACGTATATCAAGAATGCTGGATAGTATTTCCTAATTTGAATTATTTTAAACATTTCTTAAATTTAGAATTTAGAGATTTTTCTACTTTGACAACTTTTTATTTTTTTAAATTTATTTATTTTGAGACAAGGTCTCCTTAAATTACACAGGCTGCCTCTAGTCTTGAATTTGTAATCCTTCTGCCTTCACCTCCCAAGTCACTGGGATTACAGGTGTGCACCACCTCATTCAGCCCGACAACGTTTTTAAGGCACAGAGAAAATCAGTATATCATTGACATGTTATATTCAGCTGTTTTGGCTGAGCACATTAGGATACTTTATAGAGTTTAGTATTTTTAACAGCTATGCTCTGGAGAGGGGCTGGGATTTAGCTCAGTTGGTGGAGCACTGCTCTGCAGTCTCTGAGGTCCCAGGTTTGATTCCCAGCACCACAAAAACGGGAGAAGGACGAGGCAATCAACTGCCGGGGCAATCCCGAAACAATCAGCCATTGAAAATCCTGTAAGGGTCACTATGAGTCGGACTTGACTTGACGGCACCTAACAACAACAACAATGTTCTGGAGAAGGACCTGGTAGCCCACTTCTGAAATAATCAGCAATTAAAAATCCTGCAAATAGCAGAGAAGCACTGATATAGTGCCAGGCATGGTACAGTGTCAAGGAATGTTTCATTCTTTTGTACATAGGGTTGCTATGAATCGGACCTGACTCAATAGCACCTAACAACAACAGCAGCTATGTTATGATGACATTATTAGCTTAGCAGATTTTTACTGTCTGCAGCCATATTATCCTGGCGTCCAATGTCATCAGATCTCACTAGCTAAGCAGGACTGGCCCTGGTTAATGCTCAGATGGGAGACCACTTGGGAACGTAGGGTGCTATAGGTTTAGGAGAGATCTGGCAGCCCACTTCCAAAACAATTAGCCTATGAATAGCAGAAAAACAATGACAGTAGTGCCAGACATGCTGGGTAGTGTTTCATTCTGTCGTGCATAGGGTCACTATGAGTCAAACCCCACTCAATGGCATCTAACAACAACAGGTTTTTACTTATTTACCTATTTTTTCTTTTTAACATAATTGCTTTATCCTATACTGTTATCTGGACATTTAGAAGCCAAATAAATAGAATTGTCACAAAGGTGTAAAATAAAGTACACAGCTTTCTTTTTTTTTTTTTTTTTTTTTTTTTGCGGTACTGGGGGTTGAACCCAGGGCCCCACACCTGCATGCTCTGCAAGTGCTGGACCACTGAGCTGCACCCCCAGCCCATTTTTTTTTTACTTTTTGAGACAGGGTCTCGCTAAGTTACGCAGACTGCCTCTGGTCTCGAACTTGCGATCCTCCTGTCTCCGCCTCCCAAACTGCTGGGATTACAGGCATGCGCCACCGCGCCCAGCACACAGCTTTCTTTTAAATAAAATATTGCTCTGCTCATTAAAAAAGAAGAAAGTAAGAGGAAGGAAGGAAGGGGGGGGGAAGGGGAAGGGAAAAGAAAAGAAAGACAAGAAAGAGAGTGCAGAGTGAGCTGGGCGTGGTGGTTGGGTGCCGTCAAGTCATGTCCAACTCATAGCGACCCTCATAGGATTTTCAGTGGCTGATTGTTTTGAGATTACCTCTGGAGTGGATTACCATGTCCTTCTCCCATTTTGAGAGTGCTGGGAATCAAACCTGGGACCTCAGAGACTGCAGAGCAGTGCTGTACCAACTAAGCTAAATCCCAGCCCTGGGCATGGTGGTATGCACCTTTAATCCCAGCAACTTGGAAAGTAGAGACAAGAGGATCACAGATTTGAAGCCAGAGGCAGCCTGCGTAACTTAGCAAGACTCTGTCTCAATTTTTAAAATTTTTGAAGAAGTGGGGCTTGGAGTGCAGCTCAGTGGCAGGACATTCACAAAGTACGCATGAGGCCCTGGATTCAGCTCTCCAGTACCACAAAAAAAGAAAAAAGTGCAGGGTGACATTACCTGCTAATAAAGTAATATCTTTACAATTCTGTTTTCCTAGGAAGGTAGGTGCTGTATCTATTCAGACTATTATTGATGCATAGGCTAGAAACCTTATAAATTGAAGTGTTCACACACTGTTATTGAATGTCATATTGCAGAATGTTAGTGGTCATATATCATTCCCGTGATCATTTAGCATAATATCATGTTCAACTTAGGTCTCTCACTTTTTTCATTTACACGTTAGATACCTGAATACATTTTCATACTATTCATGGTTTTTGATTTATATATTTTCTTTCTCTTTCTATGTTACTTCCAGGATTTTAAGATTAATAAAAGGTGCAATTAAGGGCCTGGGAAATTTTAAGTAATCTCCAAATAAATGAAGAATTTACAAAGATCACTGGAAGAAACCACTTATGTTTATTTTTAAATTACTGAGTATGGTAAAAGTAGAATTGCTCCTTTATTCAGCTCTGTACAGAAAGTGCCAAGTATCTATGGCATATAGTTTTCCATCTGCTTTTAAACGTGATTATGAAATACAGCTTAGCCAAAAATACTCAATTCTGACTGATCTCTCCTTTAGGTCCCTACAGTGTTCAAGGTCACAGGGTCAAAGTATACCAGCCAGAGGGGGAAGAAGGGTGGCTCTATGGTGTTGTAAGCCATCAGGATTCCATCACTCGTCTAATGGAGGTGTCTGTAACTGAGGTGAGACTCTGTTATTCTGTCTAAGGTCCATCCATCTCCTTACCAAGGATGATATAGAGAAAGTGAGCACTTCAGTACCTGTAAGAAGACTTGGGTTCCATCCCTGGCTGTATTTACTTGATGATTGTATGATCCTGAGAAAGGCTGTGCAACTTTTTCACCTCACTGTTCTCATCTGTAAGTTAGAGGTAATTATGTGAATCCCTACAGACCTCACACCACTGTTTTGAGGACTAATATAGTGTATTTGAAAGTACCTCGAAGTTGGGCATGGTGTTACCTGCCTATAATACCAGCACGTGGGAAGCTGAGACAGGGAGATCGAGAGTTCCAGGCCAGCCTGGGCTACATAGACCCTGTCTCAAGAAAAAAGAAAAAGAAAGAAAGAATTTTGAAACAATATACAAACATATATATAATGTATATACAAATAATATAAGGTGTTGTTATTTATCATATTCATAATGGTTAGTTGTTAAAATACTAGTCAGTTAGAATTTGCTTCTGAGCTGGACACAGTGGGTGCCTGTAATCCCAGTAACTTTGAAGGTAGAAGCAAGAGGATCACAAGTTTGAGACCAGAGGCAGCCTCCATAACTTAGTGGTACCCTGTCTCAAGATTTAAGAAAACAGGGGAGGGGATTGGGAGTGGAGTCATGACAGGGTACAGGGGAAGTGAATGTATAATGAAATGCATGTATGGAGATGTCATAATGAGACCCATTAAGTTGTACGTTAAAAATTACCAATAAGAATAATTTTTTTAAAAAGTTAAGAGAGCCGGGCGAGGTGGCGCACACCTGTATTCCCAGTGGCTTGGGAGGTGGAGGCAGGAGGATTGCAAGTTCGAGGCCAGGGACAGTCTGCGTCACTTAGCGAGACCCTGTCTCAAAAAGTAAAAAAATGGGCTGGGGGTGCAGCTCAGTGGTCCAGCACTTGCAGAGCATGCAAGCATGAGGCCCTGGGGTCAACCCCCAATACCACACACACACACCAAAAAAAAAAAAAAAAAAAAAAAAAAATTAAGAGAAAAGGTGGGGGAGCTGAGGCTGCAGCTCAGTGGTAGACCCCTTGCAAAGTATGTGTGAGGCCATGGGTTCAATCCCCAAGTTACACACACACACACACACACACACAAAGAATTTTCTTCTGTAATACTTCTTCCAGTATATCCTAGATGCTTACAGTAGATGTTTCTAATGAATTAAACAAAACGAACATAGCATCTAGAGATACCTGAAGAATTATTTAGGAGAAACAATAGATGAGTCTTTTGAGGTTGATGAATATGTGTTTTTGGTATCTTTGAATTGCTTTCAGAATTATCCTTAGCAGTCATGTAAGCATAAATTCTTTTATTTGTTTATATCTTTCTTCAGTTTTTTATAATTATTTAATAAATCTTTTTTGAAATTTTTCAAATAATATAAATATATGAAGTAGATAATGAAAGCTGCCCCTTCTGCTAGGCAAATGTCTCACACACATATTCCTGTGGTAACCACCATTAACAATTTGATATGTATTCCCTGTTCTTCCAAGTATTTTCTACATATATATTTGTTTCTATAATAATGGTATATTATGTATTTATATAATATATAATTATAAAAGTTATACCTTAGTAATAAATGGAATGATGTGTATATAGTTATGTGTATGTGTGTTTATTTACTTATTTATTTGCAGTGCTAGGAATCAAATCCACAGCCTTGCACGTGCTAGGCATGCCCTTTACCACTGAGCCACACCCCTATAGTCATAAAATTTTTCTCTTTTACTTAGTTTTATATAACAGACACCTTTATATGTCAAAATAGAGATCTGACTTATCCTTTTAAAATAGATGTATACTACTCTACTAACTGGATGTACTATAACTAATTTAATCTAAATCGAAGGACATTTACATCATTGCGAGGGTTTTCACTAATACAATGATGGCACAATGATATAATTGAACATTCTCTCATATTCCTTATTTATTGTAATAAATTCTTCAGTGTATAAGTGCTAGATCAAAAGATACACACAATAAATTTAGTGCTGTCAAATTGCCCCCTCTCCCAAGATGATTTTTTTTCCTTAATTTTTTATTTGTTTGCTTGTTTTGTTTTGTTTTTCTAGTTTTTTCAGATAGGGTCTTGGTAGATATGCAGGCTGGCCTCAAACTCATTATGTAACCCAAGCCGGCCTTGCACTTGCAGTCTTCCTGCTTTAGTCTCCGAAGTGCTGAGATTGCAGGCATATGCTGCCTTTTTTTTTTTTTTTTTTTTTTTTTGAAACAGGTTCTCATTGTATAGCCTAAACTGGCCTTGAATTCACTGGGTAGCCCAGGTGGACCCTGAACTGGCCACTTTCCTTCCTCAGCTTCTCAGAGCTGGAATTATAGGAATGTGGCACCATACCTAGCTAAGTTTTTGTTTGGTATTGTCTTGTTCTGTGTTTTGTTTGTTTTTCAGTACTGGGAAGTTGAATCCAGGGCCTCCTGCGTGCTAGGCAAGCGCTGTACCACTGAGCTGCACCCCAGGCCTCTTTTCTTAGTTTTTATTTTGAGATAGTGTCTTGCTAAACTGTGTAAGCTACCCCTGGCTTTGAACTCTCAATCCTCCTACCTTAGCCTCCCAAGTTGTTGGGATTTCAGGTGTGTGCCACAGTACGTGGCCACACCTAAGTTTTTGTTCTTTAATAGTAGAATGAGGATTTTGGTTTCATAATACACTGAATAGAAGTGGTTTAGAGATGTAGAATTTGAAACTAACATCCCTAAAAAATACACTTGGGTATTGAACTCAATTAATTCTCACATTCATTTACTTAACAAATATTTGAATGTTTACCATGTTCCAGACCTTATTTCAGATTTTGTTACTATAGAAGTGAATAAGAGCGTTGAGATTCCTGCTTTCATGGAACTTTCATTCTAGTAGGAGAGTGGAAACAGTAAAGAGATAAATATAGCCAGGTATAGGGGCACAGGTCTGTAATCCCAGGGACTTGGGAAGCAGAGGCAGGAGGATCACAGGTTCGAGGCCAGAGATAGCTTGTATAACTTAGTAAGACCCTCTCTCCCGATAAAAAGTAAAAAATGGGCTGGAGGTGTGGCTCAGTGGTAGAGCATTTGCAAAGCATGTGTGAGGCCCTAGGTTCAACTCTCCAGTACCACACACACACACACACACGACATAACTATATACATAGGGAAAATACATAATTATGTCTTGGGTAGACAAATCATTAAATAACCTTTCTCCCCTTTTTCATATGTTACACTATCCTTCTTCTACCATAGAGTGGTGAGATCAAATCAGTAGATCCAAGATTAATCCATGTGATGCTGATGGATAACTCCACGCCTCAGAATGAGGTATAGTAATGAACCAAGTCTCTGAGCAGACTCATGAGCTTGCTTTATCTTGTTGTGTAGATTCCTTATATGTATATTTTCTATGAATGCCATTTATGTTGTTCATTTCTGGACACTCTACTTTTTTTTGTGCTTTCTCCATGGTCTATCAACTAAGGAGGGATAGACTCATGAAAGAGACCTAGTTTAAGCAAACTTGTTTAATTATGGCTATGTTCCTTGGTTATTGTAAAATCTGAGGTCTATTTCTTTTTATATTCTCTCAGGATGGATATATTTGAAAGAGATAATAAACATTTAAAACTTAGATTAGCAGTGGTAATAATCTTGATCTACCTAGAAAGAGGGCTGGGATTTAGCTCAGTTGGTAGAGTGCCACTCTGCAGTCTCTGAGGTCCTGAATTCAATTCCCAGCACCACAAAAACAGAGAAGGATGTGGCAATCCACTCCCAAGGCAATCCCGAAAACAATCAGCCATTGAAAATCCTATAAGGGTCGCTATAAGTCGGACACAACTTGATGGTACCCAACAACAACAACAATCTAGAAACAAGAAATTAAGGAAAAGCTATGTCATCTTTTTTTCTGTCCTATTCGGTGGCAGTGAGCTCCAAGGGAGTTTGAAATTCTTTATTCCCAATCAAACAGGTGCCTTACTAAAGTGCTCAGCACACAGTGGATCACTTTAGAATTTTTGTGAACCAGGCCAACTTTTGGCCGATTCAGAATTATTATGTGTATGTAAAAAAGTGTATTTTAAATTTCTGCCTGAAATAATCAAGGAGTCTTATGTGAATTTCCTTCAGTAGGCCAACCAAAAAGGAAAATGACAGAAAATAGAACTAGCAAAAATAAATTTTGAAAAAGGTTGCCATTATGATAGCTATAATAATGATTACAATAAAAAATCAAGCTCTTTAAAGACTATAAGTAGTAAAGTTTGTAAAAGTAGATGGATTGAGTTGATAAATATTAATTGCTAAGTAACTATGTGTCACTACCTTATTATCACTCCAACTCACGTTTCTTAATAAACCTAAAACAAATACCTGCTTCATAATAGGATACCAGTATAAAATGTTCTGAATGTAAATCTTTGTTGCACAAAGATTGCTCAAGGAATCTTAGCTGCTCCCATTCTCTTCCTCCTCACAGAAAGATGAGAAGAATTGTTCCTTCTAATCCATATCTTTATAGTTGTCTGGCATCTCAAATAAAGCACAAGTAAAATTTCATGAGATAGTCTGAAATTACCAGAATAAAGAAGAGATTTGGCTTTTCGGCCTGTGCTAGCCTGGTTTTTTCCCTTTCCTCTCTCTAATGCTTTGTAATAAGGTCTGGAGATGAGTCGTATCTTTATAGTGTCTTTGAGCAATCCAAACCTATCTCTATTCACTTTTAGTTTGGGTTCACTTTTACTTTGCCACAGATTCACAAATACTGGTTTTAGTGACTTCTGAATAGAGGAGTTTTTTGTATTTCAATACTTGAAATGCAAGGTCCTATCAAAAACAGGGAGATAAATAGGCAGTAAGCAAGTTATTTCATCAAAGGACAAGTGAGCTCTCAACCTAGCTCTGGCAGTTTGTTCTGTAAAAGAAATTCCAAAAATTGTTAGAACCTTCAAAAAAATCCAAAAAGTATGTTTTATGTAAGAGAAGGTTTGTCAAGGGAGTTAACCTCTAGTAACTATTATCTTGAATGTGTGTGTGCATGTATAAAGTGAACCACAGAAAGATTGGAGCCTTTTGATAAAGGGCATGTCTTAAAGCTGGCATTAGAATTTGGCAGTCTGTACCTGGTTTTATTGCTTCTAGAGATGAGAAAGCACTAATGGATTATGGTTTTCACAGGATGAAGGGTCCCTTACAATAAATCTTTTTTGAATTTTGTTTTTTAGGGGGGTATGTTAAAAGCAGTAAAATCTTCCAAAGGAAAGAAGAAGAGAGAGAGCATAGAGGGGAAAGATGGCCGGAGGAGGAAAAGTGCTTCGGACTCTGGGTGTGATCCTGCATCAAAGAAATTAAAAGGAGACAGGTGTGAAGTAGACAGTAATGGGAGTGATGGAGGTGAGGCAAGCCGAGGGCCTTGGAAAGGAGGTAATACCAGTGGAGAGCCAGGTCTGGACCAGAGAACCAAACAGCCACCATCTACATTTGTCCCCCAGATTAACCGCAACATTCGCTTTGCCACATACACCAAAGAAAATGGCAGGACTCTGGTGGTGCAAGATGAACCTGTAGGTGGAGACACGCCTGTACCTTTCACTCCATATTCTACTGCCACAGGGCAGACATCTTTGGCCCCAGAGGTGGGTGGAGCTGAAAACAAAGAGACAGGAAAAACACTGGAACAAGTTGGCCAGGGCATGGTAGCTTCAGCAGCTGTGGTCACTACTTCCAGCTCCACCCCAACCACGGTGAGGATCTCAGACATTGGCCTTACAGCCGGAACTGGGCCAGAAAAACAGAAAGGCAACCGGTCACAGGCCTCAGGAGAGGTGAGTTGCTTCAGGGTCAGATTTGCCAGATTTGGGTTCATTCTTTCACCCTCCTATATTTTTAACTCATTGAAAATCATCTCAGACATCCCAAGTAAGGAATATTTCTGAGAAGTACTTAGATTGTACTCTGTAAATAGGCCTTTACTGCTCATTAGACAAATGTGTATATTTTAATAACTTTATCAGCTCTTTAAAGTCACCTGAACAATTGGGCTAATCAAAACCTGATTATACAACCCAATTTAATGAGATGTTAAAATAGATCTGATGGGGAATCTTTTTAATTCAATTATCTATTTAGTTCACATAGTGGTTAAGGCTTCACTAGGCCTATGAGAGGCAAGGTTAATGAATTACAGTGTTGCTAATAGTGAACACTATAATTAAGGCTATGTGTGCAAGCTACCACTACCCTGTTTTCAATTCATCATTTTTTGTGATAGTTTCCCTTGAAACTGGGCTGCTTTCCTTCAATTGATATGACCATAAAAGGCTTTTTCCTCTCTAATTTCATTCTTTCATAAGCCCTACTTAGAAAATTTAATGGATTTAATCATAGTAGTATGCAGTTTATGTTCTTTATCTGATGTGTATATATATTTTTTCTAAAACAGACAATATCAAAATCAATTATATAGTCTTTTTCACTAATATTGACTACCAAAGTATAATTTATAGTGTAATCATATTTTTTCAAACAGGCTGTTAATTCAAGCTGAAATATGAAATATAAAGATAAAATGCTTAATTTTAAATATTACATAGACTGAGCATGGTGACACATGCCTGTAATCCCAGCTACTTGAAAGGTTGAGGCAAGAGGGTCATTTGAGCCCAAGAGTTCAAGACCAGCCTAGGCACCATAGTGAGATCCTGTCTCAAAAAAAAGAAATCAGAGAGCCAGGTGCAATGGCGCACGCCTGTAATCCCAGCGACTTGGGAGGCAGAGGCAGGAAGATAGATCAGAGGCAGTCTGTGTAATTTAACGAGCCCTGTCTCTAAAAGTAAAAAAATGGTCTGGGGGTGCAGCTCAGTGGTCCAGCACTTGCAAAGCATGCAAGTGCGAGGCCCTGGGTTCAACCCCCAGTACTACAAAAAAAAAAAAAAAAAAGGAAAGAAAGAAAAAGAAATGAAAACAATAGCAAAGTGTGTGTGTTTGTATATTATATATATATATATGAAAATACTGTGTGCTAAGTACTATATATTATAAATAAATACTTGAAATCCCTACTTGAAGGAGCTCACATACTAAAATAGAATCACTTTAAGTCTAACAATGACAAGTAAAACATGGCATAGAGCTGAGGGTATAGCTCACTAGCAGAGCACTTACCTGGCATGCATAAGGCCCTGAGTTCAATCCCACCACCACAGAATAACAACAGCAAAACCAATGGCAGATTTCATCTGACTTCTTCCCTTTACCAGCAAATGCAGTGTTTAAATCTCAAGTGTACAGGTATAGGAAGGGAGATGAAATGTTTAGGCAGAAAAGAAGGCCTATAAATGCATATTTCACAGTGTTCATGGTTTGTCCTCTCTTAATTGACCAGCATTCCCAAAAGAACCAGGTGAGGATCTTATGTTGACTTTCAGCATGTGTAAGTCATCATAGTGTCTGAATTATTTAAAATTAGATCATGCCAGGAGTGGTGGCACATACCTGTAATCCCAGCAACTTGGGTGGCAGAAGCAGGAGGATTGCAAATTCGAGGCCAGAGGCAGCCTGGGTAATTTAGCAAAACTGTGTCTCAGGATAGAAAAAAAGAAAAAAGGAGGAGTTAGGGGTGCAGCTAAGTGGCAGAGCTCTTGCAAAAAGTATGCATGAGGTGCTGGGTTCAACCCCCTAGTACTGAGGGGGAAAAAATCATGTCAAATGCAGTACGAATGTAAATGGGCTTATAAAATAAACCAAATTTTACTTGCTACAAGAAGCGATTCTGTGAATGTTACTGTTCTTGGAGTAGGAAAGCTGAATAGCTAAAACATGGTTTCAATGGTAATTTATTTTAAATGGATTGGAGGTATTTCTGTGATCATCCTTATTTTGTTAATTTTTCATCCTTCTTCTGCGATATGATTTAAAAGTACAGACATGAATATTTCCAGTACAGTGCTTAATCTAAAATAGAGAAACAGCCACCAAGAAATTTCTTGTCCTAAAAAACTGAGTTAAAATAAGTTTGTCATCACTTTCTCATAAGGAAAAAATTTGGAGTTTAATCATTTGAAGGAAAATGAAAAAACATCCAAGTTATTTTTCATTCATGTGTGCATTTATTTTTAAAGGGTAACTTTAGGAGTGAAACATGATCTACTTAAGTAGGGGTTCCTTGTCATGCAGGTATCAAAGCATCTGCCAAATCATGCTAGTATAACAACAGCAAAACCTCAGGGCTCTCTTAGAACATTCTCTTCTCTTTCGTGAAGAGAAGGTTTCAGTCATTGTTTATTTGGTTAGTGGGAATAAAATGAACTTTAATTTTTAAAACTGCTCTGAAGTGAGCCAGGCATGGTGGTGCATGCTGTAATCTCAACAACTCAGGAGGCAGAGGCAGGAGGATTACAAATTCAAGTCCAGCGATACCCTGCATAATTTACTGAGATCCTGTCTCAAAATTAGAAAAAAAAAAAGTGAAAAATAGGCTGTGGGTGCAGCTCAGCGGTAGAACACTTGTAAAAGCATGCATGAGGACCCAGGTTCAACCACTCAATACCACCAAAAATAAAAATAAAAAATAAAATGCTGTGTAGCAATCTCTGTTGTTGTTAGGTGCTATCAAATCTACTCCAACTCAGAGTGACCCTATGTGCAACAGAACGAAACACTCCCCAACTCTGCCATATCCAGCACTATGTCAGTACTTCTCAACTATTCATAGGGTTTTCAATGACTGTTTTGAGATTGCTTTGGGGGTGGGCTGCCACGTCCTTCTCCCATTTTTGCCGTACTGGGGGTCGAATCCAGGGCCTGAGAGAATGCAGAGCATCACTCTACCAACTGAGTTCAGTCTGTGTAGTGTATGTCAACTGGAAGCAAACCATAGATAGCTTTCTTGGTTCCTATGTCTCTATGCAACCCTCAAGGAAGTTTACCACTGTAACCTGGTTTTTTGTTTTCAGGACTGGAGGGTTGAACCCAGGACCTTGCACATGCTAGGCAACTGCGATACCACTGAGCTACATCCCCAGGCCCATTGTAACCATTTAAAAATGTACAACTCTAGTGTATGGTACATTCAGAATGTTATAAAACTGTCACCAGTATCTAGTTTTAGAAATTTTCCTCACGAGAAAACCCCAAATCCAGTAAGCAGTCATGGAATAAATTATATTGCCAGTGTGTTATAGTGAATGTTTAAGTATATTATCCCCTATTACTAAATTTTTTTTTTTTTTTTTTTTTTTTTTTTTTTTTTTTCAAAACTTGGGAGCCTTGAATGTACTTTGCAAGTGCTCTACCACTAAGCTATACCCTCAATCCCTTTTTATTGTTTGTCTTGAGACAGGGTCTCGCTAAGTCACATTGGCTACCTCTAACTTCAAACTCACAATCCTCCTGCCTCTGACTCCCAAGTTGTTTAGGTTATAGACATGTGCCAAAAAAATTAACATTTTCAAGGTAAAAAAAGAAAAGGAGAGTGTTTTATCATTTCATTCTCCAATTTGTTATGCTAAATGTTTTTGTTTGATCAGTATTTCAGTATATACACTTTTTCTTTTTGGAACCTTGTTAGAGCCTGATTATGACAAAAGATCTAAGTAAACAGCTTTCTTTAATTTAGCATCTTTTGAAACAGCTATTCAGCTTTTAGGTTGACTTGAACCTACAAGTAAATGACCAATTTCAAAAAGGGTCCATCTTGTAGAGTTTCAAATGAATAAAGAGAATACTTTTCTTTAGTATACAATGGATTTGTCATGTGAATGAAGTAACTTTTTGTAAAATGGGCTGCTTACTGTAGCTTAAATAAATAAAAACTTCTAACTATAATTCCTAAGGTCATTGAGATGAATTTATGTTACAGAGGTTTCTAGTATATATCAAAGTAAGAGCTGGTGTCTGTTCAGGAACCGTTTTTCCCAGTTCCTTAGTGGAGTTTCTCCTCATCTAAAAACTGTAGAAACTAAGAAGCTGCTTACCCAGCTTCCTCACACTGCCAGCTGACTGGATAATAACCAGGAGAATGGCAGGTTAAAGAATATTCTGCTACTTCTGGCTCACCTTGCTAAAGTAAGAGCAGGTCCATGGGCTTGTAAAAGAGAAGAGTTGATTGGCTCACAAGAAATGTTGATTTAGTGATAGCTAAGACAAAGAAAGATATCATTAAGTTGTCATGAAAAGCCAGCATCTCTAACTCAGGCTAATCTTCCTTTCAGAATTCAAGAAATTCTATTCTGGCCTCTTCTGGATTTGGAGCATCTCTCTCAAGTTTGTCTCAACCATTAACTTTTGGAAGTGGAAGGAACCAGTCCAATGGAGTTCTAGCCACAGAGAACAAAACTTTGGGCTTCTCTTTTGGCTGTAGTTCTGCACCAGAGTCTCAAAAAGACTCTGATCTCTCCAAAAACTTGTTTTTTCAATGCATGTCCCAAACTCTACCCACCAGTAACTACTTCACTACAGTTTCAGAGAGTTTGGCTGATGATTCCTCTAGTCGAGACTCATTCAAACAAAGCCTTGAAAGCCTGAGCTCAGGGTTGTGTAAAGGCAGATCCACTCTTGGAGCCGACACTAAGCCAGGCTCTAAGGCTGGCAGCTCTGTGGACCGAAAAGTGCCTGCAGAGTCTATGCCCACTCTCACTCCAGCCTTCCCACGGAGCCTCCTAAATACCCGAACCCCCGAGAGTCATGAAAATCTATTTTTACAGCCCCCCAAACTATCCCGAGAAGAGCCTTCTAACCCTTTCCTGGCATTTGTGGAGAAAGTTGAACATAGCCCTTTTGGCAGCTTTGCATCTCAGGCATCAGGTAGCTCTTCCTCTGCTACCACTGTCACCTCCAAGACAGCACCCAGCTGGCCCGAGTCTCACTCCTCTGCAGATTCGGCATCTTTAGCAAAGAAGAAAACCCTTTTCATTACAACTGACTCCTCCAAGCTGATGCCTGGTGTTCTGGGCTCAGCCCTTACCACCGGTGGCCCAAGCCTCTCTGCCATGGGGAATGGCCGCTCCAGCTCACCCACCAGCAGCCTCACCCAGCCCATTGAGATGCCTACTCTCTCCTCCAGCCCTACAGAAGAGAGGCCAACTGTGGGGCCTGGGCAACAGGACAATCCCCTCCTCAAAACTTTTAGTAATGTCTTTGGCAGGCACTCAGGCAGCTTTCTGTCCTCCCCAGCAGAGTTTTCACAGGAGAACAAAGCTCCTTTTGAAGCTGTGAAAAGGTTCTCACTGGATGAGCGAAGCTTGGCTTGCAGACAGGACTCAGACTCCAGCACCAACAGTGACCTGTCAGATCTGAGCGACTCAGAGGAGCAGCTGCAGGCCAAGACTGGCCTGAAGGGGATTCCAGAACACCTGATGGGGAAGCTGGGCCCCAATGGGGAGCGCAGTGCAGAGCTGTTATTGGGCAAGGGCAAAGGGAAGCAGGCCCCAAAGGGCCGGCCTCGGACAGCCCCACTGAAAGGTGATCCTGCTGGGGCTGTACATGGGCTTTGCTCTGGCATTATCCTAGAATGCTTGTCTGCTTGTATGGCAGATGCTCTCACTTTGATGAAAAGTTCTATAATCTCATAGAATTACAGTGCTAAAAGGGCCTAGCAGAGGCCCCTCAACAGACCTGGTTCAGGGCAAGGTTCCATCTGTTCCACTATAAGAGGGTTATCTGACCACAAAAGAGGAGTTGGTGATCTTCCTCATCAGTCTGTTATTTTTGTTATTTTTGGTCAGGAACTATGTCCTTGTGTTTATCTCATTTCTTTCAACTTCATTTTAGCTCATCTTTAAATTTACTTCAGGGGAGTTACTAAGAACTGGTTTCCATTTCCACGTAGCAACCCTTTGGAGACTTGTTGAAGCATAGAGAGTCACCCTCTTGGTTTGTTCCTCTCTGAAACATACATAAAGATTTTAACACCTACCAAAATCCATTAACTCATGATGTGAGGTTATGGTCCAGGAACATGTAAGAGAAAGTCTTGTGGTAAAAGTAACTGTTTTCATTAGGAATTGATAACTTATGGGAGACCAAGAAGCCTTGATTAAGAAAATAGCCATATCCTAAGGAACTAGAGGCAGGCGATGACTATTCTTTCCCTGCTTAGGTTTTCCTTTTCCTTTTCTTTTTTTTCTTTAAAAGGTTTTTTTGTTGTTATTTTGAGACAGGGGCTCTCTGTATAGCCTAGGCTATCCTGGAACTCACATCGATCCTCCTGCCTCACCCTATTCCAGTGTTGGGATTATAGGCATGCCCCATCATACCTGGCCTGCTTGGGTTTTTCACACCATGCCCAGAGTTTTCTCTATATGGGGCACTTCCACCAAGTTTTCCATGGTTCTTATTTTCCAATTGAAGTTTCTTTGATCCCTGCCCTCCCTATCTGGGGACATGGTAGGTATATGCCTATACAGTGCAAAGGGAGTATCCTAGATCAGGACAAACATCTATCGCTATGAGGATCAATTTATTGGGCCGTATTTATCCCTCTCATGATAGCCTTTTCTCCTCTCTCCCTCACCACAGTTGGCCAGTCAGTGCTAAAAGATGTGAGCAAAGTAAAGAAGCTGAAGCAATCTGGAGAGCCCTTCCTGCAAGATGGGTCCTGCATCAACGTGGCGCCTCACCTGCACAAGTGTCGTGAGTGCCGCTTGGAGCGGTACCGGAAGTTTAAGGAACAGGAGCAAGATGATTCTACTGTAGCCTGCCGCTTCTTTCACTTCCGAAGGTACCCAAACTCCTATCTCTGCTTCCATTCCCAGTTTTCATTAGGGACAAATAACTCCGACTCTTTCTCTGCATCTATAAACATGCATTACCGTCTTTCTCCTTGCTTTCCTTAACCCCTTTGTTCTCAAAACTGTGCTGATGATGCTCTGTCATAGTAGTCACTTAGTAGTTGGGGTTATGTATGACATGTAGCTTTGTCTTTGGAGAATTAAAGTTGAGCAGTTTCAGCTGCAGCCCTGTGCCATTCGCAGAGCTGTTCCTACCTTGGGTTCCCACTTGAAACCAGTAATATAAACAGAAGGACTGCATTTTTTATTATGGATCTGCATGACCACTTATCCTTGTCAAGGCTAGAATAACTTGAGTCACATTAGAGAAAAGGAGAAGTAAGATTAGGAGATAAGAGCCAGGTGCAGTGGTGTGCGCCTGCAATCCCAGTGACTCCGGAGGTGGAGGGAGGAGGATTGCAAGTTGGAAACCAGAGGCATTCTGCATAATTTAGCAAGACCCTGTCTCAAAAAGTAAAAAATGGGTTGAGGGTGGAGCTCAGTGGTACAGCACTTGCAAAGCATGCAAGCGTGAGTCTCTGGGTTCAACCCCCGGTACTGCAAAAAAAAAAAAAAAAAAAGATTAGGAGATAATGTGAATCATCTTTTTTACTTTGTTCCTTTTTGGGGAGACAGGGTCTTACTGTTGCCCAGATTGGCCTTGAACTCATGGGCTCAAGCAGTCCTCATGCTTAATTAAGCCTCCTGAGTGTTAGGATTACAAGCATGTGCCATCATACCCACCTAAGAATCTTTCATTTTTAAAATAAAGAAATAAAAATGGGTGCCAGGCACAATGGTGCACACCTGTAATCACAGCAACTTGGGAAGCAGAGGCATGAGGATCATGAGTTTGAGCAGAGGCAGCCTGTGTAACTTGGCAAGAGCCTATCTCAAAATAGAAAATAAGAAAGTGGCTGGGAGTGCAGCACATTAGTAGAGCACTCAAAAAGTATGCATGAGGCCCTAGGTTCAGGCCCCCAGTACCACCACCAACAACAACAAAAAAAATAGACAAAAAGAAGAAAGAAATCCAAAAGGTTTATCAATTTGTTGTGAATTCCTTTATTTGGCAGATAATTATTGAGCACATAATGTATGCCAGCCATTGTTCGGGACATTAAGCATTCAGTAGTTAACAAAACAACAAATTTCAACCCTCAGAAGGTTTTGGGAGGAGAGAAAAGTTTTTTGTTTTTGTTTTTTGTTTGTTTGTTTGTTTGTTTGTTTGTTTTGCGGTACTGGGGGTTGAACCCAGGGCCTCGCACCTGCATGCTCTGCGAGTGCTGGGCCACTGAGCTGCGCCCCCAGCCCATTTTTTTACTTTTTGAGACAGGGTCTCGCTAAATTACGCAGACTGCCTCTGGTCTCGAACTTGTGATCCTCCTGCCTCCGCCTCCTGAGCTGCTGGGATTACAGGCCTGTGCCACCATGCCCGGCAAGAGAGAAAAGTTTTAAAAATGGTATGTCAACTGGTAACAGAAAACTCAAGAAGAGAAATAGGGTTGATGTTTAAAGAAGCTAGAGTTGTTGTTACGTGCTGTCACATGGAGTCTGATTCAGCAACCCTATGTACAACAGAATGAAAGACTACCCAACATTGTGCCATGCCCAGCACTATGGTCAGTGCTTCTCTGCTGTTCATAGGGTTTCAATGGCTGTTTCAAGAGTGGGCTACCTGGTCCTTCTTCCAAACCTGGAGTACCCAGTATTCCCAGGCAGTCTCTTATCCAAGCACTAACCAGGCCCAACTCTGCTTAACTTTGAGATCTGACAAGATTGGACACCAGGAAGGTTGTTTGTTGTTAGGTGCCATAGAGTCATGTCCAATTCATACTAACCCTATGTACAACAGAATGAAACACTCCCCAGTTCTGTGCTAGGCACATGATCTTTTTTAATGTTTAAGTCCATTGTTGTAGACACTGTGTCAGTCCATCTAGTTGAAGGTCTTCCTTTTTCTTGTTGACCTGCCACTCTCCCAAACATGCTGTCCTTCTCCAGGGATTGGTCCCTCCCGACAACATGTCCAAAATACGTAAGACACTATCTAGCTATCATTGCTTCCAAGGAACACTCTGGTCACCCTTCTTCTAGAACAGAGCTGTGGGTTCGTTTGGCAATCCATAATATAGTCAATATTCATCTCTAGCACCATAATTCAGAAGCATTACTTCTTCTGCTGTCTCTCATATATAGTGCCCAGTTTCACAACTGTATGATACATCTGAAAATACCATGGCATGAGTCGGGCACACCTTCATCTTCAATTTGATATCTTTACTTTTCAACACTTCAAAGAGGTCTTTTGCAGCAGCTTTTGCTAGTGCAATGCATCTTTTGATTTCTTGACTGCTGCTTCCATGAGTGTTATTGTAGAACCAAGTAAAGCAAAATCTTGGACAACCTCAATCTTTTCTCCATTTATTATGAAGTTGCATACTGACCAGTTGTAAGGATTTTTGTTTTCTTGATGTTGAGGCACAGTCCATATTGAAGACTGTGTTCTTTGATCTTCATCAGTAAATATTTTAAATCCTCTTCACTTTCAGCAAGCAGAGTTGTGTCATCTGTGTAATGCAGGTTGTTAATAAGTCTTCCTCCAATCATGATGCCATGTTCTTCATAAAGTCCAGCTTCTCAGATTATTTGCTCAGCATTGTGATTGAAGAGGTATGGGGAAAGAGTACAGCCCTGACACGCCTTCCCTAACTTTAAACCAGGTAGTCCTTCCTTGTTCTGTGTGAATAACTGCCTTCTGGTCCATGTACAGATTCCTCATGAATACAATTAAGTGCTATGGTATTCCTATTCTTCTCAATATTATCCATACTTTATTATGATCCACACAGTCAGATACTTTTGCATAGTCAATAAAACAGACATCTTTCTGGTATTCTCTGCTTTTGGCAAATATCCATCTGACATCAGCAGTGGTGTCCTTGGTTCCATGCCCTCTTCTGAATTCAGCTTTATTTTCCTGTCTATATAATGCTGTGATCACTTTTGAATGATCTTTGGCAAAATTTTACTTGTTTGTAATATTAATAATATTGTTTGGTAATTTCCACATTTAGTTGATCCCCTTTGTTGGAAATAGGTACAAATATGAATCTCTTCCAGTCCTTTGGCCAGGTAACTTTTTTCCAGATCTCTTGGCATAAACAAGTGAGCACCTCCAGTGCTGCATCTGTTTCTTAAAAGATCTCCATTGGTATTCCATCAATTCCTGGAGCTTTGTGTTTTGTCATTTCTTTTAAGACACCTTCCACTTCATCTTTCAGTACCGTTGGTTCCTGATCAAATGCAACCTCTTTAAATACTTGGTCATTCACCAATTCTTTTTGGTATAATGACCCTGTGTATTCTTTCCATCTTCTTTTGATGCTTCTTGCATCATTTAATATTTTCTCTATAGAATCCTGCATTCTTGCCACTTGAGACTTGAATTTTTTCTTCAAATCCTTAAACTTGAGAAACACAGAACATATTCTTCCCTTTTGGTTTTCTATTTCAAGCTCTTTGCACATGTCATTATAATTGATTTTGTCCTTTTGAGGTGCCCTTTAAAATCTTCTTTTTAGTTCTTTAACTTCCTCATGTCTTCCTTTTACTTTAGCTGCTCATTGTTTGAGGGCAAATTTCAGAATCTCTTGACATGTAATTTGGTCTTTTTTTTCCCTGTCTATTTAATAATATTTTGCTTTCCTCATGAATGATGTCTTCAATATCATGCCACAACTCATCTGGTCTTCAGTCATTAGTGTCTAACTCATCAAGCCTGTTCTTGAGGTGGTCTCTGAACTCAGGTGGGATATACACAGGGTCATGCTTTGGCTCTCATTCACTTGTTCTAATATTCTTCAGTTTCAGTTTGAACCTGCATATGAGCAGTTGATAATCTGATCCGCAATCAGCACCTGGTCTTGTTCTGACTTTTGATATTAAGGTTTTCCATCATCTCTTTCTACAGTTTAGTCAGTTTGGTTCCTAAATGTCCCATCTGGTGAATTACATGTGTATAGTCACCATTTATGTTGGTGAAAAAATGTATTTGCAATGAAAAGGTCCGTCAAAAATCTTTTTTTTTCTTTTTTTTGGTAGTACTGGGAGTTGAACCCAGGGCCTCTCATTTGCATGCTTTGCAAGTGCTGTACCACTATGCTGCACCCTCAACCCATTTTTTTTTTTACTTTTTGAGACAGGGTCTTGCTAAATTATGCAGACTGCCTCTGGTCTTGAACTTGCTATCCTCCTGCCTCTGCCTCTCCAGCCACTGGGATTACAGGCATGCACCACCATGCCCAACTGGTCTGACAAAATTCTATCAGACAATCTTCACATTGTTACTGTCACCAAAGCCATATTTTCCAAGTACTGAACCTTCTTCGTTTCCAACTTTTGCATTCTAGTCACCTTTAATTACCAGTACATCCTGATTCTACATTCAGTCTATTTCAGATTACAGAAGCTGGTAAAAATCTTCCCTGTTTTCTGTGGCCTTAGTGGTGGGTGCATAAATTTGAATTGTCATATTAACTGGCCTTCCTTGTAGACATATGGATATTATTCTATCACTGACAGCATTGTACTTCAGAACAGATCTTGGGATGTCTTTTTTGATGATGAATGCAATCACATTACTCTTTAATCTGCCATTCCCAGCATAGTAGACCATTTGATTATGTTATTCAAAATGACCCATTTTAGCTCATTGATGCCTGTAATGTCAATGTTTATGCACATCATTTCCCTTTTGACAATTTCTAATTTTCCTAGATTCATACTACATACCTTCCACATTCCAGTTATTGATGGATGTTTACAGTTGTTCCTCCTTATTTTGATTTGTGTCACATCAGCAAATGAAGGTCCCTGGGCCTTTACTCCATTCCTGTCATTAAGGTGGACTCTACTTTGAGGAAGCAACTTCTCCCCATTCATCTTTTGAGTGCTTTCCAAACTAGGGGACTCATTTTCCAACACTCTATCTTGTATTGTTTCTCTGCTGTTCATAGGGTTTTCAATGTCTAATTATTTCAGGAGTGATTTAGCCATGTCCTTCTCCCTTAGTGTGGAAGCTCAGCTAAAACCTGTCCAGTTTGGGTGACCCTACTGGTATCTTTAATACTGGTGGCATAGCTTTCAGCATCACAGCAACACTCAGGCCCCCACAGTACAGCAAACTGACAAGTAGTCAAAAGTAGTTTGGGTAAATTAGTGGGTGGAACATCTGGTTGTAGTAAATGAAGAGAAAAAGCTTAAGGGAAAGGAACTGGTGGCAATGAGTATCCACACCTCTTTTAACAAAACTTGTTTGAACAAGCAGATAATGCAGGACGTTTATATGGTATAACAGAAGTTTATGGTAGAAACTAGCAAGTGTAAATGCTGATTTTGTAGTGCATTTCTAAATGCTGATTTGGTTGAGAGGGAAAACATGATGTAGAAGAGAGAACAGAAGTAGTGCCTTTTGGGTTGGGGAAAAGAGAGGATATATAGGTAGAGATACTGGCCTTTACTGTTGACCTCATTCACTACTGTAGCAGATCACATGGAGAATATGGGGCTCATCATCAGGAACGTTGTGGCACTGGTGGTGAAGCTTGTAGACATTCTTCTGGCTCTTTTTTTTTTTTTTTTTTTTTTAAGTATATAGGGGTTGATCCCGGGGCCTCGCACATACTTTCCAAATGCTCTACCACTGGGCTTCACCCTCAACCCACTTTTTTATTTTTTATTTTAAATCAGGGTCTCACTAAGTTACACAGGCTGCCTCTGGCCTCCAACTTGTGATCTTCCTGCCTCAGCCTCCCAATTTGCTGGGATTATAGGCGTGCACCAACCATGCCCAGCTGGTGACAGATTTTTAAAGAATCAAGACTTACTAAATGTTAAACCTTTCTATTAGCAGCGACCACATATAGTAGGCCCTCCTTGTCTGCTGATTCCAACGTCTACAGACTTAACCATGGATTAAAAGTGTATTTATATTTACAATGTGTGTACTGAACAGGTAGAGCCTTTTTTTTTGCCCTTGTCCTTATTTCTTTTTTTCCCAGGGCCTTGCAGTTGGCCTCACGCTTGCATGCTTTGCAAGTGCTGGACCACTGAGCTGCACCCCCAGCCCATTTTTTTACTTTTTTTAAAATCAGGGTCTCACTAAGTTACGCAGACTGCCTCTGGTCTGGAACTTGCGATCCTCCTGCCTCTGCCTCCCAAGCCACTGGGATTACAGGCGTGCACCACCACACCAGGCTTCTTGTCCTTGTTCTTGTTTCTTAAACAATGTAGTATAACAACTATTTACATAGCATTCACATTGATTAGATATAATAAGTAATCTAAAGATTAGACTTCAAGTATATGAGAGAATATCCACAGGTTATATGAAAATACTGTATCATTTTATATGAGGGACTTGAACAACTGCAGGTTTTGTGTGGCCTGGAACCATTCTCCCTCAGATCCCAAGGGACAACTTTATTTGACTTGTGTACTTTCCTGTCACAGGTTGATCTTCACTCGAAAGGGGGTGCTTCGTGTAGAGGGCTTTCTAAGCCCTCAACAAAGTGACCCTGATGCCATGAACCTGTGGATTCCCTCTTCGTCCCTAGCAGAAGGGATAGACCTAGAAACCTCAAAATACATTCTGGCCAATGTTGGAGACCAGTTCTGCCAGCTTGTGATGTCTGAGAAGGAGGCTATGATGATGGTGGAACCACACCGTAAGTCACCATCTTGCTTGTCTTCTAGATACACCTTGTTGGAAACTCTGATTTTCTTTCACTTAAAAAGAGGATGGGGAGGGTGGAAGACAGCAGTTTTTATGAGTTAACTAAGGCTAGTAAGACTTCTCTTTGTTAACAATCTATAGCTGAGGCCTAACTTGATCCAACAGACTTTATTCTTTCAGTCTCTGACAGCGAACTAAAAACTCCTTCCTGCTTGCTTTTCATTTTTGTCCCACAGCTGCCATAAAAGACACGTGAAAACCCATTTGGAGTTGGTTCACCCTGAATATATTTAATTTGTTTTGAATGAAGTTATATACTAATCAATACTCTATGCTTTGTGAATAGATGAGGTGCTGCTTAGTGTCATGTTTCACACCTAGAACCCACATCATTACACAATTCATAATACATCCTTGTCTGAGATACTGTATGCTATTTCCAGACCTATTACACTACGAAATTCTACCCTAAATTCAAAAGAAGTATCCTCTTATTTCAAATTCTTTCCAATTGAAAATTTTATAGTTCTGAGGCTTTTTTGTTTTTGTTTTCCAGACAACAGACTCTATGTAGCCTAGACTGGTCTTGAACTCGTGATCCTCTGCCTCAACCTCCTGAGTGCTGGAATTACAGCATGTACCGCCACACCCAGCTAAAATTTTATACTATCTTAATTGAAAAGTGGCATTAATTCCCTGTTGACAATTGGTTATCATATCTTGGTATTACTGCAAGCCCTTGAAACACTAGAAATTCCTTGTATTTTGTTTGACTTACAATTACAGAAACAAAAACTTCATGAACCTTTGAGTTTTATTGCTGGACAAAATGGCATGAGAGGGGAATCAGTGGATCTGAGGCCTTTTGCTGCTGATCAGGATAGTCAATGCCAACAGTATTCCTCTTCTTTCTACCAGAGAAAGTGGCATGGAAGCGAGCCGTGCGTGGTGTGCGGGAGATGTGTGATGTATGTGAAACAACTCTCTTCAACATCCACTGGGTCTGTCGCAAGTGTGGATTTGGGGTCTGCCTTGACTGTTACCGGCTCAGGAAAAGCCGTCCACGCAGTGGTAAGCAAATATTGCCCTAGGCGGTTCTCAAGGTCACCTGTAGGTGTATATCAGTGAAATTGTGAGAACTGAAGCAGAAATTGAATAGCTCCAATTGAAAAGACAAATAGCTTCATTTATCTTTGTTGTAACACCTTAAAATTGCCAATACTTGTGCTATTTGGGAAAGCTAAAAGAAGCCAAGAAGGATTATTGCTTATCTTCCCTTTTTTGTTGTTGTTTTTAATGTGTTTATTGAAGCCAGTGCAGTGGCACACACCTATAATCCCAGTGACTTTGGAGGCAGTGGCAGGAGGATTGCAAGTTCCTGGCCAGAGGCAGCCTGTGTATTTTAGTTAGATCCTGTTTCAAGATAAATGAGTAAAAAATGGGCTGGCTGTGTGGGTCAGTGGTAGAGCACTTACAAAGCATGCATGAGGCCCTGTATTCAACCCCCTAGTAATGCCTGCCCCCCCAAAAATATTTATTGAGATGTCATTCACATGCAGTGCATGCCTGTAATCCTAGCACTCAGGAAGTTATGGCAAGAGAATTCCAAGTCCAAGGCTAGGCTGGCTACATATTTCAGGCCAGCCTGGGATACATAGCAAGACTGTCTCAAAAAAACAGAAAGGAAAAAGAAAAGAGAGAGAGATCATTTGCCTGCTATAAAAGTCACTCTCCCCTCCTCCTTCATTTTTTTTGAAGCAGGGTCTCACTATGTAGTTCAGGCTGGCCTGGAACTCACTATATAATCCAGGCTGCCCTCTAATTCATGATCATCCTGCCTCTACCTTTGTTGTGCTGGGACTACAAGCATGTGTCACCACACCCAGCTTAAAATTCACTCTTTTTGAGGACAGAAAGGGTTGAGACAGTCTCACTTTTGAAGAATTTCCAGCTGGGTGTGGTGGTTCCTGCCTGTAATCCCAGCGACTCAGGAGACAGAGCTAAGAGGATCACAAGTTTGAGGCCAAACACAGCATATTTAGTGAAACCCTGACTCAAAATAAAAAAATAAAGAATAGGCTGAGGGCACAACCCAGTGGTGGAGCACTTGCAAAAGTATATGTGAGACCCTAGGTTCAAACCTCAAGTACCGAAATTTAAAAAAAAAAAATTCCAGACTTTACTCAAAGTAGCTGTACCATTTTACAATCCCACTAGCAATGTATGGATGTTCCAGTTTTTGTACATTATTACCAACACTTGTTACTGTCTTTTTTGCTTTAGCCTTCTTAATAGCTATGAAGTAGTATCTCATTGTTTAGTTTTGATTTGCGTTTCCTGATGACTGGCGATGTTAAGTATCTTGTCAATGCTTATTCATTTATTTTCTTTAGAAAAATATATATTCAAATCTTTTGTTTTCCTGGGTTCTTGCTTTACCATTTTTTTATTTATTTTTTAATACTGGTGAGTTCAGCCCAAGCCCTTGCACATGCTGGGCAAGTGCTGTCCCACTGAGCTGCACCCTAGGCCCTTTTTTATTTTGAGACAGATCTTGCTACATTGTACAGGCTGCCTCTTATCTTGAACTAGTGATCCTCCTTCCTCAGCCTCCAAAGTAGCTGAGAATATAGACGGAACCGTGGCACCTAACGCTTGCTTTATCTTACATGTTAAGAATCCTTGTCTCACAGCCAGGCATGGTGGCACACGCCTGTAATCCCAGTGGGCTTGGGAGGCGGAGGCAGGAGTATCACAAGTTTGAGACTGGAGGCAGTCTGCATAATTTAGTGAGACCCTGTCTCAAAAAGTAAAAAAATGAGCTGGGGGTGCAGATCAGTGGTACAGCACTTGCAAAGCATGTAAGCTCAAGGCCCTGGGTTCAATCTCCAGTACTGCAGGATAAAAAAAAAAAAAAGAATCCTTGTCTCAATCCTAGTGACTTGGGAGGCAGAGGCAGGAGGATCACAAGTTCGAGACCAGAGGCAGTCTGTTATTTAGTGAAACCCTGTCTCAAAAAGTAAAAAATTGGGCTGGGGGTGCAGCTCAGTGATACAGCACTTGCAAAGCATGCAAGTTCGAGGCCCTGGGCTCAACTCCCAGTACTGCAAAAAAAAAAAAAAAAAGAATACTATCTCTTCTTCTCATTCTTTCCTCTTCAGAGATCCATTGTAATCATTATAACAGTGGGAGTTTGTTTGTTTGTTTGTTTGGGTATTTTTGGAGATAAGTTCATACGGTATAGCCCAGACTGGTCTTGAACTTGTTACCTTTCTGCCTCACTTCCAAGTGCTGGGATTACAGGTTTATAACACCCTGCATGACAGTGGGTATTATGTTTTTGTTTTTGTTTTGTTTTGTTCTTATAGACCTTAGGCTACTTGGATTTGAAAGCTACTTCCATATCTTATTACACTAACTGTGGTATCTTGGGCTAGTTACCTAACCCCTCAGAGCTTTAGTTTCCTTGTCTGTAAAACAGATAATATCAGTACTGCCCTCATAACATATTGTATTAAAAGAATTGTATGTACAATGGTTACATCAAAACTAATACCTGCTGGGGATTCCATAAATGTCAGCTGTAACAAGTCTTCTATTCCTGCCAATAAAAGATTAACGGCTACAAGAATTGCCCTCCTCTCATAAACAATAAGAAAACTGAGTAAATATAAGAAATTCTAGTTTCAGATATTGTGCATTAGGCAACATTGGACCATGATCCTTAAAAGGAGGAAAGGAACAATGTGGTTCCTACATTGGCCACAGTTTACTGCCTAGGGCCAGTTTCCAGTTATAGCACAGGGAAAGAAAACCAAAACAGCTTGGCACACTTGTAATCCCAGCAGTTGGGAGGCTGACACAGGATGATTGCAAGTTTGAGGCCAGCTTGGGCTACATAGCGAGACACTGCCAATAAAGAAAATATGAAGAGAGGGAGGAGGGAGGATGGAAGAAAAATTCAACATGGATGATTATATCCTGTATGCTTCCATTTGTATGAAATTCTAATAAAGCAAAACTTTAGTATTAGAAAGTTAATCAATAGTGGCCTAGGTTGGAGGAGGGGGACTGACTACAAAGAGCTCAAGAGAACTTGGGAAGTTGGGTTAGAAGTGTTCTGTATCATGATTGTGGTAATATTTGTACAGCTGAATACATGTGCTGAAAAAATCACTGAAGTGCACACTTTAAATTGTTGGTTTATTGTAGGTATTGTATGCCAGAGTAGAGGTTTTTTTGAAAGTTACCTGTTAAATTCTTTGGCCTTTAGGGTTCTGAAACTTCCATTCACTGAGAGGTATACATCTTGTGACCTTCATAAAATAAGTGAAAGCATTCATTTCTTTTTCAGAGACAGAGGAAATGGGTGATGAAGAGGTTTTCTCTTGGTTAAAGTGTGCAAAGGGGCAGTCCCATGAACCAGAAAATCTCATGCCCACACAAATCATCCCTGGCACAGGTAAGGAAATTTCTTCTTTTAGATTTCGTTTAAAAAAATGTTAGTTGTTCTGTTGTGTGGTGCTGACGTTTGAACTGTGGGCCTTGTACATGGTATGCAAGTCCTTCTACCACTAAAGTATATTCCCAGCCTCTCCCCAAAAAAGTTTTTTTAATTGAGATATTCACATATCAAAATTTGGTGAAATGGTTTAATTTAGCTTGTTTTTAAAAAATTAGACCTCACCAGATTTCTCAGAGTTTGGGTTCCTTCCTTCCTTCCTTTCTTTCTTTCTTTTTTTTTCTCAATACTGGGTGTTGAACCCAGAGCCTCATACATGCTTTGCAAGTTCTGTACAACTGAGCTGCACCCCTACCCAGTTCTTTTACTTTTTATTTGAGACGGGTCTTGCTAAGTTTGGCAGGCTTCCTCTGACCTCAGTTTTGCAGTACTCCTACCTCCACCTCCTGAGTTGTTGAGATTACAGGTGATGTGTGCTACTGTGCCCAGCTATAAAATCTGAATCTTTAGATATGTGTTAGAGTGCATATTGCACATTCTTCTCTGCCTTTCTGGTCATAGGAGTTCATCACATTTCCAGGTATCATTTCACATTGATCCCCTGAAGTTCTGTAGGCCCAGCTTCCACATTTCCATTAATATACATGCACTGAAGTGGTGAATCTGCAAAACTACTGTCTATATCTCACTTCACATAAGGAAGCTTGGGGGCCATCCCTTAGATATTATATATATCATGCTTCCAGTCAAGAGTTTCCTAGGTGCAGTACTAGGATGCCTGCTGCCTTCTGGCTTAAGCATGGTTAAATGTTTACCCATATAAATTTTACCCTGGTCTATCTTTTTAACTTTTCTTTTTTCTGTTTTTTTATAGTACTTGGGTGTTGAACTCAGGGTCTTGCACATACTTTACAATCGCTCCACCCTTGAGCTGTACCTCCCAGCTCATTTTTCATCTTTTTTTTTTTTTTTTTTTTTTTTTTTTTTTTTTTTTTTTTTTTTTTTTTTTTTTTTTTTTTTTTTTTTTTTTTTTGCTGTACTTGGGGTTGAACCCAGGGCCTTGCACTTGCATGCTCTCTGCAAGTGCTGGACCACTGAGCTGCACCCCCAGCCCATTTTTTTTACTTTTTGAGACAGGGTTTCACTAAGTTACAAAGACTGCCTCTGGTGTTTAACTTGCAATCCTCCTGCCCCTACCTCCCAAGCCACTGGGATTACAGGCGTGCGCTACCGTGCCTGGCTCATTTTTTATCTTGAATTAGGGTCTCACTAAGTTACACAGGCTGCTGCTGGCCTGGAACTTATGATCCTCCTTCCTCCGCCTCCCAAGTCACTGGAATTATAGGTGTGCACCACTGTGCTTGGCTCTTTTCAGACTTTTTCTTTTCAGTGGTGGTGATCAAACTCAAGGCCACATGCATGCTAAGTCCATACTCTGCCTCTGAGCTACACTACAGCTTCATAGTCTTGATTATGAAGGAATCTACCCCTAGCATTCTGGAAGACTTCTTGTTGATGTTTACTAGAGGAAGTAGTGGGTAGAGCTTGGTAGTTAAGAGTGTTAGAGCTAGATATATCTTGCCTAAAGTCTTAGTGCTTCCATTTACCAACTTTATGTGCATGACCTAACCTTTCCAAGTTTTAGTTTAATCATCATAAATTATGGATACGCCAGGCATGGTGGTTCATGCCTGTAATTCCAGTGACTCAGGAGACAGGCAGGAGGAGTGCCAGCTTGGGCTAGAGGTAGCCCACATAATTTAGGAAGACCCTGCCTCAAGATGAAAAATAAAAATGGGCTGGGGGTACAGCCCAGTGGTAAAGCACTTGCAAAGTGTATGCAAGACTCTGGGTTCAAGGACCACAAAAAAATATGTATGTGGATAAAAGCAGTTACCACATTAAAATATGGTTAGGATTGAGGGGTAAGCACAATACATTGCCATATACAAGTGCTCCAGTGTTACTTACTGCTCTTTTTTTCCAGCTCTTTACAATATTGGAGACATGGTACATGCTGCCCGGGGCAAGTGGGGAATTAAAGCAAACTGCCCTTGTATTAGTCGGCAAAACAAATCTGTGTTGAGACCTGCTGTCACCAATGGAATGTCACAGGTAAAGTGGTGTGTGGGGGTATAATTGAGATGAACTTAAATCTTAGTACCAGGAAATGCCCCATTTTCAACGGTGTTGCCTCAGACTTCTATAGGATTCCTAGAGAATGAGGGAACCTTTCTGGAGAGAGCTCCAAATAATGTATTGAAGCAACTTTAATTCCCTCTGACTGGTGTGGTTTCTTTGTTGTTGTTATGTTTGGTGTTGTTGTTGTTGTTGTTGTTGTTGTTGTTGTTGTTGTTTTTTTAGTTCAGCTTTGGTTGCTAAATAGCACGGAAATTCTTTTTATCTTATCAAGATGTATACCTCAGGGATTTTGAATGGATGAAGAATATAGTTAAGTTTACTAGGGGTACTGTTGGTCTTCTCAGTCTGATCTGTGAGGGTTTGTGGTCTCTCTCACTGAGTTTATGTTAAATACTGTTGTTGTTGTTGTTGTTGTTAGGTGCCGTTGAGTTGGTATCCAACTCATAGCAACCCTCTGGACAACAGGGGAAACACTATTGTCAGTGCTTCTCTGCTGTTCATAGGGTTTTCAATGGCAGATTGATTTTTGGGAGGGGGTTGCCAGGTCCTTCTCCTAAACCTACAGCACCTGGTATTCCCTGGCGGTCTCCCATCCAAGTACTAACCATGCCCAACCCTGCTTAGCTTTCGAGATCTGACGGGATCGGATGCCACAGGGCTAGGGCTGCAGGCATGTTAGATATAGAAAACAGAAATAGGAAGATTGGCCCACTGCATTGAGTTTTTTCTATGCTCAGAGCAATCCTAAGCCTCTAAAGGGAAGTGGTGATTTTCTCGTTGCTCTGTCAGAGACAGAGTCCTTCTGGTTTGATGGTGACTATTTTGAACAAGGGGCTAGGATTTGGCTCAGTTGGTAGAGCGCTGTGCTGCAGTCTCTGAGGTTCCCAGTTCAATTCCCAGCACCACAAAAATGGGAGAAGGGCCTGGCAATCCACTCCCAAGGCAATCCGGAAACAGCCATTGAAAACCCTGTGAGGGTCGCTGTGAGTCGGATACTGACTCGATGGCACCTAACAACAACATTTTGAACAAGGGTTTTTTGTTTATTTGTTTGTTTGTTTGAAAGAGGGTTTCACTAAGTTGCACAGATTGCTTCTGGCCTCAAACTCATGACCCTCTTGCCTCAGCCTCCCAAGTTGCAGGGCTTATTGATGTGGACCATGGTACCCAGTTTTTTTGGTACTTTGTTTTTTAAAGAACCAATCCTAGCTACTCAGGAAGCTGAAGTGGGAAGATGTTGAGTTTGAAGCCAGCCTGAGAAACTTGGGATACCCTGTTTCAAGAAAAAAAAAAAGAAAGGAAAAAAACCCACAACCTACTGCTTAAATTTTAAAGCCCTAGCTGGGCATGATGGCTCACACCTGTAATACCAGTGACCTGGGAGGTGGAAACAGGAGGATTGCAGGTTCAAGGCCAGAGGTAGCTTGCATAACCTAGCAAGACTCTGTCTCAAGATAAAAAATTATCTTGATAAAAAAATATCTTGAGACTCTGGCCCAAGATAAAAAACTTTTAAAAATGGGCTAGGGGTATAGCCGAGTGGTAGATCACTTACTAAGTATGTGCAAAGCCCTGGGTTCAACCGCCAAGTACTGCAAAGAATAAAAGTTTTTTGAGGCTCTTATGTTATTTATCTCCCTATCCATCAAATGGGCATGGTGGGATTATGAGTTCATTTACCTAAAATGAAAACATAACTGGTTTTAGTGCAAACACATTCACTGCTTATAGAATTACTTATTTCACATTTAAGCACCAAAAATATAGCAGGGAAAGGGCACTGGATGAATGCTGAGAGATCTGGAGATAAATTTTCAGTAGAGATGACATATTAGAGAAAATTAGTTGTAAAATTCAGTAGTGTAATAGAATAATAAACATTTATTGAGCATTTAGGCTGAACAGGAACAGTAAGCTAAGCCCTTTTGCACATGCTATCTCATTTAATCCCCAGAACAGCTTTGTGGGGTCAAGTTTCAGTCACCAGTTTTCCATTGTAGAAAGGATCTCAGGCATGCTAATCTTTATTTTATATTGTAAACCTCAAGTCTTGTTTACTGTGTTTTCCACAGAACTTAGCATAGTTTTTGGCATGTTGTAGAACTCAATAAAAATATGTCAAGTTAGAGAATGGATGAAATAACAGTTTATAGGACAGTTTTAGAATATTCTTCCTATATAGTGTCAGCAGCCATTATTGGTCATGTTTAATTTTCTCTACCTAAGCTCACCACTCTAACCTTGCTTCTAACTACCACTCTAATCTTCCATACTTTAGCTTCCTAGCATAAACCCTAGTGCCTCTTCTGGAAATGAAACTACCTTCTCAGGTGGAGGAGGAACTGCAACAGTAACAACACCAGAGCCTGACCATGTTCCTAAAGCTGATGGCACCGATGTCAGATCTGAAGAGCCCCTGAAAGCAGACGGTTCAGCATCAAATAGCAATAGTGAGATAAAAGCCATCAGGCCCCCATGCCCTGACATGGCCCCTCCCTCCTCTGCCCTGCATTGGTTGGCAGATTTAGCAACTCAGAAGGCTAAAGAAGAAACAAAAGGTGAGATGAGCACCAGCTTCTGCACTAACTATGGGAGGAACCCTTGCGTTAATCTGGGATTCTTCAAACTCAAACATTACCATGTGGGAAACATGCCACATGCTTTCTCTGGCTGATCATATAAAATAAGGGAATCTTTCAGTTTCTTTCTAGAAGTGGAGCTTTTTTAAAAAGGCACATGCCTTCACTTGGCCTCTTTAGGGCCTTCACTGGACCTTTTTAGTCAGAGTTGATGCGAGGTGTTTAATGAGCTTCTCAGGTGGTTCTGTTCTGCAGCCAGAATTGAGAGCTATACTTAGAGCAGTAGTTTTAAATGGACATGAGAGCCACCTCAGAATTGTTTAAAATGCACATTCCTTTACCCTGCTCAGAAACATTAAATCAGAATTGCTTGCAGTAAGACCAACAATCTCCATTTTTACTGTGCACTACAAACAATTCCAGTGCAAGTATTGAGAGACCCACTTGAGCTGTCTTAGAAAGTGAGGGAATTGACAAGAAGATGGAAAAAAAGGAAGTTTATTTTCCTTGGCCCTGAAACCTCCTGTATTCATAACTTCTCAGGCTTGGCCTGGGTAAACCTTACATAGTTTGCAAGGCAAGAGAAGGGAGAGAGTCTTTCCTCCTTCCCACTTGGCTGAAGAGTGAGTTGTCTGCTCCATAGTCCTTACTGTGCCTAATGTTATTCCCGGTTATGTTTTTACAGAAGCAGGGTCCCTGAGGTCGGTGCTCACTAAAGAGTCTCATTCACCCTTTGGGCTGGACTCATTCAACTCCACTGCAAAAGTATCTCCATTGACTCCAAAGCTTTTTAACAGTCTATTACTGGGTCCCACTGCCTCCAACAACAAAACTGAAGGCTCTAGCCTTCGAGACCTCCTCCACTCTGGGCCTGGAAAGCTTCCTCAGACCCCCCTGGACACAAGCATACCCTTTCCCCCGGTCTTTTCTACATCCTCATCAGTAAGTATCCTCTGTACAACTCCAGGCTTTGCTGCATTTACATAAAAGAACCACTGGATCTGATAATGGGGTTAGAGGGTACCTGGGGGACTTGTGTTTGCTATATAGTCAAGCTGACAGGATCTCTCAACATTAAGTTTTAGGAATGTATGGGATCCTTTAAGGTAGTGAACTTTTTGTACCATGTTCAGAAGTCAGTAAAAATTGAGACATGGATATTTTTTAGTCATCAGCAGAAAAGTTATTATTGATCCACTTCATTTTCTTGCAGACATTAAATATTTTTTTAACATTTGTAGTACATTTATGCCTGTAGCCATACCACTGTGACATCCAATACCATCAGGTCTCAGAAGCTAGGCAGGGTTGGGCCTGGTTAGTACTTGGATAGGAGACCATCTTGAAACACCAGGTGCTGTAGGTGCTGTAGGCCAATCAGCCATTGAAAACGCTATGAATAGCAGAGAAGCACTAACAGTAGTGTTTCACCTATTGTACAAAGGATTGCTATGAGTCGGACACCAACTTGATGGCACCTAACAACAAACAAGTACATTTATAGTGTACTCTCTTGGGTATCTAATAGACATCTCAAACCTTTAACATATCTGACACTGAACCCCTAATCTTCTGTTGGTGTTCCTGCTCCTCTTTAGTGTTCCTTTCTTAGTCAGTGGCATCTCCTTTCTTCCAGTTGATCATCCCAAAAATCTTGGAATCACTTGGGACTCTGCTCTTTTACATTTCATCTCATTTGTCATCAAATCCTTTCAATTTGATCTTCAAAATATATTCACAGTCCACCCATTTCTCCTCAGCTCCACCTCTTCCTTTCTAATCTGAGCCAACATCTTCGCTTGCCGAAATTTTTGTGGTTAATTCCCTGCAAGTCCCCTTGTTTCTACCCCTTACAGTCTACTTTCAGTACAGCAGCTAAAGTTAAATCTCTTTAAAATGTAAGTCAAATCATATCACCTCTGCCTAAAATCTTGTATCTCTCAGAGTCTGCGAGGCTCTGCCCCTCTCTGCTCCTCTTTTCCTCACCGTTCTGACTTTTTACCTTTCTCCCTTTTATTCACTCTGTTCCAGCCATACCCACCTTCTTGCTGTCCTTGAATGTGGCCAGCCACACTCCTCTGCAGGGCCTTTGCAATTGTTATTTCCTCTGTGTAGAATTTCCTTCCTATGTGACCACAAGGCTTGCTTCATCATCACCTTCTTCTTTACCCTCTTGTCTATCTACTGTCAATAAGACTTTCTTCATATATCATTCTTTTAAAAGTCTATCACACTCCCATCCTCCACACGTAACTGTTTTCCCTGCTTTATTTTTTTTCATAGTAATTACTACCATCTGACTTACTATGACTGTTTTATTCACCAGTACATATCATTAGTGCTGTGGAGTTTGATCTGTAGTCATATTTATTTAGCAAGCATTTATTGAATGAATGAATTCATGGGGTACAAAATTTAAAAGATACAAAATGATATATGGTGAAAAGCTTCCTTCACACCCTTGTTTCTGGATTTCTGGATGTTACCATTGTTTTATTATTGTTGCTTTTGTTTTGTTTTTGTATGTGTATTTCTTTCCCTAGTACTGGGGGGTTGAAACCAGGGCCTCACACATGCCAGGCAAGTGCTCTACACTGAGCCATACTCCTAACCCCTTTTTAATTTTTTATCTTGAGACAAGGTCTCACGAAGGTACAGACTGCCTCTAGTCTTGAATTTGTAATCCTCCTGCCTCCATCTCTCAGAGTTGCTAGGATTACAGGCCTGCACCACCACACCCAGCTCGGATGTCAGTTTTCATCTCTGGGCCTGAACTTTCCATCAGCTGAAACAGATGAGAGAAGCCCAGTGGCATAGTAATGGGGAAAAAATGGGAGAATAAGAGACATCTTTCAGAGTATACTTTTATTTCCTCTTAGATACCCTTAATATGCTGTGTTGTTGGAGTAGATACTCGCTGGTAGAAAACTACTGCCATGATAAGTCTTTTTAGTTACTTCACTGAAGTGTTCTATCCCTTGGGCATGCCAGCCAGCAAAAATTTAGAACCCTCAAACTAAATGACCTTTGTCAGTCAGTTACAGTACTATATGAACGCTACAGTCTACATGCATATATTTAACACAGAGCCAAATGCCAAAGATATTTCTTAGGTCTCAAGTATCTTGAAGCACGGGAATCTTTCTGTATTTTTCTTTCATAAATGTAACACAAAATGTGAAAGGTAGAAGACTTTAAGATACTAAGAAATACTGACTTTCTGTCCCTGCTCCAATTACCAAAGACATTTTAATATCCCTTGTAGGATCTAATCAGATAGATCAGCACTTGGAAATACAATTGAGAGACAGTTTTTGAAGCTTTTCTCATGATGTCTCAGTGTAGGCTTACCTGATGGGTTTGTGTCTGGCAGGGAGTGAAGAGCAAGGCCAGCCTACCCAACTTTCTTGATCACATCATTGCCTCGGTGGTAGAAAATAAGAAAACCTCAGATGCTTCAAAGCGGGCCTGCAACTTGACTGATACTCAAAAGGAAGTGAAGGAGATGGTGATGGGGTTAAATGTACTAGACCCCCATACTTCTCACTCGTGGCTCTGTGATGGGAGGCTTCTGTGTCTCCATGATCCTAGCAACAAAAACAATTGGAAGATCTTCCGGGAGTGTTGGAAGCAAGGCCAGGTAAGTAAAAATAAATAGTTCCCAGGGCCAACTGTCTGCCCATCTGCCACAGTTACCAGAATTAATCCCAGACCTCTCTGGGAGATCTTTTGCCAGGGAAATTTAGACTTAGTAAATTTGTTGTAGACATTCTTGCTACTTAATGTTGTCTTGGATTGATTAAATCAAGGAGATTCCTACAAATACATTGTGCAACCTTTTATTTCTAAGCTGTGTACCTCTGTGTTCTTAAAAGGGCAACTGAAACTTCTCTTAGATGTTGAGCTGCCATTGATGATACCTTTGGAAGAGAATCCTTAAGTGTGGTATTGGGTAATGTGAAAGTGTGGGTGGATGGGGATGGCACTTTTCTAGGTCTGTGTTTAAAAGCATAGGATCTTATGTGATAGTGTGATGACACTCCATGATTTTTATACTTAAGCAGATACTTGAGGAAAGAAGAGCTTATGGAATTGTCTAGATTCTTTCTTTCTTTCTTTCTTTCGACATTGTCTTGCTGTGTAGCCCAGGCTGGCCTCAATTGCTGTGTAGACTAGACTGGCCTGAAATTTGCATCCATCCTCCTGCCTCAGCCTCCCAGGTGCTAGGATTATAGTGTTGCACCACCACACACAGCTTGATAGTTTTGCACTTGCAATATGAGGAAGTCTTCTCAAAATTGCATTTGTTGACTTTGTGGCCTCTCACATCAAAACAATGGTAGATACCAAAGCAATAGAAGTTATTTCTATGCCATGCCTCCCAGGGTAAGAATCCAGTACAACAAAAGAGAAGAAGCAGTTTTTAGTCACTTTTGCTGATGAGTAGAAGTTCATCAATTATAAAACTGAGAAGGAACAACAGATTTTCATGGAGAAGAGCTTTCACCAGGAAACCCTCCTACCTGGTCTTTTAGCCCTGGAACTAACAGTATTTCCTAGACGGCTCTGATTGCGATATTTTTATCTCCACAGCCAGTGCTGGTTTCAGGAGTACATAAAAAGCTCAAGTCTGAACTCTGGAAGCCAGAAGCCTTTAGTCAAGAATTTGGAGACCAAGATGTGGACTTGGTGAACTGCAGGAACTGTGCTATAATTTCTGATGTAAAAGTTAGGGATTTCTGGGATGGCTTTGAGATCATATGCAGTAAGTAACTTTAATATCTGGTTAAGTAATGGCAGACTGGGAAGTAAGCATCTATATACCCAGCCTGCCCCTGAAATAATGAACTATATTCTCATAGTGGGAAGAACCTTCTATCCTGGTACCAACCATGTAGATCGCATGGCAATCCAGTGACCCCCAGAGTAGGCCCATGCTTCAGCATGTGAGGCCATAGGGTTGTGCAGAGCACTTTGATGCCAAGGAAAGGGGTTAGAATCCCGTGAAATGGAGAAATATGGCATGCACTACAGCAGTGAGGAAAAACAAAGCCCATCTAACAAAGACCATTACATAGGTTACGAGTCCGAATGAAGTTTTGTCTCCTAAAATGCTTAGTCCTTGTAAAATTGGACATCAGCCAGTCCAACAGATGTTTATAGGACGGCTGTTTCTCTTTCAGAGAGACTAAGGTCAGAAGATGGGCAGCCAATGGTACTCAAACTCAAGGACTGGCCTCCTGGAGAAGATTTTCGGGACATGATGCCAACAAGGTTAGTGACCTCCAATAATGCCATCTTTAGAGGCTTGTGCCTAGTTGAAGCCATCATAAAGTAATCAGAGAAGTAAATTTTACCTCATTCCTTTCTTTCCCTATAACAAACTGAATCTTTCTTGCCCTTTCGTAGGTTTGAAGATCTGATGGAGAACCTCCCTCTGCCAGAATATACCAAACGAGATGGCAGGCTCAATCTGGCCTCTAGGCTTCCCAGCTACTTTGTAAGGCCTGATCTGGGCCCCAAGATGTACAACGCCTATGGTATGAGGGAGAGGCCAGAATTGCCCCTTTTAGGGACTGTTCTTATTTCACATGTAGAAGGAGATCTGTGGTCAGGATCATGTTTTGAGATAATTGAGAGCAGGTGACAGGTGCTAGAGAAGTTAATATTATCCAGGATGGTTTTGAATATGTTTGCTTTTGTCTTTATTGATTTGTGTAACATCCACATGGGCCAAATCCATATGCTGTATGACTCCAGGCATTAGACAGTCTCTTCTGAAAAATTCTCAAAGAGACATATTCTTAGTTTTAAAAGAGTTGGTAAAATAATTGTGAAGAAGACTGAAAACCATACAATCTAGCCAGCACTTTGTGAAGTTCATTAATAACCTAAAACTGTACAGACTGAGCTTTATTTGAATACCCCTAATACACATATCTGTTTTGATTTTCAGGGAATGGCCATTTTTAGAAAGTAGATTGGTTCCATGCCCAATGCTAATGACAATGTCATCTAAGCTAAAGAAGTCAGTCTTAAACAATTTAAGGGAGTAAAAGAGAGATAAAAGGAGTGGGTTTTTTTTGGGGGGGTTGTTGTTGTTGTTGTTGTTGTTGTTGTTGTTTGGTGCTGGGGATGAACCGTGGCCTTGCACATGCTAGGCATGTGCAGCTACCGCTAAGCTACACCCTAGCCCTGATAAATAGTCATACTTTGCTCTCCCAATGGTACTTATTTTAGAACATCCTTGAGCATGTTTTCTGTTGTAGGGTCCATATGAATTTTTCAAAATATTGCCTCTTTACCTTGCTTATTTTCCTTTCATCTTTAGGCTTGATAACTGCAGAAGATAGAAGAGTTGGCACAACAAATCTTCACTTAGACGTGTCTGATGCTGTTAATGTGATGGTGTATGTTGGGATCCCTATCGGGGAGGGTGCTCATGATGAAGGTATGATATCTAGAAAAACTGCTTTGGGTGGTGAGGCATGGCCTCAGGAGAATTGAGTGTTTTCCCCTTCAGTCAGGAACAGTGGCTTTTTATTTTATTCTCTTTTTATTCCTGCAGAGGCTTTCTCTTCAGTTTCTTTCAGGCCTGATATGTAGTAGGTGCCCAATGGATATTGCTAGACAAAGAGAAGTTCTAGCAGAGAAGAGTACTACTTGTGTACCTTTGATTTCAAAGTCATCCCAGAAATCCCTAACTTTTACATCAGAAATTATAACACAGTTCTTGCAATTCACCAAGTCCACATCTTGGTCTCCAAATTCTTGACTAAAGGCTTCTGGCTTCCAGAGTTCAGACTTGAGCTTTTTATGTACTCCTGAAACCAGCACTGGCTGTGGAGATAAAAATATCGCAATCAGAGCCGTCTAGGAAATACTGTTAGTTCCAGGGCTAAAAGACCAGGTAGGAGGGTTTCCTGGTGAAAGCTCTTCTCCATGAAAATCTGTTGTTCCTTCTCAGTTTTATAATTGATGAACTTCTACTCATCAGCAAAAGTGACTAAAAACTGCTTCTTCTCTTTTGTTGTACTGGATTCTTACCCTGGGGGGCATACTATAGAAATAACTTCTCTTGCTCAGGTATCTACCATTGTTTTGATGTGCGAAGCCACAAAGTTGGCAATTGCAATTTTGAGAAGACTTCCTCATATTGTAAATGCCAAACTATCAAGCCAGGTGGGGTAGCACATGTGTCTGTAAATCCTAGTGCTTTGACCTTTCTTTTTCTGGGAATGCTGCTCTTTTCCACTGAGCAGGGAGCTTCACAAAGAAGAATGAAGAAGAAAAGATTGACCCATCTACTTGGCTTATTAGCCAGATCAGCTATGGGGTGACAAATGGTAAAGCCAAGTCACCTGCACAAAAATGAAGCATAAAAATGACATTTTGCTATATTTGCACTCCTTGCAACCTCTTACACTATCTGAATGTTTAAATTATCTCAAGATCACTGAAGAGACTATGGTTTCCAATGGCCAATTGAGCAAGATGCCTTAGAGAACAGCTTAGATCTCAATGTTAAAATTAATATGTTGCCAGGCACCATGGCACACACCTGGAGGCTGAGACAGGAAGATTGGAAGTTCAAGGGCAGGGGCAGCCTACACAGTGTAGCAAGACCCTGTCTCTAAATAAAATAAACAGATAGATACATAGATAGTTAGAAGCTGAGAGTACAGCTCAATGGTAGAGCACTTGCCTAGAGTGCATAAGGCCCTGGGTTCAAATGGCCAGTATTTTTTTAAAAAATTAAAAAATAATATTTCATAAGTAATATTCATTATGGAAGTTTTAGAAAAATGAGAAAAAAATTTAAAAACAACTTAAAATCTCAAGGTTTTGGACTCTTGATATATTTTTTGCTTTATATTTGCTTTTGATGCTACACACCTATAGACCTTACCATTATGTTGTCTTTTATGGGATTATAGCAGACAAGCATTAGAAGGCAACCCTCTTAACTTGCCAGAGAAGTTCTGAGCTTTGTGGGCTTAAATCCACAAAATTCTAGAATTCTAAGAGATCTTCAAAAAATATATAAACTCCATTTACTTGCAGTAGAAAGTAACCTAAAAATTAAATGTAAGAGATGGGTATACAGTTTGACCAAGAAATGTGTTTTAAAGCCAGGCATGGTGGTACACACCTGTAATCCCAACATAAGAGAGGCAGAGGGAGGAGGATTGCAAGTTCAAGGCTAGCCAAGGCTATATAGTGTGCCTCTGTCAAGAAAAGAAAAGAAAGACTACTCTCCAAAAATGCTGTCTGTTAAATAAGGAAAGTTTAGTGTTGTTTGTTCTGTGTGTAAGGAGCTTAGATCAATATGACTTTTGATTCTTCAAAATGTTACTCCAATGTGAGAAGAGTAAAGACCAAGCCAGGCACAGTGGTGCACGCCTTTAATCCCAGCAACTTGGGAAGCAGAGGCAAGAGTATCACAAGATTGAGGCCAGAGGCAGCTTGCGTAATGTAGTGAGACCCTGTCTCAAAAATACAAAGTAAAAAATGGACTAGGAGTATGGCTCAGTGGTTGAGCACTTACAAAAAACATGCGTGAAGCCCTGGGTTAAACTCCCCAGCACTACAGAAAAAAAAAAAGAAAAAAGTAAAGACCACATTTGTCTGAATTGGTCATTATGCTTTACTTAGAGACACTGAAATAACTTGTTACTTTGAAATTGTCATTTTACTGTTTTAGAGGTACTCAAGACAATTGATGAGGGAGATGCTGATGAAGTGACAAAACAGAGGATTCATGATGGAAAAGAGAAGCCAGGGGCTTTATGGCACATCTATGCAGCCAAGGATGCAGAGAAGATTCGAGAGTTGCTCCGGAAGGTATGCTTCTGGATGGGCTGAGTTCCCATCTCACAGGTCAAGAGTATGGAGGCTGAGATAGCTGATTAGCTGGACTTCTTTGGCATTAAAGACCTGTTAGCAATAGGTATAGTGGCACATGCTTGTAACCCCAGCACTTGGGAAGTGGAAGCAAAATAACAAATTCAAGCCCAGCCTAAGCTGCATCTAGAGTTCAAGGCCAGCCTGAGCTACATAGCAAGAAAGACCTTGTCTCAAAAAACCAAGAGCTGGGGATATAATTTAGCGGTATGGTACTTGCCTACTACATACAAGGCCCTGGATTCAATCCCTAGCACTGTAAGAAAAAAAAAATAAGACTACCTAAAAACCTATTGGCTTAGTAGCTTCCCTAGCATTTCCAAGGCCTTAGGTTGTACCCCAAGCACTGCAAAAAAAGATTCTTTGAGCTAGGGTTGCTGGTGCACATCTGTAATCACAGTACTTGGGAGACTGAGGCAGGAGAATGGTAAGTTCGAGGTCAGCCTCAGCTACATAGCAAGACCCTGTCTTCAAAAACACCACCAAAAAAAAAAAGACATTGCCAAGCTACCTCTTATGTCAAAATGCCCAAAAGACCTGAGTCCATACCTAGAAGATGTTGACTAGAATAAAGCAAGTATTATTTTGTTTTTATAGTAATATCCCCTTATCTAGGGGAAATAATTCCAAAACCCCTCATGCGTACCTAAAACTGAAGACAGTACCAAACCCTACATTATACTGTTTTTTCTTGTGCATGCATATTTATGACCAAGTTTAACATATACATAAGGCACAGTAAGAGATACTAATAATGATAACTAATAATAAAATAGAATAATTATAACAACATACTGTAATAAAAGTTATGTGAATATGGTCAGTTTCTCCTCTCTCCCTCTCTCAAAATATCTTCCAGTACTTTTACCTTTTCCTTTAAAGGAAGTCTTCCTTTTTCTTTTTTTTCTTTGCAGTACTGGGTGGTTGAACTCAGGGTCTTGCACATGCTTTGCAAGCACTCTACCAGTGAGCTATGCCCCCAGCCCCTTTTTTTGCTTTTTATTTTCAGGCTAAGTTGCATAGGCTGCCTCTGGCATCGAACTCAACAATTCTTCTGCCTCCACTTCCTGAGTTCCTGGAGTTACAGGCATGACCCACTGCACCCAGCTTTAGAGGAAGTACTTTAGAGCTTCTTTTTGGCATATGTGAACTGCTGTCATCACTACTTTTATACTTTGAGGCCATTATTAATTAAAATAAGGTTACTTGAACATAGCACTGAGATACTTCTGCAGTTGATGGTGTATACATCCAACATGGATACTCCAAATAAATGGATGATTCATGACCAGGGTGACTTGGACCTGGACAGTGCAAGATCTCATAGCAGTGTATAATTTAAAACTTATGAATTATTTCTAGAATTTTCTATTTAATATTTTTAGACTATGATTGTAGATAACTGAAACTATAGAAGATAAAACTGTGGATAAAGAAGGATTACTATCTTAATTTTTTCATTTTTGGATTTTGATCATGGCTTTAGGTTGGAGAAGAGCAAGGCCAAGAGAATCCCCCTGATCATGACCCAATTCATGACCAAAGTTGGTACCTGGACCAGACCCTCCGTAAGCGACTCTATGAGGAGTATGGCGTGCAAGGCTGGGCCATTGTGCAATTCCTAGGGGATGCTGTCTTCATACCTGCTGGAGCCCCACACCAGGTAGGTTGTAAATTGGAAGTTGGACTCTGTTATTTCTGCTTCTCTTTCTAATCTGACAAGAGATACAAATAGCAAGATTAGACTGATTGCTTTTTTTTTTTCCTCCTCTTGTGTGGTACTTCAGGGTTAAACTTAGGGCCTTGCACATACCTTATAAGTGCTCTACCACTGGGCTGCACCTCCCAGCCTATTTTTTATTTTTTATTTTAAGACAACGTCTTGATAGTTACACAGACTGCCTCTGGCTTCAAACTCGCAATCTTCCTGTCTCAGCTTCCCAAATTGCTAGGATTACAGATGTGCACCATTGGGCCTGGCTTATTTAGGGCCTCACACATGTTAAATAAGTGCAGCTCTGAGCTGCACCCCCGGTCCCTTTTAATAAGTTTTATTTTGAGCCTGGTATGGTGGCACGTGTCTGTAATTCCAGCAATTTGGGGAGCAGAGGCAGGAGGATTGTGAGTTCAAGGCCAGCGGCAGCCTATGCAACTTAATGACATCTTGTCTCAAGATAAATATTTTATTTATTTATTTATTTATTCATTCATTCATTCATTTATAAAAAGGGCTAGGGGTGCAACCCAGTAGCTAAGCACTTCCAAAATATGTGTAAGGCCCTGGGAACAACCCCCAAGTACTGCAAAATAAGAATAATAATAATTTTTATTTTGAGACTGGGTCTTGCTAAATTGCATAAACTGTTTCTGGCCTAGAACTTGGGATCCTCCTGCCTCAGCCTACAGAGTAGCTGAAATTACAGGTATGGGCCACCACACCCAGCCTAGTAATTAATAATTTGTTATGTATTTTCCAGACCATTTTCTATGAAAATACTAACATTTTTATTTTTAAATTTGCACATATAGTGTTTCTGTATTTGTTGTTATAAAAATGGAGAGCTGGGCATGGTGGCTTGTGCCTACAGTCCCAGCTACTTGGGAGGCTGAAGCAAAAGAACTGCTTGAACCCAGGAATTCAAAGCTAGCCTGGGCAACATAACTAGTCTCAAAAAAAAAAAAAGGAAAGAATATTATATGGTTTGTTTTACTATTGTGGACATCTTCCATAAGGTATTGAATACCTAATGTCTGTTTTTGCTCTGTACTTTCCCCTACCCCAGGTTCATAATCTATACAGTTGCATAAAAGTAGCAGAAGACTTTGTATCTCCAGAACATGTGAAGCACTGCTTCCGCCTGACTCAGGAATTCAGGCATCTCTCCAACACTCATACGAATCATGAAGATAAACTGCAGGTAAATAACTCATCCTTCACCCCACACTCTCTTCTCATTTCATTCTCACATATATACACTGAAGGCACATTTTTCTCTTTGAGGGTGTGTTCTCTGGAGGTCTAACTGGAAAAAAAAATGACTCAGGAAAACTATGTTTAGGCATATGGAGTCTTCCTTTCTGGAACATCTAATCAGTCTTCTTTAGCTGTGTTTAGAGCATACTCATCTTTTATCCTAACCATTTCTAGCATAACAGTCCCCTATTTGTCTGCCCTTGGGAGAATATAGTGTTTTTACTGTTGGCAATTGACTAGACTCATCTCTCTGGTCAGGGGGGAAAGCATTATGGCAGTGTGTTCTAAGCACATTTCCTAGAAAAAAAATGGCCCTGAAGTGCTGTTTGCTGCAAATTTCTGTGCAGACTCAATTCTTTAGGGCCCTCCCAGGAATTGCAATCTATGTCCCCAAGTATTATATTTGTAGGGTGAGGATTGTTTTCCCATGGTAGAATGAGCTAGACATTCAGATTTTCTTTGCTCTTGAAATAGACTGGAACTTTAGACAAGAATGTCATTATTAATATACTTGGGCACACAGAACATGGTGGCCTTCACCTATAATCCCAGCAACTCAGGAGGTAGAACTGGGAGGATTGCAAGTTTGAGGCTCGAGGCAGCCTGCATAACTTAGATCCTGACTCAAAATGAAAAATGGGCTAGGATATAGCCCAGTGGTAGAGCACTTGCAAAATATATGTAAGGCCCTGGGTTCAAAGCCCCGACCCCAGTTCCAGAAAAAATATAAAAAATTTGAGCATTTGAACTAAAAAGTTCTTATACAAAGTATAGTGGGACTAGGCACTGTGGCATACACCTGTAATCCCAGTGACTTGGGAGACAGAGGCATTATGTGTAACTTAGTGAAACCTTGTCTCAAGATAAAAAATAAAAAAGGGGGCTAAGGATGCTTCTCAATTATAGAGTGCTTATAAAGTATCTGTAAGGCCCTAGGCTCTCCACCCCCAGTACCACACACACACAAAAAGGATAATCATTAGTATTATAGATATAACACAAATATTCAAGCATACAGATTTCAAACTCCCTCTCTACTTGTAACATGTCATCCATGAGACATTCTCTTACTTCCTGTTTAGAATAACAACATCAACCCCTGTCCCAGCATTCCCAACTTACTTTCATTGACTGGTTTGTTATTTTCTACAGTAGTTTTTACCATGTGGCATACTTTATAACTTTTATCTGTTTGTTACTGTTCATACTAGAATGTAAATTATGTTAAGCTCCAGAGAGGCAGGAATTTCACTGTTTTATTCACTGTTTTCCTTAGCACAATGTCTGTCATATAGTAAATACTTGTTGAAGTGACATAAAAGAATTAATAGACTTGTATGAAGGGTCTTGTGTGTCAGTCACAAAATTATCTCCCCCCATTTTTGTTTCTTTTCTCTCCCCCCACCTCACTCGCTCGCGCGCGCGCTCGCTCTCTCTCTCTCTCTCTCTCTCTCTCTCTCTCTCTTTTCTTTTTTTTTTTTGTGATACTCAAGGGTTGAGCCCAGGGCCTCGTGCATGCTAGGCAATTGCTCTGCCATTGAACTGCATCCCCAGTCCCTTTTAAATTTTTTTTATCTTAGCTGGACGTGGTGGCACATACCTGTAATCCCAGTGACTCTGGAGGTAGGGGCAGGAGGATTGCAAGTTCGAGGCCAAAAGCAACCTGCATAATTTAGCAAGACCCTGTCTCAAAATACAAAAGTTAAAAAAAAAATGGAATGGAAATTCAGCCCAGTGGTAAAGTACTTGCAAAGTATGTGTGAGGCCCTGGGTTCAAATTCCCAATACTACAAAAAAATTTTTTTTATCTTGAGACTGGGTTTTGCTAAGTTGTACTGGCTGCCTGTAGCCTCAGACTCACAATCCTATTGCCTCAGCCTCCCAAGTACTGGGATTATAGGTGCAAGCCACCACACCCAGCTTCAGGCAAGGTACTAGACCATGCAACTTTGATTTCCTCAGTTTCTTATCTGTAAAATAGGGATGACAACAGAATTTACCTCATAGGATTATGGCAAAGATTAAATGAAAGTCCACATCAATAACTTAGTCACAGTGCCCAGCACGTACAAAGTAAGCACACAGGTGATTATGTAACCTTTTAGATGATTTCATCGTTCTTTCTCCATGACTTGTAAATCATCGTGGGGATTGATTTGGGAAGCACACAGTCACTGTTGGGGTTTCCCACTAACCAGTAGGCTTAGAGTCAGGGTAGATGATACATTTACATTTGCAGAACATAGCATGGAGTGACCATGAACTGACAGTACTGATTATTCTCCAGGTGAAGAACATCATTTACCACGCAGTGAAAGATGCCGTGGGCACCCTCAAGGCTCATGAATCCAAACTGGCAAGGTCTTAGGCACAGAGAAATTCAAGCTGTCCTGTGAAGCAGGTCTTTACTCACAACATGTACAGGGAACGGCAGGGTTCTCTGCAGGAGCAGAGGCCGTCACCCGGAGCCAGTGCGGTCAGTATTACAAACTCTCCAGCCACTCTTTCTATGCTGCCTCAACACTGAAGGTTGACACAGGAAAGTCACACTGTCTCACACACGCAGTTTCAGACTCCAAGCCGAGGGTGCCACATACCCATCCTGTGGCCTTTTGGGAATCGATTGCCTGAACCACCACTGGGTTTTCCTGCACATTCTCCTGATTTGAGATCATGGAAACCAGGACTGTGGGCACACCTTTCTTTTCTGTTCCTCTTGTGCCTAGTTAAGTGGAAATATGTTTGGAGATAGAGGATATCACATAACTAGTACAAGTAGGGGTGAATGCTTAACTATGCCTGATGGAAGCCTGACAGTGTCTCTGCACATGACCTCCGACATGGCCCATCCCAGGAGATGGGGTGCAGCCATTCCTCACACTCTTCCCCCAAGAACACTGGAGTTTTGCAGGACCCAAGGAGAGCCCACTGCTTTTTCCCAAGAGGCTCCAGGATTAGGAAACTTGTGTATTTAGTGAAAAATAGGTTTGTAGTGAAATAGTTACTATTTCATGAAAGTAGATATTTTTAGAATTTTTGAAATACCACAGTTGTTTTCCTGGATTATGAGGAAAGGCACATTACATTTAGTCTTCCTTTCAATAAAAGTCTTTGAAGAAATATGATTTTTAGAAGTCAGCTGCCCATTATAGCACAAAATCAGCCAAAGCAGAATTTAAAAGAATTGGCTTTTTAGTATTCTTTTTAGTTTCTTCCCCTCCCCCCTCGTTCTTATCTTGAGGGAACAGTCATCTGAGAAAGGATTTTGTCATGTCTGATCTGTAGTGTGTTCCCTGCGTGTACACACTGGCGACTCCAGGAAGCATTTTCACCTATTACCAGCGTTCCCTTGGGACTCCTTGTACATTTCCAACTGCAATGGAAAGTTTGATTTCCAACATGATGATTTTTGTTTTTTGAGGTTTTGTCCAGAAATATTTTCAGCAAAACTTTCCAACTCAACGGAGTTTTTATTAAGAATTTATTTGAAAATAATGGAATTTATTGACCCATAAGTACATTGGGAAATGTATCTCTTTCCAGCTGTACTGTAGTGCCCTGCAGGCTTGTTTATATGTTCACAGTTACTTTTTTTTTTTTTTTTTTAATAAAAGTCATTTAATGTAGAATACTTTTAATTTCACTTTCTGTACTTTAATTTTGTTGAAGGGCTGATTGGGATTTCCATGTTCTTATTAAAAATCTAACAAATCTGTTTGGAGTGGACTAAATTCTTGCTGTGCCAACCCTCCTAAACTCAAGACCACATTAAGGACTAGAATAGAGGCGGGGGATTAATTTCCAGGTCTTCCTTACTGCACTGCACCTGATCATTACTCTTTGCCTCCTGAATTGTGCCAAGTTGGGAAAAAGGAAAGTGCCAGGCTGAGGTCAGTGTAGTTTGGAGGTAAAGGCAAGGAACCACATGAGTTGGTGAGAGGAGAGATGGGTTTTCTCATAGTTTATGCTCTGTGAATTGAGGGCAGAATCTGGGGCAGAAGGGCCCTAGTGTGCAGCCTAAACTAGGTTTGAGATAGTCAGTAGTGAGATTCCTCAGAGCAGGAGGACTGGCTGCCCATATATGAAACATATGGTCCTAGATGGCCTGGGAGATGGTGGATGAAGGCCCAACTGGGGTTTAGTTTTGTTCATCAAGCAAAATTAGAGTGCCTGGAGGGAGTGAGGACAGACTGCATTCCAATTACATAAGGCCTTTTGGAGAAGTTGTAAAGGCTAGCAAAAGGGATCAACAGAGGCTGCTTTCTGTGGAGCTGGTAGGAAAACATCTTCCAAAGCATTTGAGACTGGGTATATAATTATCAGATTGGAAATAGATCATTGTATAGTTCAAAGATACTAAGTTTGAATAAGGCCATAACTCTTTGAACTGCAGAACTCAGCATATCCTTTCAGCCTGGATGGGATGGGCTGATGCTGTGGTCACCAGGATTACACCTCAACGTAAAGGGTAGAGGAATGCAGAAGCTTTAAAATGGGACAGGAAAGAAGAGCAATGGGGGAGGGGTGCTTTGGAGCTTGGTTGCTTTGGTGAAAATCAGGAGGTGGACTAGCCTACATTCTGGATATAAATGTCTTCAGAATTAGGACATCCACTGCCGTTGGTACTTTTTGATGGGGGTGGAAGCGAAGCCCCTAGACTTATCACTGTCTTGGGTTCCAGGCCCCTCTCTTAGCCACCCTGAAAAAAATCTCAGGCGGGCCTGCCTAACCCCCAGCATGATCCCCTGCAAAGCTTACTAACCACCCAAGAAAGCAGATCAGAAGACACAGGCAGGTCCTCTTGGCTTTGGATTGTGATTGGAAGGGATGGAGTGGACAGGTGCAGCTGTACCTGGCTTCAGGGGCTCAGGTGGATGTCTTCACAGGGCCTGTAGTGGGGGAGGAGGGTTTGCTAGTCAGCAGTTGGGGGATATAGCTGTTTAAAGTAGATGTCCTAGGTTCCTATCTCAGCAGCATGACTTAGTGGTTTTGTGATCCTCAAGCGAAATATTGAACCTCCCCAAACTTCCCACGTTCTTGTCTTCAAAATGAGGATAATTATAACTTATGCCTTGTAGGGCAGTTGTGAGCATTTCAATGAAATACGTGTGAGTCTCATAGCACAGGTTCTGGCGCACAGTAACTCCTCGATACATTTGGTGTGGGCAGGAGGGCTGGGGCTGATGTCAGGAAGGAACCAAGAAGACCCCCTGGACCTCCGCCCCGGGCTTGAAACCCAAAAAATGTGAATAAGCGATTAGAAGAAGGCAGGGCACGGAGGGTGAAGGCGCATGCCCAGCCATAGCAGGTGCTGGGGGGGCGCGCCGCCGTGGCGGCCTCCCCTTTAAGAGCCGCCACCGCCCACGGCCCTCCGCTGCGGTAGGGACCTCCCCTTTAACGGCGGCGGCTGCTGCTACTGCAGCTCCTGCTGTCGCTGGCGTTTGGCTTCGGGCAGCCGTATCCTGGGCCTGGGCCGGGTCACCGCCCCTTGCAGCGCCCGGCCCCGCCATGGTGTCCTGGATCATCTCTCGCCTGGTGGTGTGAGTGTGGAGGCGGCGATGGGTTGCGTCTTGGTTGGGGGATGAGGGGGGCCAGAGATTGAGAACGAGGGTATTAAAGGCAGCTGGGGATGGACTCCCGGGCTTCATGCAGCAGTTACCTATAGGCACATCGTGCTTATTTGGAGTCACCAGAGGCAGAGATGTAGGACCCAAGACTGGGAGGGGGAAGATTAAGGGGGCATGGCAGGCCTGGCTTCCCAGGTACCTCACCCACACTGTTTTTAATAACCCTGTTTATTCTTAATTGCCTATTCCTGTGCTCTCCCCTTGCTAGAGACTGAGCAGTGACTGATTTACAAGGGGATGAGGCACATCCCCTCCCCCACCTAGCGGATCTAGGCTGGAGGAGTCCATCAGACCAGACCTTCTTCTCCCTGGGGGAAGAGTAAGAAAGTGTGGAGACCAAGGCAGGGCCTCATCATTCCAGAGCTCAGGGCCCTGGCCCATTCCTGGGCCACCCTAAGGGGCTCCGGCCGTCCTCCTGCTTCCACTAACTGTAGACAGAGAGGATGAGGACACGTGCCCTAGGGCCCCCAGGGAGGACGTCTGGGCATTGGGAAGCAGAGATGCTGGGAGGACAAAGTGTGGGAGGTAACTGGGAAAGGATGTGTGTGCTCAGCCTGGGATTGTGAAAGCCACTAAAGGGAGGACATTCTAGCTGCTTCATCCTAGCTGCCAGCCACATTGTGGAGCTCCTGGCACCTCCCCCAAGCTCCAGGAGGGAACCCCAACACACATACAACCCCAGACTTTGTCCTTGAGGGTTTCTACCCACTATTCCAACTGCACAGGCCAGTTTGGGAGTGTCCTGCCTTCACTGGGCAGCACTCATGTCAGGGACTGGGCCTGACAGACACCTGGTGGGCTTTAGAGCCAGCCCCTGCTCTAGCTTAGGACCCTGCCACTCAACCTCCACCATGGGGACTGACATCCCAGCAGCCCCACCCAGCAGCCTTCTCACTGAGTGCTGTCCGGTGCTTGTGACCTGGTTTCCTGTAGGCCCACTAGAGTCTCCTCTTGCCCATTCCATCCCAGAGGGAATCTAGGGGCCTCATAACTACATGTGGCCTTTGGGGTGGCTGCTTCTGTCTGGCCTGAGGAGACTCCCCAACTGGCATGGCTCCTTTCCTTCCCTGACCTGTGCCCTGTCTGTGGTCTGTAATGAAATGGCCAGCTGGGGCCTCAAACCCAGGCTCTCCTCTGAACCTGGTCCTGGCTGTGCTGTGGTAGAATAAATCTTTGCCCCTCCTAGGGCCTCCTACCCCTATGCTCTCTGGTCTCCGGGGCCATAGTAGTGTTCTGCCTGCCAGGTCCAGTGGTCTATTGGGTGGTGTCAGGTTCCCTTGTGAAGCAACCCCTACCCAGCCTGGCTTTGTGACAAGGAGATGGAAAGTAAGGGCAGATAGGCTGAAAAGGCATAAGACTGAGGAGGACACCCCCATGGCAGTGACCAGACCCTTACTCTCCATGACATGCTGGTGCACAGCCAAAGATCATGAAGGTACCACTTTGGAACCTCTGGCCTCTGGGTCTTTCTGAGTGTAAAGGACTAAAGAAGAAGTGAACAATGGAGGCCGGGGGGACATCACTGTGGTGGCCGGCTGAGGTCCCACATGCATGTGTGTCTCCTGAGTCTTGACTGCTTTGACCTTCACCACTATCTAGAGTTATCAGTCCAGCTGCTGTGATTCTCCAGAGTTCTGTCCCTTTCCCCCTTACCTACTCGGTCCAATGCAGAGCTGGGAGGGAAAGGGGCCTAGTAACCATGCCTGCCTCCCTAGGCTCATCTTTGGCACCCTGTACCCAGCCTATTCTTCCTACAAGGCCGTGAAGACCAAAAACGTGAAGGAATATGTGAGTGAATGACTAATACTCCCTACCCAACCCACATGGCAGAGCTAGGGGAGGACACTGGGTCACAATACAGATGGGGGGTACTTTGTGCCACACTACTAGCCACTAACAAGACTCTGGGAAAAAGAGGTTTTGGGGTGTTCCCTTTCCCTAGCCTTGGTGTGATTTGTGAAGTTGAGATCCTAGATGTCCCTTCCCCCCAGCACTTCTAGTGTGCTTAGCAGGCACAGGTAGGGTCCTGGGTTTTTCTCCCCCCAGCCCTGGTATGAGGAGCTAAAAGATTGGGGATCTGGGGTGTTTGTGACCCCACAATCCCAGATCCCAGTGAACACGGTCCTTTGTACCCCCAGGTGAAATGGATGATGTACTGGATCGTCTTTGCCTTCTTTACCACAGCGGAGACACTCACAGATATCATACTGTCCTGGTGAGGTCCAGTGTCCTCTCCCTACATTGCTTGGCACAGGTCTCTCCCATTCTCTAACCAGACAGAGAAGATTGCGACCCAGGGTAAAGGCCCCCCCAACTCCTAGCAGTCCTTTGGGGTCCCTGATATTCCTCTCCATGCCTAAGTTGATCAGCAGAATAAGAACAGACAAAACCCTCACATTTCTTTCTGGTGACAGCCACAGCACCACAATGGAATTCAGGAGCCTGCTTCTGCCATACTTATGACCATAGGCAGGCCACCACTCTCTAGGCCTAGGCTTCCTTATTTGTGAAACAGGCATATGATTCAATCCTATAGACGTTGCAATTCCCAGGTACTACTTGACTATGCATGTAGGGGCTCTTTGAAGACAGGGAATATGTCTGAATCACTTGCATATTCAAGGAGCTCAAAAATCTTTACTAAATGAACAAATGGCTCTATTTTGGGGGGGGGGGCCTGGGGGCTGAGCTCTGGGCCTCACACATACTTTGCGTGTGCTCTGCCACTGGGCTGCACCTCCAGCTCCATTTTTAAAAATTCATTTATTTTTTTCAAGTTAAGACAGGGTCTCATGAACTTAGGCTGACTCTGGCCTCGAACCTGCGATCTGCCTGCTTCCACCTCCTGAGTCGCTGGGATTACAGGTGTGTACTGCTGCACCCAGCGAGCAAATGCCTCTTGAAAAAGAGGACTAACAACACAGTACACTGGAAGTCAAGAGAAGAGAGGCGGAAGACAAAAGATCATTGCGTTTGTAGATAAGGCCCTTGTATTTGAGAGCAGTAGTTTCAGTAGAGGGAGACAATTGAGAAAGAGATGACCATGTGCAGTGGCACACACCTGTAATCCCAGCAACTCAGGAGGCTAAAGCCAGAAGCACCTATGCAATTCAGCAAGACTGTACCTCAATAAAAAAGGGGCTGGGCCGGGCGCAATGGTGCATGCCTGTAATCCCAGCAGCTCGGGAGGCGGAGGCAGGAGGATCGCAAGTTCGAGACCAGAGGCAGTCTGTGTAATTTAGCGAGACCCTGTCTCAAAAAGTAAAAAATGGGCTAGGGGCGCAGCTCAGTGGTCCAGCACTTGCAGAGCATGCAGGCACGAGGCCCTGGGTCCAACCCTCAGTACCACCAAAAAGGGAGCGGGGGCTGGGAATGCAGCTTAGTGGTGGAGCACTTGCCTAGCATGCACAAAGCCCTGGGTTCAGTCCCAAATACAATGGGGGTGGGACAGGGAGAGAGAAAGGTGGGCCAGGTATGGTGGCACACACCTGTAATCTCAGCACTCAGGAGGTGGAGGAAGGAGGATCTCGAGCTCAAGGCCAGCCTAGGCTACATAATGAGTGCAAGGCCTTGAGCTATACATAGCTATACATAGTGAGTACAAGACCTTGAACTATACTTAGTCTCAAAAAAACAAGAGTTAGTAAGATAGCTCAGTGGTAGAGAGCTTGCCTAGTATGCCCAAGGCCCTGGGTTCAATCCTCAACTCTGCAAGAAAAAAAACAAAGGTGAGGGTCAGGTGTAGTTGCACCCACCTATATAATCCCAGCACTCAGGAGGCAGAGACAGGAGGATGGCAAGCACAAGGCCGACCTGGGCTACATAGTGAGACCCTGTCTCAAAAACAAAAAAGAAAAGAAAAGGACTCTAGACTCACTACCCTCAATTTCTTTAACTTTTTGTTTGTTTGTTTGAGAAAGGATCTTACTATGTAGCTCAGGGTGGCCTGGAACTTAGTATATCCCAGGCTAGCCTTGAAAAGGAGAAAGCTTTGATAAGGGCTTTGTGGGGACATAAGAGACCTGAAGGAGTTTGTGCCCTGAGAAGCAGCAGCTATGAGGATTAGAGAGAGCAGTCTTTAAAAGCAAGGAGCACTGGGGCCAGTGGTACATGCCTGTAGTCCCAGCTACTTAGGCAGCCAAGACAGGAGGTTAACTTGAGCCCTGGACATGAAAAAGTGCTCAATATCCCTAGCCATTAGGGAAATGCAAATCAAAACAACGCTGAGATTTCACCTTACACCAGTAAGAATGGCCAAGATCAATAAAACAAACAACAACAAATGCTGGTGAGGCTGCGGGGAAAAGGGAACACTTTTACATTGCTGGTGGAGCTGTAAATTGGTGCAACCACTATGGAAATCAAT
>VMDO01001551.1:129068-202635 GCA_007922755.1 Pedetes capensis | reverse complement strand
GACCACTGAGCTGCACACCCAGCCCATTTTTTTTGCCTTTTTTTTTTTTTTTTTTTTTGAGGCAAGGTTTTGCTAAATTACGCAGACTACCTCTGGTCTTGAACTTGCGATCCTCCTGACTCTGCCTCTCCAGCTGCTGGGATTACAGGCATGCACCACCATGCCTGGCTAGCATTGAAATTCTTAAAACGAACTGGATGGTGCAACAGCTGTCCCCTCTTTGGGCTTAGATGTTTTTCCTTCATGGAATTCATTCTTGAACCTGTGGTACACTAAAATTTTTAGGTGTCTCATTCAACCAGTCCTGGTAGTATATTATCCTTTAGTCTTGGCATTCCAGTTATACTTTCTCTTGCCCTTGGCAGAGTAGCTGCATTTGCCATGGGTTGGTTTTGGAGGGTGGGAGGCTATAGACCTCAGTCGTGACACAATCTGAGTCTTATTGGGATGTTTTCCAAATGTTGATGTTCCCTTCCTCATTGCTTCTGCCAATACTACAACTTCTAAAGCCTGGTGTTGCATAAGTTATTAGCTTCAATTTACAAAACTTGCTCTTTTCTCTGTAAATCTAGACATACATTATTATCTAAACATCTTTTTTTTTTTTTTTTTTTTTTTTTTTTTTTTTTTTTTTTTTTTTTTTTTTTTTGGCTTTTTGAGACAAGGTCTTGCTGTGTAGCCCAGGTAGGCCTGGAACTCATTACGTAGTACAAGATGGCCTTGAACTTGCATCTGTCCTTCCTCAGTCTCCCAAGTGCTGGGATTACAGGTTATGCATCACTATGCCTGCCTCTGAATATCACTTTTGCATTGAATCTGTAAACCTACTACATCTCTGAATGCACATGGCATAGGACAGTATTTGGAACCGAAAAAGCACTTAATATGTTTGTCAGATGAATAAATAATTGTTCAAAGTTATTGTTCAAAGTTTCTTTTCTAGCCATGCATGGTGGTGCATACCCAGAATCCCAGCAACTAGAAAGGCAGAGGCAGGAGGATAATGAGTTCAAGGCCAGAGGCGGTCTCATAACCCTGTCTCAAGATTTAAAAAAAAAGGGGTTTGGAGGTATAGCTCAGTGGCTGAGTGCTTGCAAAGTACACTCAAGGCCCTGGGTTCAAATCCCTAGAACCACACACACAAAAAGTTTCTTTTCTCCCTTATAATCTTCCCACCTTCCTCTAAGTAAAAAAGTTTTCTTTTGAATGTTTTAAGTATGAATCATCGTTATAAAACTACAAGGTTTCCTTGTATGTATTTTTGTTGTTCTTAGGTGCCATCCTGACTCATAGCAACCCTCATAGAGTTTTTAACGGTTGATTGTTTCAGGAATGGATTGCTAGGTCCTTTTCCTGTTTCTGCGGTGCTGGGGATCAAACTTGGTCCTCAGAGAGTATGGAGTAGCACTCTACCAACTGAGCTAAACCCCAGCCCTTTCTATGAGTGTAGGTGCCCCCCCCCCCCCCTCTCTCTCTCTTTTTTTTTCTTTTTGCAGTACTGGGGGTTGAATCCAGGGCCTTGCGCTTGCATGCTCTGCAAGTGCTGGACCACCTTAGCTGCACTCCCAGCCCATTTTTCTACTTTTTGAGACAGGGTCTCGCTAAATTTCGCAGACTGCCTCTGGTCTTGAACTTGCGATCCTCCTGCCTTGGCCTCCCGAGCCACTGGAATTACAGGGGTGTGCCAATGCGCCCAGTTCTCTCTCTCTCTTTTTTTTTTTTTTTTTTTTTTGAGACAGGGCCTTGTTATGTGCCTAGGCTGGCCTCAAACTTGTGATCCTCCTGCCAGTCTCCCAAGTGCTGGGATTATAGATGTGTGTCACAATGTCTGGCTATGTATATAGGTTCTAATCCATTCAGATTTATGCTTTATGTATAATGGCTGCCGCTATTAAAAAATGAGGGGAAGTGTGAATACGAATAGAATCTCCAATTTATTTACATGTTGTGCTTTATAATGATATATAATTGTGCTATATAATGTTATGAAGGGTTAATCCAGTTTTTTCTTGAAAGAGAAGTTTAAGAACAGAGCACCTGACCAGGGATGTAGCTCAGTGGTAGACTGCTTGAAGTATGTGTGTGTGTGGGGGGAATAGGACACAGGAACAGGGACAGGAGACACATAGCAGACCTCTAGGATGTCTAATTGTACATACATGAAGAAGCACCCTCTTCTTTGTCTTTGATACTCCAGGTTTACAGGAATGGGTCAATGAGATTTTTTCCTTTTCTTTCCTTTCTGGGCAGGGAAAGGGTTTTTCTGAGAAATACTGAGCTTTCATTACTTAAAAGTAGCCCACGGTAAACAAGTCAAAGTTTAATCCAGTAATCTTAAATATTTGAAAGATAATTTATTAGAATGTCATTTTTTAAAAGTCCTTATCAATTTAAGATCAACATTGAAAAAGTGACTGTCATTGACTACCCTTTGCTTTAAAAGAAAATGTTTGGAGGTGGCAATAGGGAAAGATGAAACTCTGAAAAATATTGATAACTTCTTTAGTTACGGAAATTCATTATATTATTCCATGTTTAAGAGTTTCCACAATAAAGTTTTTTTTTTTTTTTTTTTTCTGGGGATTGAACCCTGGGTCTTGTGCATGGTAGTAGTCAAGTACTCTGCCATTGAGCTACAACTTCAGCCCTAAATTTTTTTGTTTGTTTAATATTACCTCCCTGTCCCCATTTTCCTTGGAGAACTCCCACTTGTCTTTATTATCTCTATTGTCTTTGACAGGTCTTGGCCATAAGAGGAAAGCTGCGCAACCAGTCATTATTTGCATTGTCCACTTATGACGACACTGTCTCATTAAGGAAGGCTTCCTCTTTATAATATACATTATCAGCATGTAATAAGTATTTCATTTTAAAACAAAGAAAATTAGCATCCTGGACATTTCTTAAACTTGGGGGTATTAACTTCTCTCCAATATTATCCCAACACATTTTATAACCAGGTATCGCAAAGTTTTTCTACAAACAGATCTTCATTCCCCGCGTTACGCGTTTTGGAAGCAGAACGCGCGGCGGGGGCACACCTGCGCTCCGGTCTCTGCCCTATCCAGAGAGGGAACAGTTCTGCCCAGTTCTTTTGGAACCCGCGTTTCCACAGAGCGAAAAGAGCGGCTGGACGGTATGCGGGTCCCGCGCCCCTCCCGACCGCGGGCAGCTCCGCCCCAAGGGCGGAGACCGGGCGGAGCGGCGCGCTCTCCTCCGTCTCCTCCCGACTCACCACTGCCCCCGGCGTCCGCGGCGCATATGCCCGGCGCCCCCTCCCCGGCCCTGGATTCCACTTCCTCTTCGCTCGCGCTGCAGTGGCAGCCGCCTCCAGGCCCCGCGCCGCCTCCGGAGTCCATGGCCGGGACGCGCTGGGTGCTCGGGGCGCTGCTCCGGGGCTGCGGCTGTAACTGCAGCAGCTGCCGGCGCACAGGCGCCGCCTGCCTGCCCTTTTACTCGGCCGCGGGTTCCTTCCCCTCGGGCGTCTCGGGCCGCCGGCGCCTACTGCTGCTCCTCGGGGCCGCTGCGGCCGCCGCCTCCCAGACGCGCGGTCTCCAGATCGGGCCTGGGGCCGCCGGGAGGCTGGCGGGCCCTGCCCCTGCGGCCCCCTCCGCCGCGGCCGCGGCCGCCGCCTCCTACCCGGCCCTGCGCGCCCCTCTGCTGCCGCAGTCGCTGGCCGCGGCCGCGGGCCCGGCGCGAGGTTATAGCCAGGTACGTGGGAGCTGCGGGCGGCCGCGCGCACGCGTCCCCGCACCCCTCCGTGTGTGCTTCGCGTGCGCGCCCGGGATCCGCGACACGCGCCGCACACCCGCCTCCCCCTCCCGCTCGGTCCTCCTATTGGGCACGGGAACAAGGGACGCTCTCCCAGGCCTAGGGTTTTCTCCTTGTTTTGTTCTCCCCTTGAGTCTGGTCGGTTGGGCATTGTAAGTGTGGCTGGGGTGAATGTTGAGGCCTTGTTTCCCGCCAGGCCCATGGTAGGTTTTGTGGGGCTGCTGACGCCCCGACCCTGCATCCCTGTAGCTCTCCACCCGCTGGTGGTGAAGTTGGGAGGACGGACACCGCGGAGGGTTGGGAGTTTCTGTGCAGCCTGAGCACTAGGCCGTGCTGCCCTCGGCGCCGCACGTCGGCCACCGATACGTAGGTTCACACACCCTGTTGCGGGGGCTGGCTCTGGAAGGAGCCCTAGTGCGCCCCTCTCGCTCCTGTCCCCGGGGAGAGGTGGACTGCCCCAGTTAACTGAAGGTCACCTCTGCAACTCCACTTCCTCTGACAGAAGGTCCTTTAGGACGGTGGGTCGCCTTCGGCTGGAGAACAGTTGGGAGACTATTACATAGTGGGGGAGGAGGTGTGTTTATGGGGGCGTCTGGAGACCTGTGATTTTGGGGGGGGGTCTCAGTTGCTAATCTACAATGTTTTCTTTAAAAAAAATTTTAAAGTATGTATTTTGAGAATCAGTTGCAAATATTTTGTACCTTGTATGCGAAGCATTCTCTTCTGCTTGTTACGTGGCATCCGGGAAGTACTTGCACACTTTTTGACCACCTACTCCCTAATGCCTTTGGTCATGTTTTATCTTAATTCAGTTTGTGCTTCTTGAATTTATGGAATCTGGGAGGCTAATCAGCATGGCTGCTGTTTGCCAGTAGCTGAGCTAATCGATTGAATCCTGAATCCTGGCCCAATACTTTCTGCTGTCCTTTTCTGCAAAAGCTTGATGCTTATGGGATTCTGGGAAAATGGGAAAGTTGCTTAAAAAAAAAAAAAAAAGAAAAAACAAACAAAAAAGATCTGACTGTGAACTGGCTTTTTTCTGTGAGATTGATGGCATTGTTGAGCATCTACTATCTATTAGACACTGTGCTTACATTTGTTATTGACTCCTTAAAATGAGTCGTAATTCATCATGAAAATGAAGATGGAACACAGATGTGTCTATTAGCCCGGTAGATTTCAAGTCTTAAATCCTGAGTTGTCTTTCCAGTTTAGGTTTGTGCTGCTTGTTGGATTCTTTCTACATTCCAGGTTTGGCTTAGTCTTATAAAATACAGTTCTCTGTAGGTATATGTCAGACTCTTGTTACCTCACACTGCTGCTGTTTCTTTTCATGTTTTTTCCTTTATTCAGTTGGTCTGATATAATCTTTCCAGTGCCTCCCGCTGTCCTGTGATTTACCCACTCAGGGTCTTCCCTTTGCCTACCAAGTGAAAGACACATGTTGAGTCCAACACTCCAGCTCTTCTGCTGTATGGTACCAAGGTCTTTTTGCCAGCTCATCTTCTTTGGCTCCTATTTTTACCATGCAATTTAGATAAATGGGATTAATGGCTATTTTTCAAATGCACCTTTGTTCATACTGCTTCTTTCCCTCACCTCTCAAACTGGAATGCCCTATCTTTTATATTTCTTGCAAGACCCATCACATGTCATGTCTTGAATCTTTTTCTGTTAGTGCTCTGCTTTGAATTCCTACAGTATTTTGTGTCTTAATTACAGCATTTAAAGGATCTTCCTTTGTAGACTTGTCTTATTCCACATAGTAAGGAAGCTCTTTGAGATGAGGGCCTAATGTGGTACACTGTGTGTATGGCACTCAAATATTTGTCAAATTGAAGGGACCCTTCTTGTACTGCCGTCACTAAAACACCATTATTCCCAGCACTCTTGAAGCTGAGGCAGGAGGATTGTGAGTTCGAGGCCAGCCTGGGCCACATAGCAAGGCCATGTCTCAAAACAGACAAACAAGAAAATCCCATTATTATTAGGTATAACTTAGGGCTGATGAATTTAAAAATAAGCCTTGAATAAAATTTGTGTCCTGCTAAACCACAAGGATATACTTGCTTATTGCTTATTTACAGTTTAAACCAAAGCATTATGAGTTAGATTTGTGAAGTTTACTTCTCACCTCTGAAATAATACTAGCATCTAGAGTGTCTGTGAGAAAGCATTTTCTAAGTAGGCTGTCAAAGATATATTTTTACATTTCTCTTGAAAGGAGTCCAAAACTACCTACCTGGAGGACCTTCCACCACTACCTGAGTATGAATTGAATCCGTCCAAATTAGGAGAGGAAGAAGATGATGTTTTTCTCATTCGGGCTCAAGGGTTGCCTTGGTCCTGTACTGTGGAAGATGTGCTTAACTTTTTCTCAGGTATGTCAGTCTGCTCTGTGTTTTTAAGTATGTAAGTTCATCTGATTGATAAGTAATAATACAAAATCTAAGTGTAGCTGTGCTGGAGACATCCTCTTTGATGGCTGGGAATTGTTTCATTCTAGCTGGTTACATATTCATATCATTTGTGATATATATCAGATTTAAAGACTTTGAATAGAACAATAAGAAGTAATGTTTAAATTATATGGCTTGGAACCAGTTTTCTCTGAAGTTTAATATGTACATAATAAAAAGTCAAACCTGTTAGTAGAAATATGGGATTAAGAGTAGCTGTTTAACCAGGTGCCATGGCACATGCTTGTCATCCCAGCAATCCCAGGAATTCAGGAGGCAGAGGCAGGCTGATAGCAAGTTCAAGGCCGGAAGCAGCCCGCACAATTTAGTGAGACCCTGTCTCAAAACAAAAAATTAAAAATGGGATTGGGGGTACAGTTCAGTGGTAGAACACTTGTTTAGCATGCACGAGGGTCTCAGTTCAACCCTCCCAGGTACTATTATAACAAAAAACAGACAAACAAAAATACCCCAAAACAAACAAACAAAAAAGAAATATGCAGCATGGGTGTGTCTTCCCTTGGTAATTAAAAGAAGGAAATTATCATAGTAAAATTATTTTTATAGGAGAAATTTTATGGATATGATTTTAAAGGAAGACATTTATGAGTAAACCCAATCCTTTTTGTCTTCTTGAAGTGATTTGAAACTGAATGTAGAAACACTGGACTGGGCATAATTCATTTTGTATTGAGGATAGCCTGATTTGCCATTTAATGGTTGGGTGCCTCTAAGTTTCTGTACTAGTTTTGCTTATCTTTTCTACTTGGAACATTTTATATCTACAACCTTATTAGCATTTGGATATCTTAAGTCACTGGGGATCTGTGTAAAGAATGTGGAAAATTGCATTGTTGGAAAATTGCATTCTAGTGTCTTGTGTAATTGAGCTAAAAATTTGATTTCTGTTTTTAATTGACTTTACTCATATACCTTTAGACTGCAGAATCCGCAACAGTGAGAATGGAATACATTTCCTCTTAAATAGAGATGGGAAACGAAGGGGTGATGCCTTAATTGAAATGGAGTCAGAGCAGGATGTGCAGAAAGCCTTAGAAAAGCACCGGATGTACATGGGTCAGCGGTATGTGGAAGGTATGTGATGTCAGATTCTGGCTTTTTGGGATCTTACGTTAGAGTTTATCAATTTTCATGTGATTTTTTTAACAGTAGTAAAGTAGTTAAATATTATGGATGCCTTATTTTACACTTGTGAAAATGAAGGACAGAGAGAATCTCAGTTTCTTATCTGTAAGGTAAGAATATTGACTAAGTTTATTTTAACATTGTGAGGATTAAATAGGCTGTGCCTGGCATATGGTAAGTTTCAGTAAGTGTTACTTGTTATTTTCTTGAAAAAAGTCCATAAAGATTAAAACTATTAGTGTTTGAGTTTTTGGGTAACCCACCAAGTGGTAGCGTATTTATTTGATTTTTTTTAGAATTGGCTTTTTCCTTTGTTATGTAAAGTTTCCATCCACTTTGTGCTTTTTCTTTGTAGTATATGAGATAAACAATGAAGATGTGGATGCCTTAATGAAGAGCTTGCAAGTCAAATCTTCACCTGTGGTAAATGATGGTGTGGTTCGTTTGAGAGGACTTCCTTATAGTTGCAACGAGAAAGACATTGTAGACTTCTTTGCAGGTGCTTTGCAGTTATGTCATGTTTGGGGCTTATGTCCATGTCCACCACCCCCCTCCCCAGCCCATTATCTTTTTCTTTTGTGCCTTAGAAGTGTTTTGATCTTTCAGGCAGATCTTGGGGGGATGTCAAACTTGAAAATATTTTTATGAGGATGTATTTTACTCTTCAAGAAAATATCTTCTTAGAATAATGGCTATATTTGTTTAATATAGTAATAATTTATATGATATAAAAACATTATCTAATTCCAGGCTGTAAAATATGTGCTGTTAGAGATGTTGTTAGTGTAAATCTCTGTAGTCTCTTACAGTATTATTAATGGCAAACAAAAACAAAAACTGCCAGAGAGTTGTATGTTTCAGACAGGCTACTAGAATCCTGAACATCCTGGAAATACGAGTATGTAGGAGTTATTAACTTTCAGCTGCATAATAATTGTCTCCCTTAGTAAGCATTTATCCAACTTTGGCAAAACAGCATGCAAATTTTATTAGTACACAAGTGAATGTGTTAATTCTAAGGATAAAAAAAGCTCCTGTTAGCAACACTAATTTGTGTTAATTTTTTGGTATTCTAGGACTTAATATAGTAGACATTACTTTCGTGATGGACTATAGAGGGAGAAGAAAAACAGGCGAAGCCTATGTACAGTTTGAAGAACCAGAAATGGCCAACCAAGCTCTTTTGAAACACAGAGAAGAAATTGGTAACCGGTGAGTGAAACAGATACTTGTTGTTAGGTGCCGTCGAGTCGGTATCTGGCTCATAGCGACCCTCATAGGGGTTTTTAATGGCTGACTGTTTCGGGATTGCCTTGGGAGTGGATTGCTAGGTCCTTCTCCCATTTTTGTGGTGCTGGGAATTGAACTTGAGACCTCAGAGACTGCAGCGCAGTGCTCTATCAACTGAGCTAAATCCCAGCCTGAAACACATACTAGTGATGCACAAATATCACATCAGGTTATTTTGAGAAAAAAAATTTTTTTTTTTTTTTTTTTTGGTGGTACTGGGGTTGAACCCAAGGCCTCACGCTTGCATGCTTTGCAAGTGCTGGATCACTGAGCTGCACCCCAGCCCATTTTTTTACTTTTTTGAGACAGAGTCTTGCTGTTATGCATTTGGCCTCTGGTCTAGAACTTGCGATCCTCCTGCCTCCGCCTCCCGAGCCACTGGGATTACAGGCATGCAGCACTGTGCCCAGCTGATAAATGTGTTTTGATGTAGTATTTAATATGGTAAAATTATCCAAGCATAGAAAAGTAGAGTGAATAGTATGATGAGCCACCAAATGCCCATCACTTGGATTAACAAATTATTAATACTTCTTATATTTCCTTTATCTGTTTTTTCAGTATATGTCCTTTTTTTTCTTTTTTTTCTTTTTTTTTTTTGTACTAGGGGTTGAACCAGGGCCTTGCGCTCTCATTCTTTGCAAGTGCTGAGTTGTACCCTCAGCCCATTTTTTTACTTTTTGAGACAAGGTCTCATTAAATTACACAGATTGCCCTTGGTCTCGAACTTGTGATCCTCCTGCCTCCTCCCGAGTTTCTGGGATTACAAGTGTGCACCACCGCTTCTGGCAGTATACGTCTTTACAGAAGATATTTTCTTCTTTTGTTTTGTGTATTGAGACGGGGTCTTGCTGTGTAACCCAGGCTGACTTAGAACTTACTATGCAGACCAAGCTGGCCTTAAACTCCTGTTGACTGTCCCACCTCAGCCTCACAAGTGCTGGGACTACCAGCATGCACCATACGCCTGGTGACATTTTCTTAATTAATCACAGTATTATCATGTCCTAACAAAATTTGAAATATTTTATTATTATCTAATGATAGCCCATAATCATATTTTCCACTGTTATACCAAAAGTGTCCTGATAATTGGTTTGTTTGAACCAGAATCCAGACAAGTCTGTATACTGCATTCAGTATATCACTAATTCGGTTAAACAAGAGCATATCCTCTTCTTTATTTTTTAAATTCCTTTCCTTTTATAAAATGCAATTGGGTTGTGAGGAAAATTGGGTGGGTCAATTGTCTTACACAGTGTTTCATGCTTACATTGTATCGGGGTGCATGTGATGTAGATGATTTGTATTTCAGTTTTGTAGGTGTAGTAAAAACTGTCAAATTTTAAGTCATGGTTTTGCTGCTTTATGGCCTTTTTACTCAGCTTCTTTGTAATTAAAAACAAAACCAAAAGCAAGCCATTCCAAAGTCAGTGTATTTCGGTATCTGCTGTGTAGAGTAGGCTGGCCTTGAACTTGCCATCCCCCTTCCTCAACCTTCCGAGTACTGGGATTACAAGTATGTGCCACCACACTCAGCACTCAAAGGTCTTTTTAAAGGCATGATCATTTCATTTATTTATTTTTTAACATTCTAGGGGTCCTTGGGATCTTACCTAGAGCGTAATACATGCTAGGCACAATACCCTACCACTTAAGTATGCCCTCATTTAATCTATTTAGGTCTGTAAACAAAAATGACTTTTCCAACTCCCATTTAATAAACTAGTTTGGAAAAACAGTGTTGAGACAGAAAGTTGGATTTGTAAATAGTTCTACTGCCACTGTATAGCAAGTCAGAATTAATATTAAGCTTTTCTTTTTTTTTTGGAAACAGGATCTCACTATGTAGCCCACGTTGGCTTTGAACTCACTTTGTAGCCCAGGCTGGCCTCAAATTCAGGATCCTCCTGTCTCGGCCTCCTGAGTGTGGGATTATAGGTGTGTGCCACCTTGCCTGACAGTATATAGTTTCTGACTTCTTATTAGTCTCTTAATGAAGTTGCAGGGAAGTTAGCTCTTCTTACACTGCGATTTTTAGTACCTGTACAGATGTCACTGATTTTCACAGAATTGAGTTGCAAGGCTTCAAGAGATCGTTAATCAGTTGTGGAAAGAAAAAACACCAAAACACATTTATGTTGATCTGTTTTTCATTACTGTAATGAAATACTTGGGGCACACCGACTTTATAAAGAAGTAGGATTATTTAGCTCAGAGTTTTATATAGTGAAAGACCAGGCAGGATGGTGCAGAAGTGCTCTAGTGCAGGAATAAGATAACACCTCTGCAAACAGGAAGAGAGTGATTCAGGGGTTAGGGTCAGGATTTTATAGCAGTTTGCTAGCCTGAGAACTGATTTGGGGAGATGAATATTCCCTTCCGAGGGAACTGCCCCAAAGGGCCAAAGGACCTCCCACTGGGTCCCATCTATTAAAGATTCCGTAGCATCTCCCAGTACTGTCACACTAGAACTACGCTCGCAACCAAGAACCTTCTGAGGACAAACAATATAACAGCCATTTTACCAGATTTTTTTCTCATACAACCTTAACATAGTTGTTCTCATGTTGCACACAGTTAAAAAAAAATACTGTTAAAATGTATGGGAAGAAAACTGTTAACTTGGGGCAAGAGGCTTGTGTTAAACAGTCTAATTTGTTAATTCATTAACCTAGTCTGTTGAGAGTACTTTTTCATGGAGTAATATCTGTATCTATTGTTACTTTTCCTCCACCTGCTATATTTGGACGCTTGTAGTTCATAAGCTGAGGAAATAGATACCTGATGATTTTGAAAGAGTTCAGTCTATTTACTTTGCACCATTTGTGCCTATTCATTTTTGTTTGGACGTAGATACATAGAGATATTTCCAAGCAGAAGGAATGAAGTTCGAACACATGTTGGCTCCCATAAGGGGAAAAAAATGGCATCTTCTCCTCCTGCTAAGTATATAACTGATCCAGAAATGGCATTTGAAGAACATGAAGTAAATGAGGATATTCGACCCATGACAGCTTTTGAAAGTGAAAAGGAGATAGGTAAGGTCCTGCCTCTTCTCAAGACTCGTTGGGTCAAACTTGTATGTTTTTGTTTTTGTTAAACTATTTTTTTTTCTTTTTTATAGCTATGTTGTGTGAACTTCTGAGGTTGCAGGATTAGAGAATTGAGTTAAACATTTAATGTCTTTGAGGGTAGAATGTGCTTCAAATATATGCAGAAGGACCTAATTATTTAGTTAGGTTGTTAACGTAATCATTTTGTACACTATATCAAACATTGGGCAGTAAAAATGTAATAAAAGGAAATCAAATATCAACATTTAAACTAAAGTGGGGAAAGATTTGAGTGGTGTTTGTTAGGTGCCATCAAGTCAGGTCCTACTCATAGTGACCCTCATAGGGTTTTCAATGGCTGATTGTTTCAGGATTGCTTTGGGAGTGGGTTCCCACGTCCTTCTGTTTCTGTGGTGCTAGGGATCCAACCCAGGTCCTCAGCACAGAGCAGTACTCTACCAACAGACCTAAACCCCAGCCCAAAGATTTGGGTAGAGGTCAGGAATATTTGCCAAGGATTTTTGTATGCTTGTGGATTTAATTATTTCTTTGATTTCTAACTCCAAACCAACATTTGGGATCTTTGAAATTTAATAAAAACTTTTTAAACTGGTGTGCTGGGGTCATCCTGTCATCATACCTGTTGGATTTTTTTAGTACCTGTAATCTAGAAAGTTTCTTTTGCTTTCCAGTTTAATTCATGGTCATTTTAACTTTTCTCTGCTGTTACCCAAAGATAAGTTCTAACCTGCTAGTAATTTGAGGCAACAATTGCTCAGGGGTGTTCAGGTGATACTTGTTAAGTAGCAGAAGTTTCAGATCACTGTGACTTTTAAAGTCATTTCTTTCTTTTTTTTTCCTTTTTTTTGGCTGTACTGGGGGTTGAACCCAGGGCCTTGCACTTGCATGCTTTGCAAGTGCTGTACCACTGAGCTGCACCCCCAGCCCAGTTTTTCTACTTTTTGAGACAGGGTCTCGCTAAATTACACAGACTGCCTCTGGTTTTGAACTTGCAATCCTTCTGCTTCTGCCTTCTGAGTCGCTGGAATTACAGGTGTGCACCTCTGCGCCTGGCTTAAAGTCCTTTTTTATTGGTTAAAGATGAAGTGAGGATTTTGACAAGAAGGTCATATCTAATTATAACCTGTTTGACAGTAATTTTTATTTCACCTCTCAGAATTGCCTAAGGATATGTCAGAAAAGCTTCCAGAACCTGTTGATTTTGGAACTACGCCTTCACTACATTTTGTCCACATGAGAGGATTGCCTTTCCAAGCCAATGCCCAAGACATTATAAATGTGTGTGACAGTAAGATATCCAATCTCAGGTTTGAACAATAATTCTGAAAATGAATTTGTATTAATTTGGGGAAGGCAGAGAAGAAAATACAGTGTTTCTGGAATGTCTTTGGACTGTAGGATAACACCTCCCTTGTTGCAAAGGCTTGTTTGATTTTCTGTAGCTGGAAGATGTTGCATAGCAGGGCATGGTGATGTGCATGTCTACTTGGAGGTTGAAACAGAAGGATTGCTTGAACTCAGAAGTATAAGGCCAGCCTGGGCAACGTAGTAATACTGTTAGTTAAAAAAAGGGGGGGGGGCGGGGACTTTTTATTGCACTTTCAAGTGAAAAATAGATGATTTTATAGATGCAAAACAATATGGTATGTGTTTTATAATTAGGGTAAGAAAGTTTGGTTTTAGAATAAATTGGTTTAAACCCATTCTTTTATTTTGCAGTATTGTGGGCTGAACCCAGGGACTTGTGCATACTTTGTAAGCCCTTTACCGCTGAGCTGCATTCCCAACCCCTTTTTAATTTTTTATCTTGAGGCAGGGTCTCGTTAAGTTAGGTGGTCTGCCTCTGGCCTCGAACTCATGATACTCCTGCCTTTCCTTCCTGACCCTCTGGGATTATAGGCATGTGCCACAGTGCCCAGTAACGCATTCATTTTTTAGTTTATGAAATTGAGACTCAGGCATTTGATCACAGAGAAGTTATATACAGATGATGTTTGACTTACAGTAGACTTGCGTCCTTATAATTCCATTGTAAGTTGAAAATATACTTAATACATCTGCTGAATGGCATAGCTTAGTATTACAATATACTGTAGTGTATTGGTGGTTTAGCCAGATGATTTCATGGTTGACTCGGAGTTGGGACTTGCTGCCACTGTCCAGCATCTCAACAGAGTATCATATCATATATTGCTGTTTGGGGAAAAGATTCAGAATATGATTTCCCAATTTTTTTTTAATTATTTATTTATTTATTTATTTTTTGGTACTGTGTGGTTGAACCCAGGGCCTCTCGCATAATTTGCAAGTGCTCTACCACTGAGCTGTCCCCTCAACCCCATTTTTACTTTTTTATCTTGGGATAGAGTCTTACTAAATTAGGCAAACTGCCTCTGGCCTTGAACTTATGATCCTTCTGCCTCTGTCTCTTGAGTTGCTAGGATTACAGATGTGAGCCACTGCACCTGGCTTCAGAGTATGGTTTCTACTAAATTTGGATTGCTTTTGCACAATAATGAAGTCAAAATATTGTGACTAGAACCATCAAACCATCATAAAGTCAAGGGTGTTTTTGATATAGGGTCTTGTCCAGGCAATGTTCTGTCTCTTGAGTCTCTTGGATTCCCTAGTGTTTGAGAAAATGAATGTAAAATACTTTTTTTTTATTGTTGTTGTTTGTTTTGTTTTTCAGACAGGGTCTTGCTATGTAGCCCAGACTGACCTCAAACTCAATATCCTCCTGCCTCAGCCTCTCATGTGCTGGGATTGCAGATGTGTACCCCTGTGCCCAGCTACATTTTCATTTTATAATAGATACTCTAAAATTAAAACAACAGAGCCCTTGTCTTTATCATCTTAATCTATATGAATGATAGCTCTAAACCTAGAATCTTCAGTTACTAATGAAGTCTTGGATGTGTGTGGGAGGAATAATAAAAATGGTCCTTAATGATACAGTACAGTATTTGTAGTTTTTGGCTCTTTGATAACAGGTGTTTTGTAACCTGGAGTCTGAGAAAGATCAGAAAAGCCAAAAGAGGTGGGTTGTAGCTACTTTGTTGCTTACAAAGGAGATCCCAAAAACAAATTTATAAGTGGGGTGTAGTGGCATGTCCTTATACTCCTAGTGCTCTGGAGGCTAAAATAGGAAGATCTTGAGTTTGGGGCCAGCCTAGGCCACATAGTGAGACCTTGCGTCAGAAAACCCAAACCTCACCAAATGTGGTGCATGCCTGTAATCCCAGCACTGGGGAGGCTGAGGCGAGAGGATTATGAGTTCCAGGCCAGGATGGGCTATATAGTAAGACCCTGTCTCAAAACAAAACAAAACAAAACAAATCCCCCAAATATATCAGGTGTATGACTCAATGTCTGAAAAACAAAATGCAGAGCCACCAGACTTGTGGAAATTGGGCCTAGTTCATTTATGCTCCTTTTATTTCGTTTGTTTAGTTTTTTGCTCCATTGAAGCCTGTGAGAATCACCATGGAATACAGTTCCAGTGGGAAGGCCACTGGAGAAGCTGATGTGCACTTCGATACCCATGAAGATGCAGTTGCAGCTATGCTGAAGGATAGGTCCCATGTTCGTAAGTACTACTTTGGGTTTTTCCTGTTGTTTTTGAGGCTTGTCTTTGTTTACAAATGTCTTCCTCTGCTTTGATTGGCCTAGTATTTTTCCTTGGGCAAATTATATTTTTTTCAATATTATTATGTAAAGGATTAAACACTGTTATAATGAAAAGCATCTTTTTTTTTTTTTTTGGTCTGGCTATCCTGCATATTTCTATCTAGAGTTAGGGTATTTTTTTTTAACCTGTTTTTTAATTTTGTTATAATTTTTTAAATATTTATTTACTTATTTTGAAATGAAGATCTTGCTTCATTGCCCAGTCTTGTCTTGAACTCAAAGTGCTGACGTGACCTCCCACCTCAGCCTCCAAGTAGCAGGGATTATAGTCACGTGCCACCATGCCGAGCCTTGAATTTATTTTTTAATTAGGGAAAGGGCAGAGGATTTGAGTTGCTCTCTGAACCATGAGAAAAGTGGTTGGAATATTTTTTCTGTTTTTTCAACTTTTCAAAACATCTTTTTTTTTTTTCCTTCAGATCATAGGTATATTGAGCTGTTCCTAAATTCATGTCCAAAAGGAAAGTAAAACTTCATCGGATTCTAGATAAGGTAAATTTAAGAGGTACAACTGTAGAAATTATTTTTAGTAAAGAATTAATGGTCATTAACTCACTAATTTGGAATATGGTGAAAACCATTCTGTTTTTAATAAAGATCAAACTAATGATAATTGAAGCACCAACATAAGGAATAAAAATTCTCCTGGGAAATAAAATTCATTATGATTGTATAGTGACTCTGAGCGTTATCTCTATATAGAATCTTTTCTTGCATCATTCCTCAGATTCATCATGCTACATGCCCACACATAATTATATAGCTACTTTTAGTAGCCATAAGTCATTGTTATTAGGTGCTGTCTTGCATTAGCTTTTCTTTCCATTAAAATGTAAACATATTCCCTCAGATGTAAGATATTTTTAAGATATTGAAAAGATGTTATATTTGAAACCAGAGTGTATCATTGATAAACCACAGTTAATTCATTTACTGTTTCCTTTTCCTAAAATGGTATCATAAAAACTAAGTTTTTGACTTAGGAACTACATAGTGTCATAGTGCTAAGTTACTTATGACATTTGCTAAATATGTCTTGATATCCCTTCTGTTGACTAAATACGTTGTGTGTTTTTTCCTCAAAGTGTTTTAATGTATTGTGTTGCAGTCATTTTTCTATACGTAGTGCTACCTTCTTTTGAGATATATAGCTGTAATGAGGTTTTGAAAACACATAGTATATTCTACTCCTGTTGATGTCATCAGCCTACTTTTGGATATAAAGCTCCATAATCCCATGATGTTAAAAAAAAATGTATATATACACACACACACACACACACACACTCAGTTCTGTGTAAAATCTGTCCTTTGCTTAGTTCTGGAAATCTGTCTTTATACCAGGCTACATACACTATTGCCTAATTTTCCTTACCTTAATGCTAAATTAGGAAGAAAAAAAAAAAAAAAACACTAGCTGAATTTGTCATTTTAAGTGGTATGGGAACACATATGAACCTTTTTCATTATAAGTAAGTATGCAATGGTTTTTGTTTTGTTTTATTTTCAGGATGAAGCAAGAAGCATTTCATTTGCACATCTTTCTTGGATATGGGATATAAAGTTCCAGTTTATTGGAAGCAACTGCTAGAGAAAGGATTTGGGAGTTTTAGGTTAATTGTTTCTAAGAAAAATTCATGGTGGACTGTTTAGAAAGATTCAGTTGGGGATTATCAAATAAACCAAAAGTTTAAGTTTTTGTTTAAACTGTCCAGGATCTAATTAAGAAAATGTGATTTTTTTTTAATAATTAAACAATTTGTTTTCATAGAGGATAGGTTACCAATTATAAGACTACATATTTTTATTCAACAGTATTCCTTAATGTCTTATTTCCATTTTAAAAAAATAATGTGTTCAAGGATTTTTTTTTTTTGCTATGAATTGAGAGCTCTATTGTAAAACTTCTCATGGAATAAAGTAATAGTTTATTTTAACCAGACACTCACCAAAGCAAGGGAACGTTTCAGATCTTTAAATCAGTATGGCTTGACAGAATACTTCTAATTTTAGCTGTATTTGATTAGTTAGATAGGGGTAGGAATTAATAAAGACAAATTTTAAAAAGCTCCAAAAAATAAATACCATTGGTTAGTAAGTGTAAATGACAACAACTTGACAGATTTATGTCTTTAGAAAGGTTTTGGCTTTCTAAATGTTTAACATTGATGCCCATCTACTTAAGGGGGAGGTCTAGTCTCATCTTAAAAGTTATCTGAGTTCTGAGTCCAATCCATTCTTCCCTCTTTTTTTTTTTTTTTTGTTTATGGTAAACCTAAATGGTGTTTGTTAGTTTTGAAATTGTAAAGTGATATGTCAAAACAGTCCAAACTGGTAAGGACATTAATGGCTTCACTTGAATTTAAACCAGTTCTAGATAGGAAAAAAACCTAAAAACCTAAGTCTCCTCATTTGCTTTTTCAGTGGTGTAGCACATACTGTATTTTAGAACAAGTAGGGGTGCCTTGCTTAAATAAAAATAGCATTTAATGTATAATTATTGAAAGGTTTATGGATAAAGCTGTACGTACTTATGTCACAGTGTGGCAGTACCTTCTGCTTTAATATTAAACAGCTTGTTATTTAAATATTGGACAAAATGGCTGGCTTTAAAATGTAGTCATTAATAAACTTAACTTTATGTGCATCTGTGTAGGAGAATCAAAAGTCCTGTATACTTTCTTTGCCTTGTTCCTATTCTCAGGGTGACAGTTGCCACCAGGAGTTGCAATTTAATTCTAGTTCTTAAAATTGAATTTTCTGAAGATTTCAGAGAGGTGACACCTAGAAGAGAAATTATGTCTTTTCTCACTTAATACATAACCACGTTTGATTACCAGCTAAGATTCAAAGTCACTGTACTGTAAGTAGTCAATAAATGAAAGCTTTTTTCAGGGTGAAGATTACCTAAGAGTATTTATTATTGGAATGTGTGAGTCAGCTGACTATATTTTTTATTGCCTCAAATCCTAGTATATTAAGGGGAAATGGTTCATTTTCACTTGTATTTAAAAAGAAAAATCCTGTAAGAACATGACTTAATCAGCCAGCTTACATTTATACTACTTAGATGGAAATGAGTTTTCATATATGGTTGAATATACAAAGTTATGAGAACTGGTGCCCAGAGTTAATATGATCTGTTACGGTGTGATCTTTTTATTCTCTCCCTTTCACAGTTGGTATTTAATTTGTTGTGGAAAAGATCTGTATGGTCTCTTGGGCTTGGAGTTGGTGAAGAATTCATTCATTTGTGATTATTTTCAGCTGATGAGTTTCATTTGCACATCTCTGGGAAAAGACTGAGAGCAAAAGCATTAAAATGTTATATGATGGGTGAGCGTGAAGGCTTGTATTTTCCTGCCTCAGTAGAGGCTGAGTTCTTAGTTCAAAACAGGTCTAGAAAAAAGAAGCCAGGCATGTTGGTGCACTCCTGTAATCCCAGCACTCAGGAGGCTGAGGCGGGAGGATTGATGCAAGTTCAAGGCCAGCTTGGGCTACACAGTGAGACCTTGTCTCAAAACAAAAAACAACTAAACCTATCAAAAAGAGTAGTAGAGCTGGGTGTAGTGGCAGATGCCTAGAATCCCAGCACTTGTGGGGCTGAAGCAGGAAGATAGAGGCCAGCCTGGGCTACGTAGTAAGACTATGCCTCAAAAAATGTAAATAGTAAGTAAATAAATGATTTCATATTAAAAAAGAATAGTGGAATTGGCGTATGTGGCCAGAATGGCTACATTGTGTTTTGGCCTAGTGAAGAACTATAAAGAAGTTATATAAATACTAAGGAGAAAATTCCTGAAGATTGCAGTCCAGTATATTGACTGATACCAGAGAATGAAGCAGAGACAGAGTGTTGTCCCTTTATACCTGGTGGCTGAAGCTTCTGCCATATGGGAAGGGAGACTTAAGTTAGCTGTGGTAAGAACGGCTCTTAGTCCTTTTCACGACCTCTGCACTGTGGGGAGGAAGAACCCTAAGAAACACTTCCATGTAGGTGATGTGGTGTGCAGTGACCCTGTTTATTAGCATGCTGTGTTAGCATCCTCTACCCTAAACAGTCATTACGTGGTTTTATTTGAAGGTATTTTCTTGTGGGTTATATCCAGTTCATCTTATATAAAACATTCCATTGTTTTGAGAATTTTCCAGAAAGTAGGTGAAAGAATTCACATTTAATTGGTAGGACCAAAGTAAAATGGTGTACTTAAGTTATAAAACAGAGGCAGGTCTAAGTTCTAGATTTGACAAAATAAGACTGCTCTAATATATTAGAAGTGTATTCCACTTGTCCCATGAGTTTAGCAGATTAGAAAATATCTCTGAAGCTTATGGGTGGAGGTGGGGATAAAGCTGCTATAAACATCTGTGTGCAGGTTTTTGTGTGGACATATTTTCATCATCTTTGGATAAATATCAAGGAGTGTGATTGCTCAGTTGCGTGGTGAAGAACATGGTTATTTATGTAAAAAATGGCTAAACTGTGTTCTATAGGGGGCAGGCCATTTTGCACTTCCACCAGCAATAAATGGCAGTCCTGTAGCCTCCCATCCTCACCAGAATTTGGTGATATCAGTATTTTGGATTTTAGCTGTTCTAATAGGGGTGGAGTGTTATCTCATTGTTCTGATTTCTAGTTCCATAATTACTTGTTAAGCACCTTTTCATATAAGCTGCCACTTGTATATCATCTTTTTTGAAATGTTTTGATATTTTGCCCAATTTTTTAGTTGTTAGTTTGCTCTTGTCTGCAACCATACCACTGTGGCATCTGTTCCTGTTAGATCTCAGAAGCTAAGCAGGGTCGGACCTGGTTAGTACTTGGATGGGAGACCACCTGGGAACACCAGGTGTTGTAGGGTTGGGAGAAGGACCCTGCAACCCACTCCCCAAAAATAATCCACCATTGAAAACCCTATGAATAGCAGAGAAGCAGAGAAGCACTGACAATAGTGTTTCGTCTGTTGTACATAGGGTTGCTATGAGTTGGACACTGACTCGATTTCTTAGAGTTTTAGAAAGGAGATATATGAAGATTCAGTCTGTCTAAATCCTTGATGATATGAAAATAATAGTGGGCAAATTTTAAAATTGTTTATATTTTTGAAGGAAGTATAGAGATGCAAAGAGTATATAGTGAATAGTCTTCCTCTCATTTTTTATTTCAGCCACTTAGTTCCCCTTCTCAGGCAACTCTGTCATCAGCCTCTAAGGTAAATTTACAGTGAGTTTTTTTTTTTTTTTTACTGTATATATAAGTGAATATTAAGAATAGCCATTTCTTTTTGTACTATTAATACTAGTCTGCATTTTGATTTCTTCCCTACTTAAACAACCTAAAGATTATTGTACAGTAGTATATAAAATCATCTCTACAGCCATACTACTCTGGCATCTGCTCCTGTCAGGTCTCAGAAGCTAAGCAGGGTTGGGCCTGGTTAGCCCTTGGATGGGGGACCACGTGGGAATACCAGGTACTGCAGGCTTTGGAGAATCCCACTCCTGAAATAATCCACCATTGAAAACCCCATAAATAGCAGAATAGCACTGACATAGTGCTGGGCATAGCAGGGTCGGGTAGTGATTCCTTCTGTTGTACATAGGGCAATGAGTTGGACCTAACTCAACTGTACCTACCACCACAACAACAACATATAAAATCATCCTTCCTTCATTCTTTTTTTTTTTTTTTTTTTTTGCGGTACTTGGGGGTTGAACCCAGGGCTTTGTGCTTGCATGCTTTGTGAGTGCTGGACAACTGAGCTGCACCCCCAGCCCATTTTTTTTAGTTTTTGACACAGGGTCTTGCTAAATTACACAGACTGCCTCTGGTCTCAAACTTGAGATCCTCCTGCCTCTGCCTCCCGAGCTGCTGGGATTACAGGTGTATGCCACTGCACCTGGTTGATCCCTCATTCTTTCTTAATGATTGTATAGAGTGGATATATGTAATGTAACCTGTCCCTTGCAGATGAACATGTAAATTGCTTCTAATTTTTTGCTATTACAATGCTTAAATGAATTAACCTTGTGTAAACTTGTGTCATTTTGTATATATACATACATTTCTCTATGGGATAAATGGTAAGATTATGTATGCTTGTAATATATATCTAAAATTAAACTTACATCTACAGTTATAGTTTGCACCAGCAGTGCAAGCGCCCATTTCCCCATAGCCTCAATACAGTGTATTAGCAGTCTATTCTTTGCCAGTCTGACAAATTAAAACAAACAAACAAACCAAAAGCCAGTTTAATTCTCCAATGAGGTAGCATTTCCTCATGTTTCTTTTTCTGTGAAATGTCTTAATATCATTTTTCTTTTTCTTTAAAGGAAACTTTATTGTAGAAAATTTAAACATACAAAAGTGTAATAGTGTAAGGAGCCTCCCATGTAATCATCAATAATTATTAGTTGATGGTCAACCTTGTTTCATCTGTAATCCCATTCACTTACTAACTTTTTTTTTTGAGACAGATATCTGCCATACATGGTGGCACATGCCTATAATCCCAGCACTCAGGAGGCCAAGGTGGGAGGATCACAAGTTCAAGGCCAGTGTGGGCTACATGGCACACCCAAACAAACAAAAAGAGACAGAGTCTCACTTTGTTGCCTAGGCTGGCTCCAAACTTATGTGCTGAAGTGCTTCTCCTGCCTCAGCCTCCCAGAATTATCACATCCTAGAAATACAATTCCTTGTGGCCAGTTACTAATTATCCAGAATACCAATTTAAAATCATTGAATCAAGATCCAGTCCTCACATTAGTTGAGTACGATGTGTTTTTTTCCCCTACATTTTTTAATAAAAAATATCAAGCATAAAATTTGTATTATCAATATACTTTTTCCTTTCACTTAGGTTCTACAAGTAACATTTTGCTGTGCTCTATCATGTACCTGTCCATTCACAATTTGTCTTTTTTATCCATGTCAAAGTAAGTTGTAGACATCTGTACTTGATTCTTAGGCTTTTCCACATGTGCCATTAACTGGAATTTTTTTCTTGAGGAAAATTTACAGTAAGGGGAACAAATGTGAGTGCACTGTTTGATGAGTTCTGATGTTACAGCTATGAAACCCAAACCTCTAAGAAGCTATAGAACATTTCTATGACAATAGAAATATATTTCATATAGTCAGTTCATTGCACTTTTCCCATCCCTTTCCCCTCCCTTGCAGGCAAACATTGGTAGGATTTTGTTTACAATAGATTAGTTTTGTCTATTCTAGAATTTAACATAAATGGAATCATAGAGTATGTATTCTTATGTAAGTTTGTTTCACTCAGCATGTCATCCAGGTGTTTCAACTTTGTTTCCATTTATTGCTGAGTAGTACTCCACTCTATCAATGTGCCACCATTTTTCCTTTCACCTGTTAGGTGAACAATTGATGGACAGTGGGCTGTTTCCAAGTTTGGACTACTATGAATAAAATTGCTGTGAACATTTTGTGTAAGCCTTTTTGTGCACTTACATTTTAATTTCTTTTGGGTAAGTACTTAGTAGTAGACTATCCTGAGTTGTAAGATTGATGTACTTTAAGTTTTTATTAGAAGTCAACGTACCTTTGGCCATCCTATTTTACAATCCCACTGAGTTCCAAGTAGGTCCACATTCTTACTATGTAGTGTTGTCTGTAATTTTAGCCATATGTGTATTGGCGTCTTGTAGTTTTAATTAGCTTTCTCTGACAATTGATACTGAAATAAAGAGACTCAGCGTTTTGCCGTGTGCCAGTGGCAGACGTGGGGATAAAGGTCAAGAGCCAGAGAGTGAGTTATTTACAATTTTTGATAGGCTGGCTATAGTTCCATTTATTCCTTGCCACCTCAAGAAAGCAAATTAGGAAGTTGGGCGCGGTGGCGCACACCTGTAATCCCGGTGGCTGCGGAGGCAGGAGGATTGCAAGTTCGAGACCAGAGGCAGTCTGCATAATTTAGTAAGACCCTGTCTCAAAAAGTAAAAAAAAAATGGGCTGAGGGTACAGCTCAGTGGTCCAGCACTTGCAAAGCATGCAAGCACGAGGCCCTGGGCTCAACTCCCAGTACCACAAGAAAGAAAGGGAGGAAGGAAGGAATGAATGAATTAGGGAATACAGGTGATACTATGCTAATTTTTATCCTGCTATTTATATATTTATTTTATTTATTTGGTACTGGGAGGTTGAACCCAGGGCCTTACATAGGCTTTGCAAGTGTTCTACTACTGGACTGCACTCCTAGCCCATTTTTCAGTTTTTATTTTGAGACAGTCTTGCTAAGTTACACAAGCTGCCTCTGGCCTTGAACTCATGACCCTCCTGCCTCCACCTCCCAAAGTGCAGGGATTACAGGCATCTGCCACCACACCTGGCCTATCCTGCTCTAATTTATATGAATGTCTTATTTATGATAAACCGTGCAACTGAGTATGAATGATACTTTATGCCAGAAAGCAGTGCCACCAAATAGGTTTTACTGCTTCCTGGAGCTTTGTAGAGCTTTTTCATTCTGCTTGCCCATTGGAGACCTGAGTTACCTCTTTACCACCTTGATAATTAACTCTTAGGGATCTAATATCTAGCCACGCTTACTGGTTCTATTTTTAAACTAATTTTACATTTCAAGATAATAAACCGTCTGAATAAAGTCTGTGCGTTTTATGTGTAGAAATTTTAGGGCTAGGGATGTAGCTCAGGAGTAGAGTGCTTGCCTAGCATGCACAGGCCCTGGGTTCAATAGCCAGGACTGGAAAAAAAATTGTATACTTGGTTTGTAATTTGGTATATTTACTGTCATGCAAAGTAACACAAAAGTGATCAGTGTGTTAACAAAATCACCCTATCAGGAATGTTGAGAATAAAGACCTCAACAGCTGATAATCCTTAAGGCAACAGATGTCTATGAATCGTATTAAAACTTGACCTGGGAGAACATTTGGAAGACTATATTATGCTAAGTTATTTGAAAGAACTCTAACTATAAATCAAAATAGGGTCAAATGCTATACTTCTAAAATATAATTCTTTAACAAGGGGCATATATGTTTTGTTGAGCAAAGCTGGTATGTGGTTATAATGGCTTTGAGAGCTACTTCAAAATTACTACTCTGTCATTAGGGTACCTGGAATCCTTTTACACAATGGCTACGCCCTCTTTAAAAGAGTTTTATAATAACACATTTATTACTATAACAAATGAACCTTGTCTCAGTCCTATATTCTTATTAACTATAAAAAGTCCATTTGGAAATAAACTGCATTTAGGGAGTTCAGTCAGGTTTTATTAGGTTATCCCACACTTATTTAAATAAGGTTTTCATTTTAGAATAATTGTAGATGTACAGAATGTTGCAAAAATAGTAGGGTTTATTTATATACCTCACCCATTTTACCTATTAACGTCTTACATTATTGTAGTCTATTTCTACAAATGGTATATTACTATTAACTAAATTCTACACTTTAAGATTTCTTAGCCTTTTCCTAATATTATTTTCATTCTAGGAACATACATTACATGGAGTTATCATGTATCCTTAACCTCCTCAGATGTTTTTGTTTTTGACAATCTTAGATTCTCACTTGTTTTCGGTGGCCTTGACAGTTTTAAGGAGTACTGGTCAATTTGTAGAATGTCCCCAGTGACATTCTATGTTTTCTTCTTCTTAGGCTGGAGTTAGATGCTTTTGTGAAAACCACAAAGGGGCATTCTTATCACATGTCAAGGGTCCATGTTATCAATATGAGTTATCACTCATAATGAAAATTTTGATTACCTGGCCAAGACAGTGTGCATCGAGTTGCTACAAAATTACTGTAATCCCCCTGTCCATATTCTATTCTTGAAGCACCTTACTAAGCACAGCCCACACTCAAGAGCTGGGGAATTAAGCAACATGTCCTTGAAGGGGGCCAGTATCTACCAGCAAAATTGTTTTGAATCTTTCTGTAAAGAAGGTATGCCACCTCCCCACTAGTTTAATTTAGTCATTTATATCAATATGGACTAAGGGATGCGTATTTTATATAAATTATATAAATTTATATAAATAATGTGATGAGGTTATAATTCTGTAATATTCACTTTGCTGCACTGATTAGTGACTCCTTTGTCTTTTTTGTGGTACTCAGCAGTTGAACCCAGGGCCTCACACATACTTTGAAAGTGCTCTTCCACTGATCTGCACCCCCAGTGCCCCCTCCCTTTTTTTTTTTTTTTGTGGTACTAGGGGTTGAACCCAGGGCCTCATGCTTGCATGTTTTGCAAGTGCTGTACCACTGAGCTGCACCCCCAGCCCATTTTTTTTAGTTTTTGAGACAGGGTCTTGCTAAATTATGCAGGCTGCCTCTGATCTTGAGCTTGCAATCCTCCTGCCTCTGCCTCCCAAATTGCCGGGATTACAGGCATGTGTCACCTCCCCCAGCCCCAGTCCCCTTTTTAAATTTTTTTATCTTGAGACAGCATCTGGCCAAATTATGCAGGCTTCCTCAGGCCTTGAACTTGTGAGCCTCCTGCCTCTACCTCCCAAATTGCTGGGATTATAGGTGTATGCCACCATACCTGGCCTTCTTTGTCCTTTTTGTTTGTAGTTCTCTTCCTTTTAGGCACTACAAGATGCCCCAGACATTTAATCAGCCATTTCTCCAAGAAGCCTGTGGGGTCTTTTATTGGAGAATGGTATTAGTAAACAAGATCTGGGTGTTGAGTATGCCCTTTGCTACTAGCGTGTCTGCTGTTAGGGCCTTTCAGTGCACAGAACTGTCTTTGTTTGTAAGAACCAAAATATACATGCGTAATTCATTTTCTGTATCCACCTGGCAAGCAATTTTTTTAAAACTGGTAATACACACCATTAGTAGTGGTGCAGGCCTGTAATCCCAGCAACTCAAGAAGCGGAGGCAGGAGGATCACAAGTTTGAGGCCAGAAGCAGCCTGTGTAACTTGCAGGACCCTGTCTCAAGATAAAAACAAAAAAAGGGCCAGGGGAGGCGGAAGGGGGAGGGTGAAGCTCAGTGGTAGAGTACTTGCAAAGCATGTGTGAGACCCTAGGTTCAACCCCCAAGTACTGCAGGAAGAAAAAAAACCTGGTAAAATATACATAAAATGTACTATTTTAAGTGTATAGTTCTGTGGCATTAAGTACATTAAATTATTCAGCCATCACCATCTATCATCAGATATTTTCTTCCCCAACTGAAATTTATTCATTAATATTAAATCCTCACTCCTGTCTTCCCTGAGCTCTTAGCAACCACCATTCTACTTTGTCTATAATTTTGATTACCCTGGGTACCTCATATAAATGAAATCACACAATAATGTCCTCCTGTGAAGGGCTTATTTCACTTACCATTCCTCAAGGCTCATCCATGTTGTTACTTGTGTAAGGATTTCCTTTAACACTGAATAATTCATCATATGGATGTACCATATTTTGTTTATCCATTAATAGACAAAATGTTTTGATTAGTGACTTTTAGTATACATCTTAGTGGGTTTCATTATGACATTCCCATACATGCATGTCATCGTACTTTGCACATATTCACCTTCCCCATTAGCATGTCATGATCTATCTCCCCCCATCCCCTTCTTCCTCACCAATGCTCCCCCTATGTGCATGTCCTCTGTGTGTGTGTGTGTATGTGTGTGTGTGTGTGTGTGTGTGTGTGTTCATATGTTGTTGTTGTTGTTACGTGCCGTCGAGTAGGTATCCGACTCATAGCGACCCTCATAGGGTTTTCAATGGCTGTTTCGGGATTGCCTTGGGAGTGGATTGCCAGGCCCTTCTCCCATTTTTGCGGTGCTGGGAATTGAACTCGGGACCTCAGAGACTGCAGCGCAGTGCTCTACCAACTGAGCTAAATCCCAGCCCGTGTGTTCATATATCATATATAAATATATATAAATCCAGATTTTGCCTTAAGGGCAGATATGTGATATTTCTTTTCCCTTCCCCCATGCCCTTTCTTTTTGCCCCCTCCCCCATTAGTTCCTTTTCTCCTACATAGGCTTTCTTCTATTTTCATGACCCATATATTTTAATATTGAATATATATTGAAATCTAAAATCCACATATGAGAGAAAACGTGATGTTTGTCTTTGTCTTTCTAGGTCTGGCTTATTTTGCTTAAAACAATGATTTCCAGTTCCATCCATTTCCCAAAAACTGCCATAATTTCTCCTTCTTTGTGGCTGAATAAAATTCCATGATGTGTATATACCATATTTTTTAACCCACTCATCTGTTGATGGACATCTAAGGTTGATTCTATATGTTGGCTATTATGAATAGTGCCTCAATGAATATGGATGAACAGGTATCTCTAGGGTATGTTGACTTAAATTCCTTTGGATATATACCCAGGAATGGTATAGCTGGGTTGTATGGTAGTTCTATTTTTAGGTTTTTGAGGAACCTCCATCCTGATTTCCATAGTGGCTGCACCAACATACATTCCCACCAGTAGTTTACTAGAGTTCCTTTTTCCCCACATCCTCACCCTGTTCTGACTGGGCTGAGATGAAATCTCAAAGTAGTTTTTTTTGTTTGTTTCATACTTGGTTGAACAAGGGTTTAATACTTACTTTGCAAGTGCTCCACGATGGTCTGCATCCCTAGCCCATTTTTTACTTTTTGAGTCAGCGTTTCACTAAGTTACACAGGCTACATCTGCCCTCGAACTTGTGATCTTCCTGCTTCTGCCTCCTGAATCCCTGGGATTACAGCTATGTTCCACTGTGCCCAGCTCAATGAAGGTTTTTGTTTTATCTATCTATCTATCTATCTATCTATCTATCTATCTATCTATTTATTTGCAGTTCTTGGGGGCTGAACCCAGGGCCTCACACATATTTCACAAGTGCTCTAACACTCAGTTGCACCCCTATGCCTATGTCCTTTTTAATATTTGACCTTGAAACAGGGTGTCACTAAGTAATGCAGGCTGTCTCTGGCCTCAACCTTGCTATCCTCCTGCCTCCACCTCCCAAGTCACTGAGATTAGAGGCTTGCTGTTCCCACGCCCAACTTCAGTGTAGTTTTGATTTACATTTCCCTGATGGCTAAGGATGTTTAACATTTTTCACATGATTGTTGGCCATTTGTATTCTCTATTTTGAGAACTCTATTTAGTTCATTTGCCCACTTTTTGATTGGATACTTTGGTGTTTAATTTAATTTTAATTTTTTTTTTTTTGTAGTACTGGGTGTTGGACCCAGGGCCTCGCACTTGCATGCTCTACAAGTGCTGGACCACTGAGCTGCACCCCTAGCCCATTTTTTACTTTTTGAGACAGGGTCTTGCTAAGTTACGCAGACTGCCTCTGATCTCGAACTTGCGATCCTCCTGCCTCCGCCTCCCAAACTGCTGGGATTACAGGCATGCGCCACAGGCCTGGCTGGTGTTTAATTTTTTGAGCTCTTTATACATTCTACATATTAATCATCTTTCTAATGTATAGCTGGTATAGATTTTCTCCCATTCTGTGGGCTGTCTCTTCACTCTGAAAACTGTGTCCTTTGTTGTGCAAAAGCTTTTAATTTCGTTCCATCTCATTTGACAATTCTTGCTATGTCTTTTTTGCTATTGTAGTACTTTTCAGGAAGTCCTTGCCTATGTCTGTGTCTTGAAATATTTTCTCTGTTTTCCTCTGGCTGTTTCAAAGTTTCAGGCTGACATGATCCTTTACCTAAAGGACCCCAAAACTCCTCTAGAAAACTTTTGGACCTATTAACTCCTTCATCAAAGTAGCAGGTACAAAATTCACACTAAAAAATGAGTAGCTTTCCTTTACACCAACTGTGAGAAAGAATAGAAGGAAATTAAGGCAACAATCCCTTTCACGATAGCCCACCAAAAACTTAAGTACTTGGGAATCAATCTAACCAAAGACTTTGAAGATCTCTACAAGGAAAACTGCAAAACATTAAAGAAAGAAATCACAGAGAATACTAGAAGGTGGAAGGACCTCCCCTGCTCATGGATTGGGAGAATCAATATTGTAAAAATGGCTATACTATCAAAAGCAATTTACTGGTTTAATACCATCCCCATTAAAATTCCAATGACAGACTTTGCAGAAATAGAAAAAATAATCCAAAAATTCATATGGAAACACAAAAGACCATGTATAGCCAAAGTAAATCTTAAACTGCAGTGCAGGCAGGATCACAATCCCTGACTTTAAACTATACTACAGAGGTATAGTAGAAAAAACAGCTTGATGCTAGAAGAAAAACAGGCCTGAAGACCAGTGGAATAGAATTGAAGAATCAAAGATACACCTATGCATCTATAGCCACCTGATCTTTGACAAAGGGGCGAAGCACGCAAATTGGAGAACAGATAGCCTCTTCAACAAATGGTGCTGGGAAACTTGGATTTCTGCCAGCAAAAAAATGAAAACTGATCTGCACCTCTTAATTTGCATGAGAGTCAATTAGAAATGGATAAAAGATCTCAACATAAAACCAGAAACCTTAAAACTACTAGAAGAAAAGATAGGAAACAGGCTCCAACACATAGGCATAGGAAAGCATTTCCTTAATAAGACTCCAATTGCTCAAGAAATCACACCAAGGATAGACAAATGGGGTTACATGAAATTATAAAGCTTCTGTCCAGCAAAGGAAACAACTGAGCTAAGGAAGAGTCCACTGAATGGGAGAAAATCTTTGCATCCTACACATCTGACAGAGGACTAATTTCTAGATTTACAAAGAACTCAAAAAAAATCTCAAGACAACAAATAACCCAATACACAAGTGGGCAAAGGAATTGAACAGAGAGTTCTCAAATGAAGAAGTTTGTAAGGCTAGGAAGCACGTGAAAAAAATGCTCAATATCCCTAGCCATGAGGGAAATGCAAATCAAAAACAACTCTGAGATTCCTCCTAACTCCATTAAGAATGGTGAAGATCAACAAAATAAATAGTAACAAATGTTGGTGAGGTTGTGGAGAAAAAGGAACTCTCTTACACTATTGGTGGGACTAAATTGGTTCAACCACTTTGGAAATCAATATGGAGATAGCTTGGGGCAGGGCGCTGTGGCACACACCTGTAATCCCAGCAACTCAGGAGGCAGAGGCAGGAGGATGGCAGGTTCAAGACTAGAGGCAGTCTGTGTGATTTAGCGAGACCCTGTCTCAGAAAGTAAAAAAAAAAAAAAAGGGCTGAAGGTGAAGCTTAGTGTTATAGCATTTGCAAAACATGCAAGCGTGAGACCCTGGGCTCACTCTCAGTACTGCAAAACACAAACAAACAAAAACCTCAGAAAACTAAAAATAGAACTGTGATAAAACCCAGCTATACCACTACTGGGAATACACCCAAAGGCAGACAAATCATACCAGAGACATACCTGCATCTCCATATTCAATGCAGCACTTTTCACAGTAGTAAGGATATGGAACCAACCAAGGGCCTATCAACAAAAGAATGGATTAAAAAAATTATGGTACATATATACAATGAATTACTACTCAGCAATAAAAAATTGAAATAATGTCATTTGCAGCAAAATGGATGGAACTGGAGAACATCATCGTAAGCCTACGAACACATGCTCAAAAAGAGAAATACCATATGTTCTCACTCATGTTGGAGCTGAATCTTACTTAAAGGAATCAAAAATCCTATATATGTTGATATATAAAGAATGCACAATTAAACTTAGTGAAGAAGGGACAATATAAAGAGTAGAAAGGAGGAGGAAGGGAACGAGCAAAGGGAAGCGAAGGTTGTGGAAGGTGGGATGGGGAAGAGAGTCAATGTAGAGGGATGAAGGAAGAGGATGATCTCAATGTAAATAATGCAACTTTATGAGTACATTGGAAAAATAGGGGAAGTATGCATTTGAGTTTCACTACATTATTAGTCATAAGACTCCATAAACCTTGAAAGCTGATAAAAGTGTAACCAAAAGTGATATAATAGTTGCATAATGGAAAAAGCCAATGATGTATTACTCTGTACCCCACCATCATTTACCAATAAGGGGAGAAAAAAGTTTCAGGCCTTACCTTAGGGTCTCTGATCCATATTGAATTGATTTTTGTACAAGATGAGGGGGAGGAGGAATGATCTAATTTCAAAATCTACATGAAGATATCCAGTTCTTTCAGCACCATTTGTTGAAGTAGCTGTCTGTTCTCCAACCTATTTTTGGTACTTTTGTTGAACATCAGGTTGCTGTAGCTATATGGATTTACTTCTGGATCCTCCATTCTATTCCATTGTCTGTTTTTGTGCCAGTACCATTCTGTTTTGGTTACTATGGCTCTGTAGTATAATTTGAAATCGGGTATTGTGATGCCTCCTGCATTGGTCTTTCTGCTCAGGATTACTTTAGAAATTTGGAGTCTTTTGTGCCTGTTTGAGTTTTAGGATTTTTTTTCCTATTTCTATGAAGGCACAATACTTTTTAGCTGTTGTGAAAGTTGTTAGGTGCCATTGAGTTGGGTCTGACTCATAGTGATCCTATGCACAATAGAACAAAACACTCTCCGATACTGTGCCATGCCCAGCACTTTGTCAGTGCTTCTCTGCTATTCATAGTGATTTCTATGGCAGATTGTTGCAAGGGTGGATTGTCAGGTCCTTCTCCCTAGCTTGCAGCACCTGGTATTCCCAGGCAGTCTCCCTTCCAAAAACTAACCAGGCTCAACCTGCTTTGCTTCTGAGATCAGATGGGATCAGATACTAGGGTGCTTAGTACGAAAGTATCAGTAGGAGCCTTGTATTCAATTCTTTGGGATATTAACCCCAAAATGGATTTAGTAGTAATTTTTTGCTTGTTTGTTGCTGTACTATTTGAACTTAGGGCCTTACATACGCTAGGCAAGTGTTCCACAATTAAGCAGGACTTCCAGCCCCTTTTTGTTTTTTATCTTGAGATGGAGTCTTGAGAAGTTGCTCAGGCCACCTCTGGCCTCAAATTTGTGACAGTCCTTCCTCACTCTTCTGCTAGGATTACAGGTGTGTGCCACAGCGCCTGGCTGTTTTAAGAAATCTCCATACTGCTGGGCGTGGTGGCGCATGCCTGTAATCCCAGCAGCTCGGGAGGCAAAGGTGGGAGGATCGCAAGTTTGAGACCAAAGGCAGTCTGCATAATTTAGCGAGACCCTATCTCAAAAAGTCAAAAAAATGGGCTGAGGCCGCAGCTCAGTGGTCCAGCACTTGCAAAGCATGCAGGCATGAGGCCCTGTGTTCAACCCCCAGTACCCCCTACCCCCACCAAAAAAAAAAAAAAAAAAAAAATCTTCATACTGAGTTGGGTATGGTGATGCACACCTGTAATCTTAATTAGCACTTGGAGCAGATTGGATGCAAGAGGATCTTGTGTTCAAGGCCAGTCTTGCCTGCATAGGGAGACCCTGTCGCAAAAAAAAGAAATCACCTGTTTTCCAGTCACTGTACAATTTTACATTCCCACTAACAGCATATGTGGGTTCCAGTTTCTCTGTATTTTTGCAAACACTTGTTTTCTGTTCTGATAACCATTCTGATGAGTGTAAAGTGATATTTCATTGTGCTTTTTAGTTGCATTTTCCTAACGATTATTCCGGGCTGCGAATTAGCTCAGTTGGAAGAGCACCGTTCTGCAGTCTCTGAGGTCCTGAGTTCGATTCCCAGCACTGCAAAAATGGGAGAAGGACATGGCAACCCACTCCCAAGGCAATCCTGAAATAATATGCCATTGAAAACCCTATGAGGTTCGATATGAGTCAGACACGACTTGACGGCACCTAACAATGATGATTATTCCAGAGTGCTCCTTGGAAGCAAGAATGGCCAGACTGTATCTTATGTATTTCAGACATGTAGTCAGGAGAGATCAATCCCTGGAGAAAGACATCATGTTTGGGAGAGTGGCAGGTCAATGAAAAAAAGGAAAACCCTCCACTAGATGGATTGACACAGTGTCTGCAAAAATGGGCTTAAATATAAATAAGATCGTGTGCCTGGTACAGAATAGAGAAGTGTTTCAATCTGCTGTACATAGGGTCGCTATGAGTCAGACTTGACTTGATGGCACCTAGCAACGATTATTAATGTTGTGCTTTTCATGTGCAGATTGGGCATTTGTGTATCTTTGTTTTTTTTGGTGGTCCTGGGGGTTGAACCCAGGGCCTTGCGCTTGCATGCTTTGCAAGTGCTGAACCACTGAACTGCACACCCAGCCCATTTTTTCACTTTTTTGAGACAGGGTCTTGCTAAGTTATGCAGACTGCCTCTGGCCCGGAATTTGCAATCCTCCTGCCTCCACCTCCTGAGCTGCTGGGATTACAGGTGTGCGCCTTGAATTCATGATACTCCTGTCTCCACCTTCGAGTACTGCACCACCATGACTGGCTTAATGATGCACATCTTTATTTTTGCTGAAATCCAACCTAATTTTTTCTTGTTTCCTATTCTTTTGGTGTCCTATCCAAGAAATACTAAAAAATTCAATGTCATGAAGTTTTTCCATTTTCTAAGCATTTTTATAGTTCTAGTTCTTAATTTAGGTTTGTGGTGCATTTTAAGTTTTGTATATGGTGGTAAAGACCAAACTTCATTTTTTTGCACGTAGATATTCCATTTTCCCAACACTAGCTATTGAAAAAAGTGTCCTTTCCCAATGAGTTGTCTTAGCACCCTTGTTAAAAATCCTTTAACCTTACAGTTTGATGGTTTGTTTCTAGGGTCTGGTATGACACCTCCATCTTTGTTGTCTGTTTTCAAAGTTGGTTCCGGGGGGGGGGGGGTCTCTTAAGACTCCATGTGCATGAATTTTAGGATTTCTTTTCTATTTCTGCGGAAATGTTGTAATTTTTAGAGAGATTACACTGAATCTGTCTGTGGATTCCTTTTTTTTTTTTTTAAACAGGGTATTGTCATGACTTGAGATCCTCTTGAATTGGCATCCCAAGTGCTGGGATTAAAGATGTGTGCCAACATGCCTAACTCCTGTTGATTGCTGTGGGTTGTGCTGACATCTTAATATATTATCTTCCATTCTAAACATACAACACCTTTTAATTCCATAAGGCAACATTTTGTAGTTTATAGTGTACAAGTTTTTTGCCTATTTGGTTAAAGTGTATTTCTATTTCATTCTGTTGATGCTGTTGTAAATGGTTGTTGTTAGGTGCCATTGAGTTGTGTCCAACTCATAGCGACCCTTATAGGATTTTCAATGGCTGATTGTTTTGGGTTTGCCTCGGGAATGGGTTGCCACACCCTTCTCCCGTTTCTGTGGTGCTGGGAATTGAACTCAGGACCTCAGAAACTGCAGTGCGGCACTCTACCAACTGAGCTAAATCCCAGCCCCTTGTTGTAAATGGTAGGAAGGACAATTTTTAAGGAAGATTAGGCATAACATTATGTCTAAGCATTTGTGGCTTGGTCCACTTGCTTTTGTAGGGGGCAAAATCATAAGAGCCACAGATCTTTGGGACTTTATTTATAAAAATAAAAAGGATACATAGCTACATGAAAATCTAAGTAAAATCAAGTAATTAAGTACTTATTTTTCCTTACAGTCCATGTTATGGAACTGCCTCTTTTCATCTTTTGTTGATAATAAACGTTAGTGGGGTACAGAGTAATAAGGCTTTTGCTATTTCCATTGTGCACATATTACATCATTTTTTGGTTATACTTTCACCAATTTACATAATTTATGGAACCTTTTGACTAATGTGGTAAAAATCATATGCAGTTATGGGTTACATCCGCCCCTTTTCCCATGTATTCATGTAGTTGTTGTATCATATAATTTGAGATTATCCTCTCCCCCTTTATCCTTCTGCATTATTTCACCTCCCCATGCCCCCTTCCACAATCTGTACACAATGTAGTATCACTCAGCAATGAAAAAGAATGAAATGTCATTTGCAGCAAAATGGATGGAAGGGAAGAATATCACCCTAAGTGAATGAACCCAGGCCCCCAAAGAGAAATACTGTATGTTCTCACTCATATCTGGGAGCTAAAGCTAACTTCCTACAGCCGTAGCCCTGTGGCAGCCGATCCCATCAGATCTTGGAAGCTAAGCAGAGTTGGGCCTGCTTAGTACTTGGATGGGAGATTGCCTGGGAACACCAGCTGCTGTAGGCTTGGGAGAAGGACCTGGCAACCTTCTCCCCCACCCCCCAAAAAAATCAATCTACTATTGAAAACCCTATGAAAAGCAGAGAAGCAATGACATTAGTGTTTCGCTTATTGTATGCAGGGTCGGTGTGAGTCGACAGCACCTAACAACAACAACAACAACAAAGCTAACTTAAAAGAGGAAGATAATACCACATAAAGGTACATAAAGGAACAATCAGGCTCATCTAAGAAGGGAAAATTTAAGCAGAGTGGAAAGAAGGGGGGAGGGAACTCCAGTGGGGGCACTTTTCATCTTAATTCAAAACTAATTATAATTTTTGCTAATTTAGGATAGGGGCTGGGATTTGGCTCAGTTGGTATAGCACTGCGCTGCAGTCTCTGAGGTCCCGAGTTCAATTCCCAGCACCGCAAAAATGGGAGAAGGACCTGGCAATCCACTCCCAAGGCAATCCCGAAACAATCAGCCATTGAAAACCCTATGAGGGTCGCTATGAGTTGGACATCAACTCGACGGCACCTAACAACAACTTAGGATAATTCCCATTTTGTCCATTTTTCTTTCCTTAATTATATGTTACATGTAAAACAGTGCTGGCTCATGTAAGTGACCAAAATATATGGAGCATGAAGGCTCATAAAGAAATAAATACTATTTAAAGGAAAAGACAATCAATAGGCAAGGCTGGAATTATTAATTTTATTTTTTCCTAATACTCTGAAACTGTAGATGCATCAATGAATAGTCCAGACTTTTGGAAAAACAACTCTTTCCTAGGCTGTAACCCTTTTTAGAAGACAAAGTTTATCAAATAACATGGTTCCAGGATAATTCTACTCCAGAATTCTAAACCAGAATCCTATTTCCTTAAGTGTTAATTGGAATCAGACAATTAAGACCCAACATAATCAAAATAGTATATACCTTCTTCCCTCCTCTTGCCGAATGCACCACCCTCATTTTCTCCCCACAAAGAGTTTGTTATTAAGAGATGTCTGAGTACTGTCCTTTCCAAGAAACTTGTCTACTACCTCTGATCCTTGGTTCAGAATAAGGAATTCCTTATTAAAGGAACAATTTGATAAATATTGACCTAACTGTTCTCAGCCATCAACAAATTAAATTTGCTTTACTCTCTACCTGGCTTAGCTTTGCTTTAAGCAAAACTTCCCATTTGAAAAAGATAAACCCTATCTTTAAAAGTCCTTACAATTTCCATTATGACTTGGACAGGAGGGAGGGACTAGGGAGGAGAAATAGCTTGTTTTGTGGTAAGGGATTCTGAAAAGAGCAGATACTTACTTTTGAAGTCATTAAGTGGAAAACAATAAATGTTCTTGTTCAGATCATGAAAACCTTGTAGGCCAAGACCAGAAAATTCTGATCCTGAAATTATATTACAATATTATTTTTAATACATTCAGAATTTATATTACTCTTTAATTTTTTTCCCTGAGTTGGGGTTCACAGTTTGGTAGGGATACTGTAAAGAGGTAGTTAGTGGGAGTGAAGAGGAAACAATGTTTATGTCCAATAGCACCTGCAAAAATAGGTAACACCTATTATTTTTATCTCAGCATTTATCTTCCCCCCTTAAAGCTTCAAATATAATAGAGGAAATGATCTTTTTTTTTTTTTAAGTTTTTTTGGTGGTTCTTGGGGTTGGACTGGAGACTAACATATGCTAGGTGAGTGCTCTGCCTCTGAGCTGTACCTCCAGCCCCTTCTTATCTCCTTGACTCTCTTCTATCAACCCCCAGTATTATCACCATTCATAAAAATAAATAGCCCTTCCAAAGATATGCTATAAAATAAACCCTTCAAATTGGGCTTGTTTAGATTTAGAAAAGATAGGTTTAACTAAGTAACTTTTATTTATACAGTCATTAAGGAAAATGACCTAATGTTCCAGCACCCCCAATCAGTGTGTTTTCTCCCTGGACCTGGTTTACTTAAGTCATTCCTAGCAACTCTTTCGTTGATTCTAAGGACTAGGCTTTAAGAGATCCTGACATCTAACACAAGTAGAGAAGAGCCCTGAATGAACGTTTTGGTCCAAGTCTTGGCCTTCAGTCTTATGATGGGCTGGTGGAGTATTGCTTCATCAGCTGCTTGTGACAGGGATTGCAAACTCGTTCAGGCTTGATACTGGAAGGAAGAGGCAGTTCATTTGTTGAACAGACATTACAGAAGGTTCCTCTGCAGTTCTTACACACATTCTGTAAGAAGAGGAGGTTAGGTGAGGAATAGAAAGAAGAACACGGCATAAGGATGCATGGGATACAAAGGGCCAAATATGATCAATGCTCAATGCTGGCTGGGCATGACGGCATGTGCCCATAATCTCAGCAACTCAGGAGGTGGATGCAGGAGTATCCCAAGTTTGAGGCCAGAGTCAGCCTGTGTAAATGCATAGAAAACCAAAAGAAAAGGGAGCCTGGGGGTGCAGCCCAGTGGCAGAGCACTTGCAATTATGCATGAGGGTCAGGGTTTGGCTCCCCAGGACCGGAAAAAAAAAAAAAAAAAAAAAACTATGTACCAAATAGTATCAGTCCTGTTCTACAAAAGAAGCTTACAAGTGTATTTATTAGATCTGAATGAAGAGAAGCAGCAGTGCCACAGAATTGAAAAAAACAGATAACACAAATCATTCCATCTTTGGAATCCATTTCATACTTCTGATCCCTATATTCACTTTCAACTTGGGCTAGTTCTAAAATTTGTTTGCTAATACCTACATATACTCCACACACGGCAGTGACCTAAGAGTGGTTTAGGTGAATGCTGTTGTTAGGTGCTGTCTACTCGTGTCCAACTCATAGCCACCCTCACAGGGTTCTCAATGGCTGATTGTTTGGGAATTGCTTTGGGAGTGGATTGCCATGTCCTTCTCCCATTTTTCTTGTGGTGCTGGGAATAGAACCTGTCACCTCAGAGACTGCAGAGCGGCACTCTACCAAGTAAGCGAAATCCCAGCCCCTTTTAGGTGAACGTTGTTGTTGTTGTTAGGTGCCGTCGAGTCCAGTCCGACTCATAGCGACCCTAGTACAGCAGATCGAAACAATTGCCGATTCTGTGTCAGGCAAACGATCTTATTTATATTTAAGCCCATTGTTGCAGACACTGTGTCAATCCATCTGGTGGAGGGTTTTCGTCTTTTGTGTTGACCTGCCACTCTCCCAAACATGATGTCTTTCTCTAGGGTGAATAGCCTAGGGCTAATAACAAAATTTGGTGAGTGTGAAGTGAAACTATAACTTTCAGGACACTGAAGTGCTTCATGCTTTCCTGTGATGCTCCCTGAGCATTTCCTTTGGGATGTCAGTGCTGCAAGAGCATGCTATTACATGCTGTATATAGGGAAACTGGCTTCTCTGTAAGCATTCTGAGCCTTTTGTATCCAAGCACTGTGTGTCCCCATGGTATGGCCTCTGGTAAGGTTGTGACAAGGTGGTACCAACAGAGGTGCTCATAAAAGGCTGTGAAGAATAATTTCCATAGGGAAATGCTACTTTCATCCCAAGTGATTCATCTTCCTGAGGGTGCAGTGAAGTAGGGGGTCCCTTATTTTTTTGGTTTGAGATAGGTTCTCGTGTAGCCCAGGCTGGCTACACTCCTAAGAGTAGTCTCCCGAGTGTGGGGATTACAGGTGCAGTGTGTCACTTTTATTTCAAAGCCTGAAAAGATTTTTCCTAATATACTGAAGTTAGTTTGCATGGCTTATAAGAGAAAATCTGGAATTAGAATAGCACTTTATTTTGGAAAATATTTATATAATTCCAATACCCAACTCTATAAAACCAGTTCATCTGTTATCTGGTTCCATTAATCTAAGACTAGGTTGGTCATATTATAATTTTACTTGTTAAACTTCGGCATGATCAAAAAATGTTGATGTGCAGGCTGTAATCCAGAATGTGGGGATATTTCCTTTATCTTCATGCATTATTTTTATTTTTTTAGTACTTAAGGGTTGACCCTAGGACATTGCACATAGCCTGCAAGTGCTCTACCACTGGGCTGCACCCCAAGCCCATTTTTTAATGTTTTATCTTGAGACAGGATCTTGCTAAGTTGTGTGGGTTGCCTCTGCCCCTGAACCCATGATCCTCCTTCCTCCACTTATTGTGCCACTGGGATTACTGGTGTGGACCACCGTGCACAGACTTGTTTCTTATACTCATTTGCACATATTTTTCAGCATTTGTCATAAACTGGGCATTGTATTAGATGCTGGTTAGCAAGACACAGTACCACCTGTCAAGGGTGCTCACTCTTTCTGAACGCTTCTTCCATTTTGCCTACTTTAACAAATGGGGAAGGTGCTTAGACAGAGTCCCTTGAGGACTTGTGGGAAAAGCGTAGTCTCATGGGGAGATCTCATTTCCCTTTCTTCCTGGCAGGATGGAGTACTAGAAGGGACACTGGTATCAAAGAGTGGAAATCTGACTTCCTTCACTGTGAGCAACTTTGGGAAATGTACTTAATATCACTCACTCGAAAGTTTTTCATGTATTAAGTGATGGCATAAAGGACACAAGGTTCCCAAGAACAGAGACTGAGGTGTTGCTAACCACTTTTCCCAGCGTATGGAACATCATGTTCTACATGGTGCTCAATAAATGCTGTATTTATTTAGAAATTTATGTGTGTTTATTTGTTTTGAATAATGTATATGGTTATTTATATTTATTTTATGGGGGATTTACTAACATGAATTACTTCCACTGAAAAAGAATAGGTACTTGATAAATGCTTGTTCCCTTGGCTTTCCACCACATTCTTAGCACTGTGAGAGTGCAGAACCCCTTGAGGATAGCTACCCATTTCTCACCAGTTACCTTTGTTAGGCTGCCATCTTCCTGGCATAACTGACACACCTGTGGCTTTTCAGACAGCATCAGCTGATCCTAAACAACACAGTAAGCCAGTTAGTTTCCCTTAATGTCAGAAACATGAATGCTTTCTGAACATGCATCTTTTAGCTCCATAATTTTCAACTACTATAACCACACTACAGACTATCTGGAAACTGAAGAAAGAAACTACTTGAAGTCCTATGACCTTAATACAATTTTAATAATCCTATCATGCTCCAGCTCTTTTAATTTTTATAATAATGACTTTATTTCTAAAAAGAAAATTCAAGTGGACAGAAATATAAAGTCCAAAGTTTTAAAAATTACCTTTCTGTCTCACCTCATAGTACCACCAAGAATGGAAAGCAGTAGGTTTCATTTTATATTCTAATAAGTAAGTGACAAGGGTGACCCAGACCATAGTATTTATTGTCTTTTTCATGGTGTTGTCATAAAACTATATTTGCAAAGTGTTTTCATAACCACTTAGATAGCTCAGTAGTAAAAAAAAAAAAGCATGATCAAAAGTCATCAAGAAGTATTTTCTCTCCATTTAAGGAAAAACTAAAGGAAAGAGATAAGTGAGCTTGCATAGATATGTAAGATAATTTCAAATAAGAACTGTTGTTAAACAGTTAAATAATTTAACTGTTGTTAAATAACTTGCAGATTGCTCCAAGCTATGCTACTTTGTGACCTTAGATGTACAATGCTTCCCATTTACAAATAGACTGAATTATATTTCACATTTTCTTTTTATTAGCAAGAAAATAGCATATATGTCTTCAAACATGTAAAATATTTATCTTTTCCAGTATGTGAGAATTTTGGGCAATTCATTTAGGAGATTGTTAAAAGGAGGATACACAGAGGACTATACCCATTTATCTTCCTCCCGCTACCCTGTTTACTGGCTAGGTATGGTAAACCAAGTTCATAATTTATACAAGATGTTTTAAAGCCATATGCCCACTTACCTCATCTTCTGTAGGGTGAGACTGCAGCCTACAGTGGAGAAATAAAAACAGTAACAAATTGTCATTTACTATACTTTCATTTCTATCATCTCAATAAATGCTCAGAAAACAAATACTTTGTCAAACAAGCAATACTGTGTTCTTTTATATTGCTAGGAACAACGTAAGTATTAATCTTGATTTCCTAGGTTTTGGAAATTTTGGTTGTTAAGTCTATTTACTAGAATCTGACCCCTGACCTACATTATGGTTCCCATTTACAAATGAACTTGGATTTTACATTTTATGTATTTTACATTTCCTTTTTACTGCCAAGAAAATAGTATTTGTTTTCTAATAATGTAAAACTCCAATGCCCCATTAACCATCTATTTTAATAGCTTCCCCCCCTGATATTATGGAAATATACTGATTATTATATGTCATGTATTAGTTTACTCCCAAACATTCTTAAAATATGAGCACTGGCAAACTAATTAGGGATATGGAAATGAATGAGACTGTCACATGAAAATCTATTCAGGTTGAAATACTTATTCATGAGATTAAATTGAGTTAATCCTAATTTTCTCAACTTGGAGAACCTACAGGAGAGAGGAGCAAAGCCCTCTCTTGGTTCTGGAGAAAATGTACCACAGGTTACAGTGGTTCCTATTCTCTTCAGTTAAGTGGCAGCATGACTACCAGACATATACCATGCAGTGACCAGGTTTCTGAATGTTCCTTGGATCATAATCCCAGCAAGCCTGGTATGCTCTAAAACTGCCGTTCTGGCTTGGATAGGTCCTGGAAGTTCCCATTATGTCATGCAGAGACACAGGACTTGAAAATGAAAAACGTGGTAAGGAGAGGCCTCTCTGTGCTCCTTAGTTTTCTTATCTGTAAAGGAGGAATAGATGATTCTACTTTTGTAAGGAGAATTAAATTTGTAAGGAGATAATGAATATGAAACACATTTTCTAAGCTGCAGAGCACAATACAGATAATAAAAAAGTACTGTCTTTTATTCCCAGGGCTTAAATCAGAAGCTGGCATTTAACAGACATTCCTGATTGTTCCAGTAAATGACATGATTTTAGGCTGGAACAAGGTTGACCTTGAAAGGATGTGGAAGGTTAATTTTGTAGCCTTTCTAGTTTGCTTCCTTGTGCCTATGCAGATCTGCAATGTTAGATGGGCTATAGTTTAAGGCTAGTCCTGGATTAAACCATATTATTTCGGAGCAAAATTAAAGGCTTTGGAACCATTCTGGCCTTAGAGACAAGGAACAGATATTGAGACTAAACACCCTACCATTGGACTGTGGTTTACTTTCCCTAGCAATCTCTGCAGAGAGCGGAGATGACACACTATCTCATATTTAGGGCAGCAAAGCCTTGACAGGGATGGATACACAGAGTGGAAAGCACAGTTCTCTCAAAACCCCTCGATGGCATCTTTCCTCATCACTAATCCCCACCCCTGACATTTAAAAACAGACTTATTTCTAGAGCAGTTGTAAGTTCATAGAAAAACTGAATAGAAAGTAGATTTCCCATATATCCCTGTACCTTGAAGCCTCTCATTATCAACATGCTGCACCAAGGTGGTACCTTTGTTAGAGCTGATGAACCAGCAGTGACACATCATTATCGCCAACTGTCAATCATTTAGAGTCCACTCTAGGTACTGTTTGTTGCATGGATTTAAACAAACATGTAATGACAAGTACCCATCACAGTAACATACGGAGTACTTTCACTATCCTGAATGTCCTCTATGATCCACCTATTCATCCTTCTCCCTCAAACCCCTGACAGCCACTGACTTTTTTACTGTCTTCATGACTTTATCTTTTGCAGAATGTAATATAATTGGACCCCCTCCCAAAAATCAATCTGCCATTGAAAACCCTATGAACAGCAGAGAAGCACTAACAATAGTGTTTCCCCTGTTGTAGAGGGTCGCTATGAGTCGGATACCGACTCGACGGCACCTAACAACAACAACAATATAATTGGATCTTCTTTTCTTGATTTTAGTGGCATTACATAATATTTTGTTATATTTCTAACCTTAAAATTACTATTAAAAGATTCCTTGAAATGATTCTATTCTCCTCAGTGAGAAGATCAGATGAAGAGTTAAAAAAAAGAAATGAAGTTGTTTGAGACCCTTAAGAAACAAGAGAAGAAAGAAAGGGACTGGAGTATTTATTTGAAATTTAGCACACAAGTAGAAACAAGTCATACTCAAGTACATTAAGAACCACTTGTGCTTAATTTTCTTTTTCTTTCTTTCTTTTTTTTTTTGGTGGTACTGGGGGTTGAACTCAGGTCTTTGCACTTGCGTGCTCTGCAAGTGCTGGACCACTGCACCCTCAGCCCATTATTTTACTTTTTGAGACAGGGTCTCCCTAAATTACGCAGACTGCCTCTGGTCTCAAACTTGAGATCCTCCCGCCTCTGCCTCCTGAGCCATTGGGATTACAGGCGTGCGCCACCGCGCCTGGCTCGTGCTTAATTTTCTTGAGATACCAATTCAGTAAAGATGAGAAATAATTTTTTTTCCCCTCTTTAGTCCTGGGTGTTAAATTCAGGGCCTCATGCATGCCAGGCAAACGCTTCATCGCTGAACCACACCCTGGACCCTTTTATATATTTTTATTTTGAGACAGGATTTTGCTAAATTGGATAGCTTTGGGTCTGTGATCCTCCAGCCTTAGCTTCCTGAGTAGCTGGGATTACAGGTGTGTGCAATGGCACCTGTTCCTTTGTTTGTTTGCTTGTTTAAGACAGGGTCTTGTTGCGTGGCCCAGGCTGCCCTTGGACTGAAGATCTTCCTGCTTTAGCCTCTAGAGTGCTAGGATTATAGGCGTAAACTACCACATCTGGCTGAGAAATAATCTTTTAAGTGATAATTTGAGCTTGGGGATTAATCAAGGAAGACTCAGAAGACAGCCTGATCATCCCCTTTCTTCTGAAATGGCCTAAGAGATTTGGTTTAATAGATGTTATCTGATTTATTATTTATTCACTTTCCCTTCAAACTATTAATACTACAAGTCAGTGTGTGGTCTATGTTAATGCCAATGTATGTCAAAAACTCCCTCTTCCCCACCATCCCAAAACAACCTTATTTATTATTAGCTCAGTTAGTACTTCATTAATAAACACCTGTGGCTTTCCTCCGAGGGCTTTTTTAGTTTAATGTTCTCCTCTTGAATTTTGTGCTTCCCATCCTGCCAAAAGAAAATGGCCCAATTTATTAATTATTCAGGATGCTAAATGGTGATATGGCAGATATTTTCTTCTGTAATGAAGCTTTTTTCTTAAAGAAGGAATCTAACTTTCAAGCATGTTTCCTCATATTCTGCTGTAAGTAGTTCCTTAAATATTCTGATAGAGTTTATAACAAGTTATTTTCTGAGTAGACATTTTCCTAAATTTCTGAAATTAAAATAAAATTTAGAATGTAGCCTATTTACTTGCAAAGTGAGTTCAAGATAAAAGTTACTTCTTGTTGTTGTTAGGTGCCGTCGAGTTGGTGTCCGACTCATAGCGACCCTCATAGGGTTTTCAATGGCTGACTGTTTCGGGATTGCCTTGGGAGTGGGTTGCCAGGTCCTTCTCCCATTTTTGCTGGGAATTGAACTTGGGACCTCACAGACTGCAGCGCAGCGCTCTACCAACTGAGCTAAATCCCAGCCCAAAAGTTACTTAGGAGAAATATTTATATCTCCTGACTGAGTTTTGAAAGACTGTTCAAATCAAACATATCCAACTGGCTGTGTAATCCTCTGGACGTTCAAGCAAGTAGATACCCCAATGCCACAGCTTCTACAATTCTGAAAGACCAATGAAGTTCCAGTGCACACTTCTACCAATGCTGTTAAACCCTGCCTGGCAATTTTTAGGGTCAAATTCTTTCCACTGTATACACATACATACACACTCCTCTGAACTGCTATCTACCTGCTTTGGAAAGTGAAATGTGTGTTCTTAGAACACTCAAGTATCAGGGAAGAGAAGTTAATGCAATGATTACTCTCTTAGAAACCCTATTACAGGCCAATTCAAGATTGTTGTTGGTAGGTATTGTCGGGTAGAGTCCGACGCATAGATACCCTTATAGGGTTTTCAAAGGCTGTTTCGGGATTGCTTCGGGAGTGGGTTGCCACATGCTTCTCCTATTTTTGTGGTGCTAGGGATCGAACCCAGGTCCTTAGAGAGTGCAGAGCAGCGCCCTACCAACTGAGCTAAATCCCAACCCAATTCAAGAATGAGAAACTTTAAAGTCTCTTTGGAAAAATAAAGCTAGATAAGCTAAGGCTTTGAGTAAACCTCTGTATGCCCTTCAGCTTTTATGTTCACTAAACTAACAAAGACAGCATGCTACATAGAGTCGTTCTTTGCACACTTTCATTAGTAATAGGTACGATATAAATTTACATTTACCCCTCCCTTTTTACTCTGCAGCACATTAGCAGCTTACTCTCTAGAAATTTTAAGTTAGTTTATAAACATGTCCTGCTTTGTTATATATACTAACATACAAAAGGAAGCAATTTCCTCTCTGTCTTTGTCTTTGATAAGATAAAAAACCCTCATGCTTTTCAGACTTCATTATTGGAAGAGGTCATGCCTGTTTTCTGGTTCTGGAGATGATCTGACCCAATTTCATTCAGCTCCCTCACCACTGCAGGTGCTAGAGGTCTCTCTTTTCAAGACTGTCTATGGAAATTTCTATTTTTGCTCTTTAAACTACTCTACATTACTTTCCCTTCCTGAAGCTTAGATCCTTCTCTTTCTTTCCAAAAGCAATAAATTCAAACTGAGTATATTCAAACTGAAATCCTCATATCTTAAAAAAGGTATAAAGAAATGAATCCACATTTGAAAAAATTCTGTTAAAGGGGATTTCATGGTTGGGGAGGGATTATTGTGCCATATTACTAAAAATAGCAGAATTCTAAGAAACATATATTTTTGTTACAATACCACAGTAATCTTACTTTAAAAACTGAAAGGGAAAAGAAAGCCACTGGAAATTATGATTATTAAAATACCCTTTTCCAAATGAAATCAAGTGAGAGAGTGTGCCGTAGAGGTAGTCTCAGAATTAAGCTTTCATCTGTTTATTCCATCTCTAGTTTGCTATCTACATAACTCAAGACCACAGCCACTAAGTATGTAATCCGTGAAACAAAACTGATAGGTACATCAAGGTAGCCTTTAAAAATTTAATTAAAGTAAATGAACAAGAGAAAAAACATTATTACCTTGGGTTCTGGCTTCTGGGAACACTTTCCAGCGATGCTCGTATTATTTTGTAACCTTCTTTCTTTTTCCTGTTTTAGTTCTAACTCAAGCTGGTTCCTGGGATACGTGGAAGAGGAGAAGGATGAAAATCTTGACTTCCTTTGTCTTTCTTTCTTTTTTCTTTTTTTTTAATGGATCTTTTGAGACAGGGTCTCACTTTGTAGCCCAGGCTGGCCTAGAACTTGCCATGTGGCCCAAGCTGGCCTGGAACTCATGTTGATTCTCCTGCCCCAGACTCCTGAATGCTGGAATTACAGGCATGCACCACCACACCCAGCGAAAACTTTGATTTTTATTCATATTTCTAAAGCATGCCAAACGCTAAGTTTTAATATTTAATGCATAAAAAAATAACCAAAAACATATGGACAACCAAGCTTTACAGTACTGAAACATAATATGCCCTATTAATAAGGCTTAGAAACATAAAGCATATTTAATCTTTCTTGGATGATTAACAATGCAGTTTAGGATGACCCAGTGCCAGAGGGTCAATACTCTAAATATCATTATTTCATATTCATACTTTTTCTTTTTGCGGTAATGGGGGTTGATCCCAGAACCTCATACATGCTTTGCAAATGCTTTACTACTGAGCTGCACTCCAGCCCTTATATCGACTCTTAATGAACAATTGTGGTCTCCTGAATGACACTTAGTAAGTAGTAGTTGCTAAAACTGAAAGACAATATTTAGAAAATTTCAGCAAGATATAGTGTGAAAGTACAGCATTATAGTTCCATTTCAATATTAAGTAGTTGGACTCCATAGTTATGTACTCACTCCTCAGTTACACCCTCCACCACTAGTGTCCTACGTGCTTTGTATCGAAAAAAGTTTGTTTGAAGCCAGTGGCTTTAGCACAGAAGTCGCATTTAAGGAATAATATAGAAGAGGGTTTAATGGCCAGAATCAGAGAAACAGGTTTTTAAATGATAGTGTTGCCACTTATTAGCTTAATTGTGTGAATTGGGACACATTTGACACCTCTAAGCTTTAATTCCATCTGAAAGTAGGGGTAATACTATCACCTACTAAAAGGGTTGATGTGAAAATATTAAGAACAATGTTTTGTGAAGAGCTCTGTAATGTATATAGCATACTGTAGGAATTCAGGAAACATCATTGGTGTTACATTGGATATTAATTACTATTTATTGAGATCTTAGGCTCTAATTTGCTAATATTTATTTACTTGTTTGCTTATTTTGAGACAGGGATTTGCTATGTGGCCCAGGCTGACCTCAAACTTGGGATCCTCCTGCCTCGGCCTCCTGAGTGCTGAGATTACAGGCATGTGCCACCACAACTGGCAGCTGATTCCTAATTCTTTCATCACAAAGGATAGTGATAGGATTTGAGAAATGTTGATACATGTGAAGTTTTCTGAATTTCAATTCCAGGGAAAAGACATTGGAAAGTTAGAGCCAAGATGGCTTTAAGTCCTCAGATTCCCTCCTTGCAGTCTAGCCTTTGAATTACCCATAACCACCCTATGAGCTCATGCTGCCCTCTCTTCACCGCTGCCTGGTGAGCTCCTCCACTTCCAGCTGCAGACTGTTGATCTTGTCTCCGAAGTCCTGTTTGAAGAGCCGGTTGTCCAACTCAGCAGACTGGCGTCCTCGCTCAGCCTGGCGTAATCTGGATGTGAGCCATATGAACTTGTGATAAAAACAAAAGCCATGGTGGGGAGGAAGACTAAGTTCACAACACAAAAAAAAATAACCCAAGGAAGAAAGGATGGAGAGGCAGAGAGGGAAAACTTTGCAGAACACAGGGGAAGAAATTATAGGGGGGGAAAGGATGGAGAAGAAATAAATTCTAAAGAAAAGCAAGATGAAGGTGAACCAGGCAGAGGGAAAACCGATTTTCCACTTTTTTTTTATTCTAGTACTACAGTTTACAGCCATTAGATGATAAACAACAAAACATCACTTTTTAGAAAATCCATATCCAGAGCCAACCTCAAGTACACAGTAATTTAAATTTAATTCACTGTTTTTTTTTCCATTTGTTTATATTTCCTAACAGGCTTGATACTTTACATTTCTGTTTTACACACATAACTGGAACTTGCAAATGGGTAACTACCTTCTTATTTGTGGAATTATAACATTTTTCTGGTCCTTTCTAAAACCACATATCTTAACTCACAGGGCATTATATATCAACCCTTACCCAGGCGTCAGGTTATCATACAAGGAAAAGCCTTTGTCAAGAGTCTGGCTGTCTCTTTTTTCCATTCCTACCAAGTGGTGTGTGACCAAGTGGACAAAGAACTCAGCACTGGGGCTCAGGAGACTCCTGACCATATTTTCTGGAAGATTCTGATAGAAGTTTTCCTCTAAACATTTTATAACTTTGCACCTCTAACGAATCATGTGTTAGGAGGTGAAACATTTGGGGCTTTACACAATAGAATTCCGAAGCATGCTATGTGTAGTCTTTAAAGTTTTATTGATTTGATTATTCCTTCCAAATGCTCATAGAAAAGGCAATTCATCACCACAAAAGGTTGATGAAGGTAAGAATGCAGTAAGAGCTTTATTTTTACAGGCGCAAAATCATAAGAACTAAAATAAGTTCAGGAGCACAGGCTCTTTCACAAAGTTAGTTCTAACATAGGTTTTTTTAACTTGATTTTGATTCAAGTCTATGTAAGGACCTACAAAACACCCATGAAATCTATCTTACTCTCTTAATTCTGGTTTAGTCAAAAAGGTAAAGAATTTTAAGAGCTGGAAGCAAAGGGAAATCTTTTCCCCCACCTTAGCAGCTGAAATGCTGCAAAGCATACCAGAATGAGGAAAAAAAAAAAAAAAAAAAAAAAAACCATTTTGCCAACACCTTTTGAAGAAATAAAGGCTTATTTAAAAGCTTGCCTCCCTACATCAAGTCATTTCTCTTTTAAATCAAAGTATTTATAGGATTATTTACAATGTAAAGCCTAGAAAGGTTAAATCTATGGTCAATCAGAAAAAGAAGCCCTGCTAATATTGCTTATGGATATCTACTGGGAGTCTTTACTTTTCTACTAAATAATAAGAATGTAAGTTTATCATTTATCTATTTCTTACTCTGAAATGTTTTTCTAATAACTAAATTAGGAGCTTTCCAGAACCTTTAGCAAATCCTCATCTAAACAAAAACAGAGACTCTTAAGTAAATATTTCCAGGTAAGGAACAGGCAGGAAATCATTACTCATGTCTATACTTTGTCCTCTTTATTCCAGTAGGAAAAGCAGGATAGATTTGAAAAATGTATAGTGTATTTTTTATAGGAGTGCAGTATTTTTATTAAAATTCTGAGCTACATAAATAGGAAGTAGAATTGCAGAAAAGTGGCAGAAGTAGGAGATGACAAATATTAGGAGGGTTTTCTCAAGCCTCCACATTATGATGTTATCTTAAGTTACCTAATTACTAACTTTATCTCTATGTACTTTAAAGAAATGTAAGGATAATGTTTTTTTTCTTTTTTGTCCCAAGTCACTAAGGCAAAAAATATTTCAAGCAATCTTGGTTTACTGAGAATAGAAGTGTAATGAAATATTAAGTACTTATCCTTCACTTGGGGATTAAATCTATGTAATAAAAGTGAAAAGGGGTCATGGCCTAACAGACACAGAACTACTTTAGAAGAGCCCAAGTTCACATGGTAGTCACCTCTAGTTCATTACATTGCAATGGCAGAACAGGCTTGCTGATGCAGACATGACCAACGCACCTAGAATATGCTATTGTCAAGGTTGGGTTGTAAATGCATCATTAATATATACACAGAGGTTCAGTTCCCTAAGCTTTTTAAAAATGGTGTTTTTACTGTTCAACTCAGAAATAATTTCTCAAAGTTTATTTGGTATTAATTAGAAGCTTATACCAAATTTTCTAACTCTGGGGGAAAATAATAAGAAAAAACCCCAACCTATATATCCAGCTGGTTTTTAAAAGTCCAACAATTCAAAGTCAACTTTTGGTGATGTTTTATATAGAATCAAAACTTGAACATGATCACTTTCAGATTTCTTCCTTTTATAGTTAGCTCATTATATCAGGCTTGTGAGGTGAACAACTGCAAAATGCCTAATGATGTTTTGGAATCAGTTTATTTGCTGCACTGTTTAAGGTCTTTGCCTGTTTCACCAAATCTTTTTCACTAAATAAAAATAAAAATGAAAATGAAGATGAAGGGAAAGGGGAATGAGAAAATGGATAAACAGAGAACACAAAGATATCAAGAGAGTAAGTCAGCTTAGTGCCTAGAGAAATAAGTCATTATTTTAGTTCTGTCTGCTTTAAATGCCAAGTCAAAGACCACCAAGAAATAATTTGATTCATTTCAAAAGTACAATTTATGAACACTAAAATCAATTTGTTAAATCATAAACATATAACTGGCTTATGAGCAAGTACTTAGATAACTCTTTCCTACATAGCTAAACACGTTTTTATTAATCATCGATATCCAGTTTCAAGGTCATTTATAATTTTATTTTTGTGGTACTGGGGGATTGAACCTAGGACCTCACACATGCTCTGCAAGTGCTCTACCGCTGAGCTGCACCCTCAGCCCATTTCTTTTACTTTTTATTTTGAGACAGGGTCTCACTAAGTTACACAGGGTGCCTCTGGCCTTGAACCTGTGATCCGCCTGGCTCTACCTTCCAAGTCACTGAGATTACAGGTGTATGCCACCACACCTGGTGCTCTCGGTTATAAATTTGCAATTAACTTTTGAGTTAACATTAATATTTATTGCTGTTCAGAATCCTCCCTGGCTAAGAATCATCTGGGTAAAGGAAGTCACCATTCATCCACAAATCCACAAAATTTGTATATTATATATTCAAGGCATTGTAACAGATCAAATGAAGAAACGTAAAGATTTTAGTTAACTAACTTCAAGGAGCGTATACTCACATTGGAAGGTAAGACACATTATATAAAGGTTTATAAGGTAAAGTAAACAGTGAGAAATGCTACAGCAGCACGAACAGAGATAGATATAAGGCTATAGGAATTCCAAGAAAGACAACATTCCTAGCTGATAAGAAGTATCAGAGGAAGCTCTGGTGGGGAGTAGTGGCATTTGATCCTGCGTATAAAAAATGTATCTGAAGAATAAGGGAGCTGGAAGGGGAAGGGAAGTTCCAAATGGTGGAACTATCAGAGAGTAATGGAGGGGAGAAATGGAAAAGCATGTCTAGGGATCAGTAGTTTAGCTTCACTCAAGTGCAAGAAGGGTGATGAGTAGGTGTTAAAGTCGAAACAATGATCTTGGGTGCCACAATGCATTCAATCTTGAAGTCTTAGGTACTTCTCTTGGCTGCTGAGTAATCAGGATGAAAATGGTGATTTTAGACAAGCAGAAAGGGAGAAGATATGCTTTGGGTAGACTGAATTATAAGTGTTGGTAAGAGAGAGTTGGTCAGAGGATGAAAACTCAAGACTGGTCACCAGTTAGAGGTCAGAGTGGAGACACACCTAGAGGTGCGTGTGGAAGCTCTATAACCACTGAGGAGAAAGAGAGAGAAAAGGGAGAACAGGAGAGAAAAGGGTTAAGGAAGGGAGAGAAAGACGCAGAATAGATCCTCAGAGCACATCTATCTTCAGGAACCCTATATAGCATCTAGCACCAAAGTATTTAAAGACTTTAGTGATGAACAATAAAATCACACAATTATAAACCATATTAGAAGTCCTTTCATCCTGGCAAGTAGACTACTTCTAATACAGGACAAGAAAATGCATTACATTTTCATTTCTGATGTTCAAAGTAGTCAGCATAGGCTAACATTTCTTAATAATGTTTTTAATAACATCTTAGAATTAATATAGGTAAAATTTAACTGGCTTTCTTTCTACCAACATGTCTGATTTAAGTTGGATTTCATATACTTTGTGTTTGCTGAATACATAAATGTCCTCACTTCTAGCACTGGCAGCTCAAAGTGTTTCATTAAGAAAAGCACTTTTACCTTTGTTCCAGTTGTTTAATGGTCGCAGCCATCTGATTAGTCTTCTCTTCCAAGCGACTGTTTAGCTCACTTTTCTGTTTTACTCCCAGGTCTGAACTCTGTAGGGAAAGAATTATAAAAGATCTATAAAACACATTTTTTAAAACCTAATGGTGAGAAATAGTAATGTCCATATATTTGTAAGTCAGTTAATTTCCAAATGGGAAAAAAAAAAATCAAAAAGCAATTTGTTTAAAATTAATATTGTTATATGTAGCCTTATCATAGTATCAGAAGGTTCATTAATTTATCATATTCCAGTAAAACACTAATGTAATACATAATTCAGCTGAAGTTAGTCTGGAGAGTAGAGATTATCTTACAGGATAAAAAAGGCTCCCAACTTCCCTTGCTTGCTTGCTTGCTTGCTTGCTTGCTTGCTTTCTTTATTTTATTTTTTGTGGTAGTATGGAGCTGAACCCAGGACCTCGTGCATACTTTCTAAGTGCTCTGCCACTGAGCTGTACCCCCAACTCCTTTATTTGTTTATTTATTGGTACTGGGGGGTTGAACCCAAGGCCTCACACTTGCATGCTTTGTAAGTGCTGTAGCACTGAGCTCTAGCCCCAGCCCATTTTTTTACTTTTTATTTTGAGACAAGGTCTTGCTAAATTATGCAGAATGCCTTTGGTCTTGAACTTGCAATCCTCTTGCCTACTGCCTCTCCCTCCCAAGTCGTGGGATTATAGGCATGAGCCACTGCGCCAGCCCTTTTGTATTTTTTAAATTGAGACAGGGTCTCACTAAATTACGCAGGCTTCCTCTGGCCTCGAACCTATGATCCTCCTGCCTCTGCCTCCCAAGTCCCTGGGATTATAGGCCTGCACCATCGCACCCAGCCCAACTCCTTTTACAATGTGAAAAGTGGCCCTGAATTTCCAGACTAGCAATAGAGGATTTTACGACCATCTGATTCTTAAAGTTGTTTATTGGCAGCCGGCTTCTAAATGAGATATGACTCTTCCCTCTTGTATTTAAAATGCGATTCTACAGAAAAAGAGAGCTGAGGGCAGCCCCAGGATTTCAAAGACCCTGTGTGTGCTTCTGTCATACTTTCCCTACCTGCAGCTTAAAGGCAAGCTCATGCTTGAGAGCCCTGAGATCATCTAGCTGCTGCCGCAGAGACACCAGGGCATCCTGCTTTTCACAGACGTCCTTCTCCAGCATCTTCATAGCTAGTTCCATCTCCTGCCTCATGCTGATCTGGAGCTCCAGTTCTTTTTCAACATCCTGTCCCAAAAGGTAAATAAATTACATATACTCTCTTTTCTTCCTCTAAGTACAAATCATAAAATTTCATAGGATATTTTGGCAGATGAGCCAAAAGCTATCATTCATTTTCAGGGAAATTAACAATAAGAATAATTAGGATAAGTACAATAATATCTGTTCAATGATGTACACATCTGAAAAACTTGGTAGGTCAAAGATAGTTTTCTGCCACCCCCCTACCCCTCACCCCCGCTGACAGAACAGCAGGTTCTTATTCTGGTTCCTCAAAGCAGCGCAAGGGATGGGGGCTGAGACAGAAGATAATGTAAAACATTAGGTTCTATCCCAGGACTCAAGGGAAGATCCATTACTCAGAGAGGAGCTTGAGGGTTGGAAGGGAACAAAGTGGGAATCCTAGGGAGACAAAGTAGAAGAGGCCAGAGAATACAGAGCAGGACGAGGTGGGAGGGAAGTGGAGGACATTTCCTATTTCAGTGCATGTCCCCTTAGATACACTGGAGTGCAGGAGCACTGTGGAAGGACAATCGATGGACAGAGTACCCTCCCTCGGGGCCAGCCCAATCTTCTGTACACAATTACAATGCAAGGGTGTCCAGGAGAGCAAGGAGCACTGTGGCCCCTGAAAGGCAAGCAAGAGACAGGCAAGGTGGAGAACAAAAAAGGAACTTGGCTCCACCTTGTGGGCAACTGGGGGCAGCTAGAGTGTGAGAATCCGCTAATTGCTGACTGCCATCACCAGGTCACCCCTCTGGTGATAATCAGCCAGCCAGGACAGCACCTGGAGGAACCCCACAGGCGGCTGGCAGGACAGAGACCCCAGCTGGCCCTAACCAGAGGCTCCAGACTTGCCTGGCTGCCCAGCAAACAGTGCTGCCCCATGCACTGTGGGTGTCCTGGACATGGGGGGGATCATAAGCAGTGAGAAGCTGGATCAGGCCTAACCTGCTCTCTACTGAGGGAAAGGAAGACCGTGCTGTCCAGGCCCAGGCAGAAGTCAGAAGTAAATGTCCTGCTGGGCCTCATCGTAGTGCTAATTAAATAGTCTAAAGTCTAAAATATGCACACACTCCAGGCACTTGGGGGTTGGGGTTTAGCTCAGTTGGTAGAGTGCTGCTCTGCACTCTCTGAGGCCTTGGGTTCAATCCCCAGCACCACAAAGATGAGAGAAGGACCTGGCAACCCATTCCTGAAACAATCCTGAAATATCAGCCACGAAAACCCTATGAACAGCAGAGAAGCACTGATGTAGTGCTGGGCATGGGTAGTGTCGGGGAGAGTTTTGTTCTGTAGGATCACTATGAGTTGACAGCACCTAACAACAACCATGCCCTTTGATAGACATTAAGATAACTGATGTCCTATTACAGAAATATGTATAAAGTGTCATATATATAAAGCAGTTGTAATTCTCCCAATGCTTGTTGCTGATGTAGTGAAGAGCACAAGGGATCTAGAAGACACACTGGTCCCTAGGGTAACATACCAAAATACTGTGAGTGACCATATGGCTAACTAAATTTTAGATTTACTTAATATGAAACTGTTTTTGTCTCAACCATTATTACTGTAACATTACTCAGCTGAGCAAAGATAAAAAGACCTGAATTTCTTTTGCATTCATGTTGTACCCAGGGCATACCTAGTATCTTGCATACTTTCTTAGTTTCTTGCCTTCTTAACATTTATCTTATTATAATAAAACAATATGAACAAAATTAAGATTTTTATTATGTGCCTTGTAACTGAGACTCTTCTCTTTACACAATTAGATGATAGAAAATGAACCACCCTATTTCTGAAAATGTTGACATATTTAATTCCTAGGATCCTCCTTAGGAAAAGTATTTTGAGATCTAATTTACAAACACATAGCTGGCAAATGCTAATTATTTTAAGGAGTTTAAAAAAAACAATGCTGTGTTTTCAGAAAATCTAAAGTTCTGTTATATGCTTTGTAATAACTTTTAAGTACATATTAAATTTCCCCTTATTTGTAGGCTGTTCATCATTCTTAGAGATACCATGGAAGAGGTTCTTTTGTCATACTACCTGAGCTTCAGGAAGAGTAATATACAAATACCAAGGGTTACTGACACACTAGTAATAGTAACTGGATAAAATCTATTAAAGTAGTATTCCTTCTTATAAATTCTCTCTACATGTATATATATACACATAAAGACATGTATGTTGTTGTTGTTAGGTGCCTTCAACTCGGGTCCAACTCATAGCAACCCTCACAGGGTTTTCAATGGCTGATTGTTTTGGGATTGCTTCTGGAGTGGATTGCCATGTCCTTCTCCCATTTTTGTGGTATTGGGGATCGAACCTGCATCCTCAGAGTGTGTGGAGCAGCACTCTATAAACTGAGCTAAACCCCAGCCCTGACATATATGTATATAATTAAATTTCTAAAAAATTCTTAAGACTAATACTGGATAATAAATTTTTCCATTTATATCTAACATTAAGAATAAATTCAGAAATAAAAGCTAAAATTAAGAGTATAATTCTTTAAGATTCTAGTAAGGGGATGAGGACCTGGTACCTCTAAGGAGACTTATCAGAATCTTTGTAAGGGCGAGGACTGAAGGAGGGGTTAGTTTAAAAAAGTGGGTTCTACATACCTAATGCTCCTATAACAAAAAAATAAAGATTGACTTAATTTTGTTGCTGTGGGGAATACTCAGAAAATGGATTGAGAAAACATTCTAAGGAAATGAAAGTTAAAAAGAGCAAGAAACACTTTTACAAGATTTATAAAACTGTTGTAAAACTCTACTGATACTCCTCATCTTGGTCTATCAGACAAAACTTCTAAGAAGGCCATCACCTTTCCACGTGTCACTGAGCTACTAGAATTTAAGCAAAGTTTACCAATCGTAATTGTGTCTCCTCCTTTAAATGCTTTCTTGCTTCACTTAGTGCTTGCCCTTCTGCAGTTCTGTCTTGTTTAGGACCCTTGAAAAGATAAAACAGCACATATTTAAGGATTTAAATAATCCATACTAGGGCTGGGGATGTAGTTTAGTGGTAGAGTGCTTGTCTAGCATGCATTAGGCCTTGAGTTAGCTTCCCTAGTACCATAAAAAAAATCTATACTAATTAGCAGATGCTAGCATTGCTATATAGCAAGGAAAAATGATGATATCTAAGCAGGTACAGATAGCAATAAATGATGATAGTAAAGAAATTGTAAAAGTAAAGAAATGGAAGAAGTCTAGCAAATTTTAACAGGGTAAGCTGATTTGGGAGTTTCGTGCAACTTTATTTAAAATCCTAAGTTACCAAAACGGTGGTAGAAATGTTAAGATCAGCCTTTAAAAATAACAGTATTCACTGCAAAATATGAGTTGGGCCAATGGCTTAAAATGGTACCACATTCATTCTCCAGGGATCTCTTATCTGGTATCGTCAAATATCCAGAGACCACAGCTAAAAAGAGTTGGTCATCAAACAATTCTTCTGACCACTCACAGTTGTTTTCATGAAGTCCATGCATTAAAGTCAAACACTCTAAGCATGCAAAACTGCTTTTTTCCTCCCTCAGGGCCTACTCATTCTTTAGGAATGATTTTTATAACTGGATTGCTAGGTTCTTAGGTCACAGTAGACTAAAAGCATCAAGATAAAAGGAAGTGGAGACAGTATCACTACTAGCAGTAATAAAAGATTACAGTGAAATAATAAAATCGTAAAAGGCAGGGAAAAAGCCACACCCACACTAATCAGAATATTTAAGTATAGGTGACGGAGGCTCTATCAATTTGAAATGCTCCCTAAAGTAGCACATGAGAATTTAGTACAATGTTGATGATTATGATCCTCAGTAATCATAAAAGGTTAAATATGTTAAATTATATTTTTCTAATTTAAAAAAATGCCTGTGGTCCAGCACACAGGATGCTGAGGCAGGAAGATCCTGAGTTCGAAGCCAGCCTGGGCCACATAGTGAGACAATGTCTTGAAATAAAGAAATAAAGAAGACAATGTCTTGAAAAAAAAGAAGGCTTAGAACTGTATAATATGCACAAGGTTTGCAAAAATCTAATTAGATTTATAGAAAAAGTTTGATGCTTTAAGAAATTAAGTTGTCTAGAATATTCATTTACATAGTAACTCTTACCCAATGAGATATATATATATTTAAATCAGGTGTCATAATAGCATGAACCAGCTGCTGTGGCTCATACCTGTAATCCTAGCTACTCAAACAGGTTTGAGGCCAGGAGCAGCCTGCACAACTCCGTGAGACCCTATCTAAAAGAGTCTGGGGCAGTGGCCTAGTGGTAGAGTGTTTGCCTAGTGCACAGGAGACCCTGGGTTTAACTCCTAGTACTGAATAAAACAGAAAGAAAAAAACAGTAGTATGGTGTAAAAATAATGGTATATTTAATATCATAAATATAACAAACACAGTACAAATCATTAGTACATAAAAACAAACTCAATCAGACCTTCTTGAAGTCTCTAAACGTGTAATGTTGTAGGTGAAGAGCATCACCCTCACGTAACCTTCATCACGCATGCACTTAGGCATGGAGTCTAGGTAAAAACCATGTGTTTGATATATACAATACCTGCGTCCTCTCTACAGACTTCTCCCTAAGGCTCCCATACTGATGTGTTCTCTGTGAATATTTTATAAATCCAGTTAAGAGTCACCTTTCGATTGGATTCCAGTATGTAGGAGCTTTCTTCTTTAACTCGTTCCATTTCTTCTTGCAAGGTAATTATCCTGTTGTTTGCAACAGCAAGCTGTTGATGAAATTTTAAAATAATCTTTTATTCTTTTATTAACATAGTATGAAATAACTTACTATCTGTTAAGACAATTTTCAGACTTGGATATTCTTAGAAATAAAGGAAGCTATCTATAACACAATAAAAATATTCTTGTTAGCTAAGCATGGTGGCATACATCTGCAGACCCAGCACCTGGGAAGCTGAGAAGGGGGATCATGAGTTCTAGGCCAGCCTGGGTCATACAGTGAGATTGTGTCTCCCTGCACCCCCACCCACAAAAATCGTACAAGGAACTTAGGAGATTTTGTGTGTGTGCGTGTGTGGTACTGGGGGTGTTGATGCCAGGGCCTCATACATATTTTGTAAGCACTCTACCACTGAATGCCTGAAGCCGTAGCCCTATGGCATCTGATCCCATCAGATCTAGGAAGCTAAGCAGGGTCGGGCCTGATTAGTACTTGGATGGGAGACCATCTGGAAACAACGGGTGCTGCAGGCTTGGGAGACGGACCTGGCAACCCACTCCCAAAAATCAATCCGCCATTGAAAACCCTATGAACAGCAGAGAAGCACTGACAATAGTGTTTCCCCTGTTGTATGTAGGGTTGCTATGGGTCAGATTCCGATTCGATGGCACCTAACAACAAAAACCACTGAACTACACACCCAGTCCCTTTCCTATTTTTTATCTTGAGACAGGATCTTGCTAAGTGATGCAGGCTGCCTCTGCCCTTGAACTTGTGATCCTCCACAGAAGTGCACCATCATGCCCAGCTCCGAGAAATGTCTTTAATATGGGTTAAGTAAAAATAAATCTCTCTTATTGTTGCTTTTATGTGAAAAATTTTTTCCATATCCAAGTGTTTACTGAAGATTGTCTACTTCAAGAGTGTCTTTATGGATAACGGATGTATATTACATATTTAACATATATAACATAATAATGCATTTATATTCCCATTCCGTAGAAAAGTAAGGTCAAAACATTTTTCCCTTCTCTGTACCTACTAAACTCAGTTCTTCCTAGAGAATGTGATGGTTCCTGAGGGTGGGAGGAGGAGCTGAGCAGTGTCTCTCAACAATGCTGGTCTTCCTTTCTGAGCTGCACCCCCAGCTCCATTTTTCATTTTTTATTCTGAGACAGTGTCTCACCAAGTTGTGCAGACTGCCCACTCCCCGCCCCTGGTGTTGAACCTTTGATCTTACTGCCTTGGTCTCCAAAATGGCTGGGATTATAGGAGTGTGCCACGGTGTCCAGTTAAAGTTTTCAGGTATATACTAAGAATCTTCATCCAAAAATGAAGCCCACAGAGCTGAGAAATAAGGCATTTTAAAATTGTAACAATGAAGCTGGGTGTGGTGGTAATCTCAGCACTTGGGAGGCTGATGCAGGATGTTCTAGAGTTCAAGGCCAGCTTGGGATACACAACAAGACTCTGTCTCAAACAAACAAAACAAAACAAAATTATAACAATAAAAATGTTCTGAAGAAAAACTGATTAAATGGCCTATCCCTGAGCAGTGTTTTAATTGGATTTTACTTAAATAAATTTATTTTACAGTATGTAATAGGGCCATTATAATTACAGAAGATAAATTCTTTGTAACCTGGATAATTTTACTTAAGATTTTTCATAGAAACATCTAATACTATTAAAGAAAAAAAATCTATAGCTAAGCCTTTCACAAGTTAGGGAAAAATCTTTACTAATCAGATATAAAACATGAGGTTATTTTTCTCTTTTTATTTTAGGGATTTTTCTAAGAGTTTTCACACGTATGTTCTTATTTGATCTTGAGAGTAATTACGAGATTGAAATGGGAAGTACAAACACCCTCATTTGCCAGCTATGAGGGGAACTGGCTCCAAAGAGGTCCAAGTGATTGATTTAGGAGCACATGACACATGTAAGTAGATAACGTATAAGCAGGGATTACTGGTCTTATGACCAGTGTTGTTTATCTTATCTGTCCTAAGGAGAAAATCTGAACACAGGAGGTTAGAAGTTTGCTAATCTGGAACACAAAGATCAATGCCTGGCACATATAAATCTTTATCTAACTCTAGCAAATAAGTAGTACCCAAAATGTTTTTGAATGAATAAATGATGAGTGTCACGCTATATGCTAAATATTTACTCTAGGCTTGCCTGAACAAAATATGCAGACAAAAGATAGTTAACTAGCCAGGTAATCTGCCTATGAAGACCAATGGGGAAAATGAGAACCTGGAATAAGCCAAATGGGCCAGTCAGGACAAAGAGGTAAGTCCTATACTGGATAATTTCTGAAAAGTCAAATCCTTCATTTCCAAGGTTATGTAGAAATTATTGGTTCCTTTAATACGTATTATTAAATTGTATAGGTCAATTAAAGAATTTCCAAAATACTTACCTCCTCTGTCAATTTAGTATTTGATTTTTCTAATGCATCTACTTTTGCCTGAAGATTGTTTACAGTAGCACTATCAAGAGAAGAAAAAAAAACCCATAATGATCTCTTCTGAAAAACAAAACAACACCTTCTACTTTCCCTTTTAAATGCCCATTATACTATTCGTTGTCTAATGTTCATGATTTTTAATACACTTGTAAACTCTAAGATAGAATACAAAGGGCTCTGTCTGCCTTAACTGCTATATCTTTGGCACTGGAGTTTGTATTCAGTAAGTATTTGTTCAATAAAATAAAAGACCTAATGAACTATATGGTAAATTTTAAGGTTTACCTATATATGACAATAGCAGGCTACATGAATTAAGTGTTTACATGTACCAAGCACTCCTCTTCCCCACCTCTCTGTCAGCTTGTCATGCTGTGGGGGCTTGCCTGTTGCTGTGGTGCTGAAAGCCAAGCCACTGGTATCTCAGATACCAGCAGAGCTACTCATGGTAGACAGGTTTCAGCTGAACTTCCAGACTAAGACAGACAAGGGAGAAGGACCTGGCAGCCCACTTCCAAAACAATTAGCCACTGAAAACCCTATAATAGCAGAAAAGCACTATCAAATACAGTGCTGGAAAATGAGTCCCCCAGGTTGAAAGAAACAACTGGCGAAGAGTTGCCCCCTCAAAGTAGAGTTGATCTTAGTAATGGAAATGGAGTAAAAGCCCTCGGGACCTCCTTTTGCAGAAGTGGCATGACTCAAAATGAGAAGAAACATAGTGACTGCAAAAATGGGCTCAAACATAAAAAGATTATGGCATGGCACAGTGTATGGTAGTGTTTTGTGCTGCTGTACATAGGGTAGCTATGAGTCAGATCTGACTTAGTGGCACCTAACAACAAAGCCCTCTTATAAATTATTTTACTAGCATTATTTAATTTTCTTGTTTTAACAGCCTTATGCGTTAGGGATCCCCAACTATAGATAAAGGAGTTAATGCATGGAACAAGTAAATAAGTCATATTTATATTTGTCAACTGTAACCACATCTTTTCTTGGCTGAGATCGCCATACTTCATTATGTTGTTGTTGAGTGCTGTTGAGTCAGATCTGACTCATAACAACCCTATGTACAACAGATGAAACATTCCCTGATACTGTGCCATGCTTGGCACTCTTGTCAGTGCTTCTCTGCTACTCATAGGGTTTTCAATGGCAGATTGTTTCAGGAGTAGGTTGCCAGGTCCTTCTCCATAGCCTACAGCACCTGGTATTCCCAGGCAGTGTCCCATCCAAGGACTAACCAGACCAACCCTGCTTCGCTTCTGAGATCAGCAGAGATTGGATGACAGGGTGCTATGGATTCAGACATAGTTCATTACTGTTGTTGTTAGTTGCCATTGAGTAGTGTCCAACTCATGGCAACTCTATGTACAACAGATGAAAGACTATTGTGCTTCTCTGCTATTCATAGGGTTTTCAATGACAGATTGTTTTGAGAGTAGGTTGCCAGGTCCTTCTCACCCCCTTGCAGAAGCTGGTATTCCTAGGCAGTATCCCATCCAAGGACTAACCAGACAGACTCTGCTTAGCTTCTGAGATCAGTGGGGATCAGATGCCAGGGTGCTATGGCTGAAAATATAGTTCATTGTTGTTGTTGTTAGGTGCCACTGAGTTGGTGTCCCATGTACAAAAGACGAACCACTATTGTCGTGCTTCTCTGCTATTCATAGTGTTTTCAATGGCTGATTGTTTTCTGGGAGTGGATTGAGAGGTCCTTCTCCCAAGCCTACAGCACCCAGTGTTCCCAGGAGTACTAACCAGGGTTGACCATGTTTAGTTTCCTGGATCTAATGGGATCAGACGCCACAGTGGTATGGCTGTAAGCACAGTTCATTATAGTCATGGCTAATTGTTGGTCCCCAGAGAAAATATACTTAAATTCTTCTTGCGGCCCTTTTCTCTCTTGAGAAGCTTGGATCCATGTTTTGGACATTTTTTTCTATTATTATTTTCTTAAGTATCTTTTTCTCTCTGAATGACCACACTTTACCCTAAAGTGTGCACTATCTTACTTTTGCTTAATAAACTCACTAACCTGATTTAAAAAAAAAAAAAAAACTTCTTGAATTTGTTAGCTGGAATGAAGACTCCTTAAAACTTATATTGATACTAGTATAATCACATTAAAAGTCTTAAAAGTGGCTTTCATAATAGAGCTTATGAGAATTCTACAAACTATAACAAGATAATAATTAATGGATATATTAATCATTCTTCTGAATAACTCAGCAGTCTTTAGCATAATGAGAACATTAAGTTACTTGAGAATATCAATAGTTTTTGAATCATTTTTCTCAAGGCAGAGGGAACTGTTTCAGGTACTACAGAGGTCTGAAAATACTTGATGAGTACTTGGTAAATTAATAGTAGTGATGGTGAAGTCAGAGTAAATTAATACTGTTAATTCAGTATTTAGGTGAGAAATGCAAGGGAGCAAGAGATGTGATTAATCTGAAGGAACTAAAGTAATGAATGGTCTATTGAAGATGAGTCCTGAATATGTGGCATTCCCACTGCACTAGGAGGACTGCCAGTTTCAATTATATGTGTCACATATTTAAAAATTCTTAATTGAATGTATTTACTTAATCCCTAAAGTTATAATTTCATAATAATGTTATGCTGCCTTTCACTAAATATCACCCAAACTGTGAAATCTCATTTAGTGCCTAGCAAGCAGGAATTCTGTATGTATTCATTGAATATTGTCTTAATTGATTCTCATTGCTCATTGTTTTATGCTTCCCTTGACTCCCAACAAATCTCTAGTAAAAGAATATTAACTATTCATTCTTTACTTCAGATGTCTGTTGAGTTCTTCTACATAGTTCTTCTGGTCCAGAATTGCAGTAATTTGACCATCCCTGGGTCAGAGGGCAGAAAGAGAGGAAACAGATATAAAATAACATTAGAAATACCAAAATTTCACCTCCCACCTCAACTTTCCATAACACATGAGAAGTAAATTGTGGCACAGAGACATGGAAGAGAGACTTGATGTATAACCATCTGGACACATCAACAAGAAAGACAAGAAAGATATATCAGTTTAAAAGTGAAAAAATTCACATTAATAAAGCCCTTGCTATGACTTTTTAAACCTAAATAACTTAGGTTACAGGTACACAATGTTTTATAATCTATCAATGACGTTTAAGAATAAAAATTTTCTCCTTGCCAGTTAATAAAATACATTTTTCAGCTTCACTATTTATAGTAACAAATTTGTATTTGTCATAGGACTCAAACTCACTATAATATAATTGTTCTCAAAGGCTATATATTTGCTCTTAAGTACAATTTATATGCAAAGTAGATGGTATAAAAGTTTCATAAAAGTTAAGTTTTGTTTATTATTACATGAGAAAATGAAGTATGGAGAAAGGAGGCTCACTTGTAGAACCATTTATCTACAATTTGTACAAGTTAAACATACCCTTTGCTGCAAGACAAAATTAAGTCCAAGTACCCTCTACATTACCAAAAGGACAAGCAATATAATCTTAAACTCAATGTCCAGGGTTAAAAACATCAGACTAATTATGACTGCAACTACTAAATACATACAAGGGATAAGATACACTTTTGATCTCTTATCACCAAGTACCACAATGAATGCTGAAAAAATAATAAATTTTAAAAGTTTTTTTTTGAAACAGGGTTGTCTGCATACCCCAGGCTGGCCTCAAATTTGCGATCCTTCTGCCTCAGCCTCCTGGAGTGCTGGGATTACATTCCCAGTTTGTCCCTGTTTACAAACACTTTTAAGAGATGGGGAACTGGATTCCTTTTGTAAATTTTTATTTTGTCTGCCCCTGAACCACATAGCAGAAAAATCATTCAATTAATAACTCTTTAGGGCTGGGTGTGGTAGTGCACGCCTATAATCCTAGGAACGTGGGAAGTGGAGGCAGGAGGATTACAAGTTCGAGGCCAGAGGCAGTCTGTATAAACTTAGTGAGACACTGTTTCAAGATAAAAAATAAAAAATAGGGATGAGGGTACAGCTCAGTGGTAGAGCCCCTGGGTTCAGCACCCCTAGTACCATAAACAAACAAACAAACAAAAAACCCAAAAAACAAAAACCATACAACTGTTTAGTAGTAGGCACAAAATAGTCAGATATTTTTGGAAAGACTATACCATTGAAAAGTTTTTGGCAAATCTGTTAGACCAGTATTATTATAAACTTTAAATATTACCAAAGGGAAAAAATACTACATTAGAGAAAAAAAGAACCTAATTTTCTTTGTACGTACCCTTCACTACCTTTACTGCTGTTCCCATCTTTGAGGTACATTGAAAAATCTATAACGCCAACCTACAAAGACAATTTTTAGAATTTAACATAAAATTATACATTTTTCCAAGTCATAAAACAATGTCTCTTTCTAGGTACTCAAAATAATAAAGTCATGACAATTACCAGAAACCTATGACACAAATTTAATGTTTTACAATGAATATAATCCAGATTTGAGAACAAAAGAATCCAGATTAAGTCACTAGGGCTAGAAGACCAGATCACGACTATAGTCAATGGAATACTTAATATGAAGTCTTAGGTGTCTTTCTCTTTTACTTATTTCAGGCATTCTGCTATTGAATTTCAATTCACTTAATAGAAATAACTTTTAAAGTTACAATTACAAAACCAATGCCCATTTTCCTGTAGAAATTTGGAAGAATACAAAAAGAAAATATTATAAAATGTCTGTAATTTTAACCACTACAAGATGATTGCTGTTAGGATCTTGGTGTCTGTTCTTCCAAACTTTTGACTGATATACATGTCTTCATTTTTTTAAAATCTCAATCAAATTATATTTCCTTTTCTATCTTCCTTGAGTAAAATGTAACAGAAATTCATCATAGTATTTCATACATGAGAGATGATAGATACAGTGAAAACAGCATCTTTATTAGGCAATTAATATGTCCTAGACCTTGTTCTAAGTGAATTACACTTACTCCTTTATTTTTCACAATAACCCTGCTAAACATGCTTTTTTATATCCACACATTATATCAAGGAATCTTAAAGCACCAAAAACTAAATGACGAAATATATTCAGCTAGAAAATGAGGAACATAGTATTTAAAACTAGCTGCAATTTGGATTCAGGGCATTCATTCTTAACTCCCATGCGCCACTTGCTTTTTATAAATATACATTAATATACATACTTAAGAAAGCCCACAGCTAAGACAAGAATTTAAAAATCATTCTGTAAAACAAAAATCTAATTTTTTATATTTACATAAAAGTTAAAGAAAAACCTATTTATGATTCACAGAACTAGAATGACATATTTTGTTAAATGAGCATTTTTCCCCTACCTGAGAGTCTAAATCTTCTCCTTTCATACAGAAATTAGCATCAATGACATTTAGACCCACCAAGAGGCCAGCAATTATAGCTCCTTCTTCTTCCATCATGAGGGCATTGGGTTCATAGAACTCACTGTAAGAGAAATCCACAGAATACTGTTATAATAAAACCTCAAAAATCCAGTGGTATGATTAGAAAGTAAGAAGCAAAATGCTTGTCTCAAGGTTGAATATGGCCATCTATGATAATAGTGAAAAAGTAAAAAAATAAAAAGGTTTAGATCACACTTTGTTTTAGGTAACAGGTATATGAATAGACTTTTTACATAATAGATGGTCTCAATGAAAAAAATGTGATCAGAATGGCATTGTAGTTGAAGTGAGTATCCAGACTTTTCTGACATACTGTATTTGTGATGCACCATGGGACAACTTTGCAATCTTCTGTGCACCTAAAGAATTTTATTTGGTTTGTTTTTAAAAATAATTTTTTTTTAATTTTTTTATTTTTTGTAGTACTGGGTGTTGAACCAGAGGCCTCATGCTTACATGCTTTGCAAGTGCTGGACCACTGAGCTACCGCCTCCAGCCCACTTTATTTTTACTTTTTTTGAGACAGGGTCTTGCTAAATTATGCAGACTGCCTCTGGTCTTGAATTTGCGATCCTCCTGCCTCTGCCTCCCAAGCCGCTGGGATTACAGGCATGCGCCACCGTGCCTGGCTCAAAAAGAATTCTTCACTTTGAATTCTATATAAACACATTCATTTAATTCAGTGAATAAACATCTTAAAAATATAAACTGTTAGCTAGGTATAGTGGCACATACCTGTAATCCCAGCACTTGGGAGGTTGAAGCAGGAGTATTGCAAGTTCAAGGACAGCCTGTATTACATAGTGAGTTCAAAGTCAGCCTGATCTACATAATAAGACCCTGTCTCAAAAGCAAAATAAGACGCCCCAAAAGCAAACTGTTGAATTATATATGTGTATATATAAACATTTTTTTCTTCTTTGTTTTTAAATGGTGTTTGGGATCAAACCCAGGTCCTTACCAATGGCATGCCCTCTATCACAAAGCTACACCCTTACACCTATATATATATTTTTTTTTTGACTAATTAGCATAAGTTGCCTAATAAGCAACATGAATAATAGGTTGAAGATGATTTAAAAGTCTTTTTTTTTTTTTTTTTTTTTTTGTGGTACTAGGAGTTGAACCCAGGGCCTCGTACCTGCGTGCTTTGCAAGTGCTGGACCACTGAGCTGTGTTCCCCCAGACCATTTTTTTTTTCCATTTTTTATGAGACAGGGTCTTGCTAAATTACACAGACTGCCTCTGGTCTTGAACTTACGATCCTCCTGCCTCCGCCTCCCGAGCTGCTGGGATTACAGGGGTGTGCCACCGCGCCCAGCTAGATGATTTAAAAGTTTTAAGGGATTTTTTTTTATTATTTAGGCAAAATCGGTTTTCATTACAGAAAAAAATATAAGAAACACATAAGAAACCTTATAATTCCACCTACTAATAACCTATTAAGACTTTGATATATAACCTTGCAAATAATTCAAATAATTCATGGAGACATATACATATTTTTGAGGGACACTAAAAAAGGACTATACCACTATAATTAATGTGAGAATTTGGGCTTAACAGTATTTTTCTATTTCAATAAATAATTTACAACTTTGTTTATACTGGTTTTATAACATCCCACTCTATGGCTGTAGTATGTAATTATTTAGTCAAAATTTGCCAGCCCATTTATTTATTTTTTATTTTCAGTCAGGGGCTCTGAGTTATGCAGGCTGCCTCTGGCCTCCAACTCACAAATCCTCCTAGCTCTCCTCCTAAGTGGCTGGGATTATAGGAGTGTGCCACTATGCCCAGCTTGTTTGGGGCTTTTTACCACTATAAATTCCACATGGCATGCATAACAGCATAAAAATGACTCAGAAATGAAAAAGCAAAAGAGAAAGTACCAACAAATTTTTTTTTTCGGTACTGGGGGTTGAACCCACGGCCTCACACTTGCATACTTTGCAAGTGCTGGACCACTGAGTGGCACCCCCAGCCCCCTTTTTTTTTTTGGAGACAGGGTCTTGCTAAGTAAGTTACGCAGACTGCCTCTGGTCTCAAACTTGCAATCCTTCTGCCTCCACTTCCCAAGCCGCTGGGATTACAGGCATGTGTCTTGGCGCCCGGCTCTGGAAAATTTTTCAATGGAAAATTTTGAAGACCCACAAATGATTAAATACTGTTCTGATGCACCCAAATTACCAATACACAAAAATCCTAGTGATATACTCTTATTATTGTTGCTGTTGTTGGTAGGTGTCCTCGAGGTGGGTCTGACTCATAGCAACTCTATGTACAACAGAATGAAACACTACCATACACTGTGCCATGCACACGATCATTTTGTGTTTGAGCCCATTGTTGCATTCACTGTGTTTCTTCTCATTTTGAGTCATGTCATATCAGCAAATGGAGGTCCTAGGGGCTTTACTCCATTCCCACCAGTAAGATCGGCTCTACTCTGAGGAGACAATTCTTCTCCAGTTGTCTTTTGAATGCCTTCCAGCCTGGGAGATTCACTGTCTGGCACTATATTTGACAGTGCTTCTTTGCTATTCATAGGGTTTTCAATGGCTAATAGTTTTGAGAGTGGGCTGTCAGGTCCTTCTCCCTAGTCTGTCTTAGTCTGGAAGGTTGGCTGAAACCTGTCCATCATGGGTGGCCCTGCTGGTATCTGAAATAGCAGTGGCATAGCTTTCAGCACCACAGTAACATGTGAGCCCCCACAGCACGACAAGCTGACAGGCACATGGAGGACTCCTACTATAGGATTCAACAATCATGTTCCTTAGTATTTACCCAAAGGAGCTGAAAATTTATGTCCATACAAAAACCTGCACATAGGTGTTTTCATCAGCTTTATTCATAATTGCCAAAATTTGGAAGCAACCATGATATCCTTTAATAGGTAAATGGATAAACAAGTATATACTGAGAATGGAGTATTATTCAGCACTAAAAACTGAGCTATCAAGCTATTAGAAGACATGGAGGAACCTTCAAAGCATATTATCAAATGAAAAGAGATAGTATGAAAAGGCTAGGTATTATATGATTCCAACTAAATGATGTTCTGGAAAAGATAAAAACAAGGAGAGAGTAAAAGGATCAATGGTTGCCAGGAGTTGGATGAGGGAAAGATAGATGCAACAAAGAAGAATTATAGAGCAGTGAAACTATTATGTGTGGTACTATAATGACATGAATGCATGTCATTATACATTTTTCAAAGTCTATCAAATGTATAATATGAAGAGTGAACCTTAGTATAAACTATGAACTTTGGGAGACAATGATGTGTCAGTATAGGTTCATCAGTGATAAAAGAAAGTACAGTTCTAGTGTGGGAAGTTGATAATGGGTGAGGCCGTGCATACATAGGGGCAAGGGTAATATGGGGAATCTCTGTACCTCGTGCTCAATACTGCTATGAACTCAAAATTGCTCTAAAAACAGTCTATTAAAATTTTTTTTCTGGAGCCAGGCATGGTGGCACATGCCCATGATTCTAGCACTTGGGAGGCCAAGGCAGGAAGATAGTGAGATAGAGGGGTACACAGTAAGACCCTATATCAAAAAATAAAACTAAACAAAAAAATAAATTTTAATTTTTTTCCTGGGAGTTGGAGGTTGTAGTTCAGTAGTAAATCATATGCTTAACTCTAGGTTCAATCCTCAGCACCAAAAAGCAAAACCAAATAACCAACCAAATAATCCAGTGACTTGAAATACAAATGGTACCGGAGCACTTGACCACAGTCCATCCAGGAAGGCTGGTTGAGTGCTGGGTGAATGCAAGTGCTGAGCACTTTTTTCCCCAAAAGAAATAATAAAAATGCTGGGCATGATGATGCATGCTTGTAATCCCAGTGACTCAGGAGGCAGAGGAAGGAGGATCATGAGTTGAGGGCCAGAGGCAGCCTGCATAACATAGTGAGACCATGACACAAATAAACAACTAAAAATGGTCTGGATGTGCAGCCCAGTGGTAGAGCATTTGCAAGGTAAGTGTGAGGCCATGTGTTCAACTCCCAAGTACTGCAGAAATAATGAAAATGGCTGGTTGCTGTGGTATGCGTCTGTAATCCCAGTGACTCAGCAGATGGAGGCAGGAGGATCATAGGTATGAGGTCAGGGGTAGTCTGTGCAACTTAGTGAGACCCTGTCTCAGAATAAAAAGTAAAAAAGGGGCTGAGGGTGTGGCTTTGTGATGGAACACTTGACTAGTATGCGCAAGGTCCTGAGTATAAAAGAAAATGAATGTAAATGTATTTACTAGTCCCAGGACAATACTGAATGGCTAATTCACACACACAGGAGCCACTCATATACTTGGCAATAAGTTCTTTCTTTAAGTCAATTGTTCTTACACTCTTTTTTTGCCCAGGTCATAGCAATTCCACATGTACATTCTATCCACTCTTTTTCAAAAACATGACATCGAGTAGGAATCTTGTAGGGCTGTTTAGCACTTTGGTTTGTCAAGTGATGATGTAGGTTAATGCCCAGTCTTTTCTGCAGGTCAAAAAAGGCATCGCTGCTTCTACTGTCCCACAGCAGTGCCCTTGTTTCCTCCTGGACGCACTTCGGGACCCTTTATTTTTTTTAAGGTTTACTGTGTTTTACTGTGTAGCTGAGGCTGGCCTCAAACTCATGATCCTCCTACCTCAGCCTCTTGAGTGCTGGGACTACAGGCATGGGATACCATACTCAGTTTGACTACATATTCCTTGATAGCACAAATGATGTCTTAATTTTTCTAACTTGATGTTTAACATATATACAGAAGAATATGCAAATTCTAAGTGTTCAATTCCACAAATTTTCCAAAGAGATTCTCATGTGTCTGTCATCTTATTGTACTGTGGGGGTTTAAATGTTGCTGTGATGCTGAAAGTTATACCACTGCTATTTCAAATATGAGTAGGGTCACCCAAGATGGACAAGTTTCAGCTGAGCTTCCAGGGTAAGACAGACTAAGGAGGACCGGGCAGCCCACTCCAGAAACATTTAGGTATTGAAAACCCTATGTATAGCAGAAAAACACCGTCAAATACAGTGTTGGAAAACGAGCCTCCCTAGGCTAGAATGCATTCAAGAAACAACTGCAGAAGAACTGCCTCCTCAAAGTAGAGTTGACCTTAATGACAGGAATGGAGTAAAGCCCCTGGGACCTCCTTTTGCTGATGTGGCATGGCTCAAAATAAGAAGAAACATAGTGACTGCAACACTGGACTCAAAAGGACTGCATGCATGGCACAGTGTTGGGTAGTGTTTTGTTCTGTTGTACACAGGCTCACTATGAGTCAGATCCGACTTAATGGCAAGGAACAAGTGTTCAATGCTATGGATTTTCCCAAGAGACATATCTATCTGTGTAATTACTATTCTGATAAAGAAGGAGAATCCAGCTGGGCACCTTAGCCTCTCAGAACGCTGAGGGAGGAGGATCTTCAGTCAAGGCCGTAGACAGCCTGTGCAACTTAACAAAACTGTCTCAATGTTAAAAAGCAAAGAGGGGAGGGGACAGGGCAGGGATGCAGGACTTGCCTAGCATGCATAAGGCCCTGCATTTAACACCTCTTACTGAAGGGGGGGAAAAAAGGAAACCCTATAAATCTGTTTTTGCTCTTTTCCAATCACTATCCTCATCTCTCCTCCAAAGTTAAACATGATCCTGATTTCTATCATCATAGATTGATTTTACCCATTTTTAAGCTTCATATACTGTAACAAATCATGTAGAACATATTTTTTTGTGCCTAGGTTCCTTTGTGCAGTATTTTATTTGTGAGATCCATATATATTGTTGTATATAGCTATAATGCATGCGCATCCATCACTGTACAGTATTCCATAGTAGGAATATGCCATAATGCATCCATTCTATTTATTGTTTATGGACAGTTGGGTTGTTTCTAGGTAGGCTATAATATACATATGCATTTCTCTTACACATATCTAGAAGTGAAATTACTAGGTCACAGGAACTGACTATATATAAAGAATTATTCTGTCCAGCTCACAAAAGTGAATCTATTTACTTTTGTGCTCTGCTGGACAAAGAGTTAATACTTCAGAACCCACTTAGGATCACAAAGTTTTGATCAGAGACACTCCCCTGAAGCTATATAGCTTGAGCACTAGACCCTATTCTACTCCAAGACTTGACTCGTAAAATTGAGCTTTGTGGAAATAAGTAACCTTTGCTGAATGGTTCCTGTTTTTCTTTCTCCTGATACATTCAATATTCTTAGGAAGAAAACCATAAGCAATGGTGTATGTAGCTATAACATTATCAGAACAATGCTCCCTTCGGAGCAGTACAGAGAAATTTCTCGTAACAACTAGGTTCTGCTGGGCATGGTGATGCATGTCTGCAATTCCAGAACTCAGGAGGCTGAGGCAGGAAGAACACTGCAACTTCAAAGCCAGATTGGTCTGTACAGTGAGTTCCAGATCAGCCTGGGTTACATGAAGAGATCCTGTCTCAAAAAAACAAAACAAAAAAATCAACCTAGGTTCTTGAAAATCTAGACATTTCTTTAAATTCTGTTACTTGTTTTTCTTCATATTATTTCTGAGTCAATCTGCTATATTTGAATTTCTTTTGGTAAAGTTTTATTTTTTAAATTTTTTTGTTTTTGTTTTTTTGAGATAGAGTCTCACTGTGTAGCCCAGGCTTTCTTGGAACTGGCTATGTAGACCAGGCTGGCCTTAAACTCGCATTGATTCTCCTGCCTCAGTCTTCCAACTGCTGGGATTACAGGCATATCTTTTACTACATATTAATAGCCTACAAAAATATGCAAACCATATTGTACAGCTAAATACATTTTCATAAAGAGAACAGATTCATGTGACCAGCACCCAGATTAGGCAACAATATACTAATGGAAGCTGAGACTCCACCTTGTGCCCCCTTCTACTCCCTACTCACTACCCTACCCCCACCTGGCCTGTTGTGATGGTGCATGCCTGTAATCGCAGCACTTGGGAGGCTGAGCCAGGAGGGTCACAAGTTCAAGAGCCTGTCTCAAAAAAAAAAA
>VMDO01001551.1:9163-128968 GCA_007922755.1 Pedetes capensis | reverse complement strand
AACATTAAGAGTGAAAGACAACACATAGAGTGAAAGGAGACATTAGTAATACATAATACACACATTCAACAAAGGACGCATATATATTCAGGGTGTATAAAGAACCCCACCAATCAACAAGGAAAATGAAAACAAAAAATATAAAAACAGGCAAAAGATAGTGATGATGTGCCCACTGAAGTAATTCTAGTTAAGATTCAGAATGAGACTACCAGTAGATGTGTTTTCCTTTATAAGGCTATCTGGATAGTATGGGGTTTGGTTTGGTTTTATGGGTGGGGGTGGGCTGTTCAAGTACTTGCATCAGTTTAGATCATCCACCTCATCATTAATAAGAATATATCAAAAATAAAATATTCACTGTCCATTGGGAACTTTTCTAAAACAATGCCATAAACAAATTCTTTAGTACTCAGTATTTCTGTACATTCTTTTTGGGTAACCAAAAATAAAACTTAAAAAGGAAAAAAAAAAACTTAAATGGGCAAAAGAAAGTTGGGTGTGATGGTGCATACCTGTAATATCAGCACTCTGGAGGCTGAGGCAAGAGGATCAGAAATTCTAGACCAACCTGGGCTACACAGAGAGCTCCATGCCAGTCTGGGCTAGAAAGCAAGACCCTATGTCAAACAAACAAACAAACAAACAAAAACTCCAAAAGACTTGAATAGGTATTTATAAAAGAGGAAATTTAAATGGCTAGTAAATGTATGAATAGATACCTAACTTCACTAGCCATTATACAAATGCAAATTAAAACAATGTGATACTGCTATACAAACTCCTCAAAATGGTTAAAAGGGAAAGACAGATGCTATAAACAAGTATCAGTAAGGATGTGAAATAATTTTAAAGTTGTGCTGACGGGATAGTTAATTGACACAGAAATTTAGGAAGACTATTTAGCATTAGCCTGCAGCCATACCACTGTGGCATATAATCCCGTCAGATCTCAGAAGCTAAGCAGGGTTGGGCCTTGTTAGTACTTGGGAGACCGCCTGGGAACACCAGGTGCTGAAAGTTTGGGAGAAGGACCCGGCAACACACTCCCCAAAAACAATCTGCCATTAAAAACCCTATGAATACCAGAGAAGCACTGACAATAGTGTTTCACCTGTTGTATGTAGGGTCACTATGAGTCGGATACCGACTCGACTGGCACCTAACAATAACAACAACAATTTAGCATTATCTATGAAAGCTGATTGTAAGGATACCTTTACGATGCAGTGATTCTAGTTATCACATCCAATAGAAATGCATAGTTATATCAACAAAAGACATGAGGAAGAATGTTCATAGGTATTACAATGTAATAGTCCCCAATGTTTGATCTCAAGGGTCTGTTCACAGTAGAGTGGATAAGTAAATTGTAGTATATTTATTCAACAACATACCAAATAGCAACTATACATAGCAACATGGATTAATCTCATGAGTATAATGTTGGGCACAAGAAATTGGATGGAAAAATTGCATTGTGTGTCATTCCATGTATATAAAAATCAGAAACATACAAAAATAGTCCTTCATGATAGTTAGGAAAGATGCTACTGACGTGGAGCAAGTTATTCATTTTTTTCCTTTACAGGTAACATTTTTTGCATCTTATTTAAGACATTTTTGCCCACCTTATGTTTTCTTCTAAAAGTCTTGTCTTTAGAATAGTTTTGTCCTTAGAATTTTTTGAATTTTATGCTATATATTGACTTCCTGTCTTACTGAGCCTGGGCACACGCTAAGGTGTCAAAGCCCTTCCTGTTTTCTGGATGTGTTAAGTTTCAGTCTACCCTGCAAAGGACCATAAGTGTCATAGTGATAGAACACACATAGCATAAAACATCCACTTAGGATAATGTGTGTGTGTGTGAGTGGGTAGAAAATATTAGTGAGGTTGCTATGAGTAGCCTGTTTCTGACCTACAGAAATGGCAAACTTATATGGTTTAAATTTGTATGATATAAAAAATACTGTTATGGTTTGAATCTAGTATGTCCCCCAAAGGTCATGTGTTTGAACACTTGGTCCCCAGGTGGTGGCCCTGTTTATGGGCCTTTAGGAAGTAGGGCCTATCTTTGCAGAAGTAGGTAATTGGGGGCAGGCCTTTGGAGATTTTGCCCAGACCCCCAGTTCTAGTTAGTTCTCTCTGCTTCCTGATCACTACAATGTGAAGGCCCGGCCACCATGCCTCTATGGACTGAAATCCTCTGAACCATGAATCCCAATGAATCTTTCCACCCATAAACTGGTTCTGTCAGGTATTTTGAGACAGCATCCCCCAAGGTGACTAACACACATACCAAGGAAAGAAGGAGTTCAAGAAGGTATTCATACCTGAGAAGTTCCTTCTTGTTGATCAAAGCTTTCATGTATTCTGAAAGTTTCTTTTGCATTAATGCCAAACGAAGCCAGGCTCTTCCTCTGCCTACTGGTGTCCTGCAAAAACACAGAAACCAAACGACTAAAAACATAAGTATCAGAGGCAGGGGCCAAAGGAGTAGATTCACTTGCTCTTTCCAGTGGTCCCCCAGTATAATAAGCACACTGAGGTCCTCCTCCAACCTCTCCCACTACATGCCTACGCAAGGAATTCTGTGTAGGATAATGAGATTGAAGGGTGTGTCTGGAACAAATTCTCTGATAAAGAATCAATAACTGAACTTGGTGACAATTTGAAGATAGGACCTCTGGGATGCCTAACTAGAAATGTTCCATCAGTTTAATATTGTTAAGTTCTCCTAAGTTTAGTATGGATTTATGTAAGTACTCAAACACTAATGTGGGAACAGGCAACTTAAGCCTCTATCTAATTAAAATTAAACCAACTTTATTTGGTAGGGTGATTACTACTTTTTCTAAATTCTAAGGCAAACTGTAGGTACTAGTTCCTGAGGCTTATTGGACAATTGTTTTAATTTTGGTGCTCAAACCCCATTAAATACATTTTTTCTCCCTAAGTGACGCATGCTACCTCCCTAGACCAAATTTCTTGAGCCTTGCTAATTCTCGTAAGTGCTATTAAAAAAAAAAAAAAGAAATGTTTGGTATTTTAACATAAAGATAATCTCTGTTAGATGAGTAATTATCCTTCAAGGGCACATTCTACTTAAAATTATACATTCCAGTTTCCTCACAATAGTGTCTACCCATAGCAACATTATATCCTTCAGATTGTTATAAAAATGACTATGCACATTATTATTGTTAGTAGCATTCTTCAAGGAGATAAATAAGAATGTTGTTCTTGAGAAACAGAATTCAACCCGAGACTTACTTAAGTCCTGGAAGATCTTTAACACTTGCTGTTATTTCTGCAGCTTCTGGAACAAGTTTTTCTACCAGTTCTAGTGGTCCCCAGAAAGATTTATTTTGTCCAAGGAAGGTTTTCTTGGCTAAGACAACAAAAACAAAACAGGATTTTAACATTCTTTACAACATAAATACGCCCTCACCACACATACACACACATGCGTGTGGATGCACATGTGTGAACACCCTCTCCCCCATTTCTCTCCCATCTACTCAGGGTCCTCTTCAGGGATCCAATCCTAGGTTACCAGACAGTTTTAAAATTAGTCATCATTTCAAAAAAGGTAAAATTTTGTGAAAATAAAAAGTTCTGTACTTCCCAAGACTCAGTTCTTCCTCTTTCAGAAGAATTTGTAGCCTAGCCATAAAACGTTTTAACAATTTACTAATTAAAAATAAGTGGGTTTGGGGAAGAAAACAGTCCAATCGAAAGGACTATTTCTCAAAAATGAATATTGGAAAGGGAGAAAAAAAGGAAGCAAAGGTGAAGAAGATCAGATCCTGCCTCAAAAGCTGATGGTAAGAGCGAAGGCTCTGAAGCAAGAGTTAGGACACGAGTTCTAACACCAGCTCTGCCCCAACTCACTGTGTGGCTTTGGGTCAGTCATGTCCCATTCTAGGCAGGTCTATTTCCCTGCCAACTGGATGCGCCATATTGAACTAAATTACTTATAATGGCCCTTCCAGCTCTAACACTTAATGATCTGTATTTTTTCAGTCCTTAAGTCCTTGAAGTCAATTGCAGCTATGCTCCCACACAGGCTGCATTCCAATGGATTAATATGAATCTAAGTCTCTTAGTTTTTGGCTCCACAAAGAATACTTTCTTTTTTACTATGTGTTACTGGGATCCAGCTGCATGCACATCTGCATTCTGAGTCATAGCCTACCTTTCAAGCCATGTTTCAAACAGTGTTCCATCACCACGAAGAATTGCTGGAGGGGCGCATAGTCAGAGTCTAGAGTCCTTCCCAGGTTCAGAGCTGATTCAATCAAGCCCTTGATACTCAGCTTGGCCATGTTCATCAGGTTCATGCGTTCATTAGCCATGAGGTAATTAGGATCTGCAGCCAAAGAAGGAGAGGATAAAGCCTGGTTACTGGATATAGTACATTGTAAAATGTAGTATAATTTCACCTTGTTAATAATTGTACTGATCTTATAAAAGCAATGGTAGGTAAGATTGTCAGTCAAACTTGTCATAAACCAAGAAAGTGGCACCATACTATACTATTAGTTGTTGTAGCCTTCTTGGCCACGACTTGCTGTGAAAAAAAGATACTAATTTCCTGTAAGAATATCCTTGATCCATCCACAAAAAAGGAGACTTACTTCATGTGTAGTTTTCATTATACTTTGATGTTCGGCCTTTTAAACAATTACAATAACATTTTGAATACTGAAACAAATAGGTTATTACTGAGGGAAGGGATGAGACTTTTGACACTTAAAGTCCATTGTCTTAAATATTAATCCCATCCCCAACGTTTTTGTGGTACATGAAAATTTATGAGTGTTTTATTCAAAACAGAATATTCTAAGATCACTTTTAAGGTTTGTTTTAAAAATTAGTGGGAAGCCAGAGGCAGGAGGATCGCAAGTTCAGACCAGAGGCATTCTGTGTAATTTAGCAAGACCCTGTCTCAAAAAGTGAAAAAAACGGGCTGAGGTTGCAGCTCAGTGGTACAGCACTTGCAAAGCATGAAAGCTCGGGGCCCTGGGTTCAACCCCCAGTACCACACACACACACAAATAAATTAGTGGGAAACTGAGCATGATGGCTCATGCCTGTGATCCCAGTAACTCAGGAGGCTAAGGCACGAGGATTGCAAGTTTGAGGCCAGAGGCAGCCTGCAGAACTTAGTGAGACGCTGCCTCAAAATGAAAAGAAAAAGGGGGTACTGGGGGTGCATCTCAGTGGCAGAGTGCTTATCTAGCAGGAACCAGAAAAATAAGTAAATATTAGTAGAAAAACATTATCATGCTTTTTTTTTTTTTTTTTTTTTTTTGCTTTTCATCACTTAGCAAAGTTTCTTTACTAGGTTTTGATTACCAAACTTACCAAGTTTTGGTTAAAATCCTACATAAAATTAAATTGTTTTCATATTGCTGTATTTTATAAAACATGGATAGCACTTGGGGTTCTTGGTATTTATTCCTGACATAGCCTTACCCTTGATTATTTCTTTTTCCATCTTTCCCCTCCTGTTTACTCTTATCCTCACTTCTCTTCCTGTGATGAAGACTGCACCTAACTTAGCACACATCAAGAAGACTGGAAATTGATGATACATTGACAAGAGAAGTACTGTAGAATTCTAAGGCTCCACAGATTACAATTAAGGTGTGTTTGTTTATACATATATATGCCCATTTGTTATTTTTATACCTCTTAATTAAATCTAGAATACGAGACCTTGACATATAAAAGCATGACAAGTATTTTCTTAAAAAAAAAAAAAAAAACCCATTGATACATACTGAAATTGCCATCGGCAAATGACTTTTAAAATTTTATACAGATCCCTATCCATTAGGGAAAAGCAAATCAAAACAACACCAAGATTCCACCTCACTCCAGTAGAATGGCCAAGGTTAAAAAAACAAATAACAGGGCTGGGTGCAGTGGCACATGCTTGTAATTCCAGTGACTTGGGAGGCAGAGGCAGGAGGATCACAAGTTTGAGACCAGAGGCAGTCTCTGTAATTTAGAGACCTTGTCTCAAAAATTGCAGCTCAGTGGTACAGCACTTGCAAAGCATGCAAGTGCGAGGCTCTGGGTTCAACCCTAATACAACAAAAGAAAAAAAACAAATAAAATAAGTGCTGGTGAGGATGCAGAGAAAAAGGAACACTTACACTGATGGTAGGGCTGTAAATTAGTTCAAACACTTTGGAAATCAATATGGAAGTGCCTCAGAAAACCAAGAACAAGACTGCCATCTGACCCAGCTATATCACTCTTGGGAATGTACCCAAAGGAAGATAAGTCATAATACCACATGTATACATACTTCCATATTTAATGCAGCACTCTTTACAAACACAAGGATATGGAATCAACCAAGATGTCTATCAACAGGGGAAGGGATAAAAAAATTGTGGTATATATACACAATGGAATATTACTCAGCAGTAAAGAAGAATGAAATAATGTCATTTACACAAAAATGCATGGAACTGGAGAACATCATCTTAAGCAAATGAACCCAGTCCCAAAAAGAGAAAAAATACCCTATGTTCTCATTCATACCTGGGAGCTAAAACTAAATTAAAGGAAAAAAACCTATACATCCATAGATACATAAAAATGAACAATCAAGGTTATCTAAGAAGGGAAAATATAAGCAGAGTAGAAAGAAAGGGAGATGGGTTTAGTGGGAAGGGAGAGGGGTCTAGTGGGAGAAGCAAACGTTTCAGAAGGGGGGATGGGAAGAGGAAATAATGCAGAGAGATAAAGGGGGAGAGGACGATCTCAAATTATATGATGTAACTACACAAATACATGAGAAAAACAGGGAAATACAACTCATAATTCCATATAATTTTTACTACATATTAATGAAAGCATTCCAAAAACTATGTAAGTTGATGAAAGTGTAACCAAAATCATATAATAGTTGCACAATGGAAACAGCAAAAGCCTTATTACTCTGCATCCCGCCAACTTTTATTAACAAAGGGAAAAAAATGGATAGAACTGGAGAACATCATTTTTAAGTGAACAAACCCAGTCCCCCAAAAAGAAATACTGTATGTTCTCACTCATATATGGGAGCTAAATCTAACTTAAAGGAAGAAAAAAAGCCATTGCATATATAGATATATAAAAATGAGTAATCATCTAACAAGGGAAAATATAAGCAGAGTAGAAAGAAGGTGGGGGACTAGCAGAGGGAGCAGAGGTTGTGAAGTGGGAAAGGAAAGGGCCATAATGTAGAAGGGTAAATGGGGAGAGGACAATCTCAAAATATATGATGCAACTATATGAACACATGGGAGAAAATAGGGGAAGGGGAAAAAAAATCAAAGGAAATATAACCCATGATTGCACACAACTTTTATCACGTATTAATCAAAGGGTTCCAAAACCTATGTAAGTTGATTAAAGTATAACCAAAAATGATGTAATGGTCGCATAATAGAAATAGCAAAAGTCTTTTTACTCTGTTACTCCACCAACATTTATAAATAAAGGGAAAAAATAAAATTAATTTTGAAATCTAAAAAATATCTGGACTGGGGTTTAGCTCAGTTGGTAGAGTGATGTTCTGTGCTGAGGTCTGGGATGCGATCCCCAGCACCACACAAATGGGAGAAGGACATGGCAATCCACTCCCTAAGAAATCCCCAAACAATCAGCCATTGAAAACCCTGTGAGGGTTGCTATAAGGAACCTAACAACAACAACAACAAAATATCTGGAAACCAAGCTAGGAAATGTGCTTTTACATATGTCACCAAATACATGGTAAGCAGTATTACAAATGTTACTTTTTTAAACAATGCTTTGGGCCAGGTGTGGTAGCACACTCCCATAATCCCAGGGACTCAGAGGCAAGAGAATAGTGAGTTCAAGGCCAGAGGCAGACTGTACAATTAAGTGAAATCCTGACTGAAGATAAAATATAAAAAAGAGGCTGGGAGTGCAGCTCAGTGGTAGAGTACCTGCAAAATATATACAATAAACAATATTTTGGTGATGGCAATACATAATGCATTTCTTTTCTTTCTTTTTCCCCTCCCTCCCTTCCTCCCTCCCTCTTTCTCTCTTTCTTCTTTCTCTCTCTCTCTCTCTCTGTCTCTCTCTCTCTCTCTCTCACTGTACTTAGGAATTGAATCTAGGACCTCACACATACTTTCCAAGTACTCTACCACTGGGCTGTACCCTCAGCCCATTTTTTTTTAATTTAAAAAAGTTTTTAAAATTTTGAAACAGTGTGTTGCTAAGTTATGCAGGCTGCCTATGGTTTTGAACTTGTGATTCTCTTGCGTCTGCCTCCCGAGTGCCTGGCCTAGTAATGTACTTCTTTGACCTGTAACTTATCATCCTTGTGATTTGTAATCCCTTATACAAAATTAACAAAACTGTATCTTACGTGCATTTTTATTATCCATAAATTTTAAGATGGAAAAACATTCAGTTAGTAGTTGATCTGATGCAGATGGACAAAATGTCCATTAAACTAAAATTCAGTAAAAAAAAAAAAAAAAAGTAAACTAAAACTAAAAAATATCCTGATAAAGCAGTAAAATTAATTATTTTATCAATTCTTTTGTTTTCTCATGGTGCTAAGAATGAACCTAGGGCTGTGCACATACCAGGCAAGCATTCTAGCACTGAGCTACATCCCTAGTCCTTTGCTCTTTCAACTCTTAAGCCTTAAATAGCCCTTTTTTTCCTTTTTTGTGGATGGTAGTGGGGGTGTTGAACCCAGGGCCTTGTGCATACTTTGCAAGTGCTCTACTTCTAACTCCTTTTTTATTTTTTATTTTGAGACAGGGTCTCCTAAGTTATGCATGCTGCCTCTAGCCTTGAACTTTCGATCCCCTGCCTCTGCCTGGGATTACAGGTGGGCACCACCATGCCTGGCCTTAAATAGTCTTTTAATATCACCACCATCATTGCCACCACCCCATCTGGGCACCCATTATAGCTCACCACTGTACCAACTTCACAATGGTCTGTTTTTCCACTCTTGTCTGCCCTTCATTCTCTGTAGTTTATGAACTGCTCTAAAAATAAAGCTGACACAGGAAAAAGGAATAAAGTGCTCAAACAAGCTGTTCCAAGTGTACTATTTGCACTATTAATATTTACACTAATCATTACATGGGCTGGGATTTGGCTCAGTTGGTAGAGCGCTGTGCTGCAGTCTGTGAGGTCCCAAGTTCAATTCCCAGCACCGCAAAAATGGGAGAAGGACCTGGCAATCCACTCCCAAGGCAATCCCGAAACAGTCAGCCATTGAAAACCCTATGAGGGTCGCTATGAGTCGGATACCAACTCAAGGGCACCTAACAACAACAATAATCATTACACTGTTGTTAAGTGCCGTTGAGTCAGCGTATGACTCATAGCAACCCTATGTACAACAGACGAAACACTATTGTCAGTGCTTCTCTGCCATTCATAGGGTTTTCAATGGCTGATTGTTTTTTGGGAGTGGGTTGCCAGGTCCTTCTCCCAAGCCTACAGCACCTTGTATTCCCAGGTGGTCTCCCATCCAAGTACTAATGATATCTGACAGGATCGAATGCCACAGTGGTACAGCTGCAAGCAAATCATTACATTAAGCATTAGTATTATTAGTATAATATAGTACTAGTACTTAACTCCCAGAATTTTAAGACTCAGTATATAGTGTGTGGCTCTCATAACAAGAGGGATAAACTATGTGAGGAAAGGAACTAAGTACTACATTTTATCTGATGGAACTGAGAATAGTCTAGGCCCTATGTATGGGCTGCTCCTTACAATAAGCTATGAGACAGTCACCAATAGATTGCTTTTACAGGGAAGGAAAATGAGACTCAGAGAGGAAATGCTTCAATTGTTCTCTCCCAACTCACCATGTGACCTTGGGTAAGTCACGTCCCACTCTATGCCTATCAAACACCTGCAGATGGCCTATGCCATAGCCAGTGATCAATGACAGAGCCAGAGGACTGATTCCATTTGTCCAACTCCAAACTCTATGCTTTTTTTCCTCCCAAGCCCTGTGCTCTTGACCACTATAATCTATTTATAAATGAATTTATGACTGCAAAATAATGCTTATCTTTCTCCCCTCTTGACCATTCTTTTATATGACTATCTTATTTACTTATTATCTATTACTACCATTTAAGTATTCTCTCTTCTTTTCAGGTACTGAAAAAGGAACCTAACAGTTAAGTGGTCCAAGGTCAAACAGTTCATAAGTGGTAGTATGTAGCCTTGGATTTGACTTGAAAGCTAGTATTTTTTTCCATTAAGCCACGTGTATCCTCTAAACATCAAATATATCAAATTTCTATTAAAAACTAAAAAAATGCTCTAATGAAAAATTTCACTTCTTAGGAAGGCTAAAGTACTAATAAAACTATGCTTCCATATACAAAAACCATTTAACATAAGACTATTTTACCAAAATTATCCCAAGTAATTTTTTCACACAATGTTTTCATCTGTATCTGTCTCCTTACACAGTTAAATAAGCAGTCAAATGGCTAAATTCTAAACTAATCTTTTTCATTAAATTTAGGGACTTATATAGACTTACAGTCTTAACTACAAAAATTTTGATTTGTTGTAGTGGTCTCTTAGGTAATATTTGCACTTATGGCATAAAAGCAATGGTAGGTAAGAGGTTGGTAATTTGTCATGAACCAATAAAGTGGCACTATACTATACTATTAGTTGTACCTTCCTCCTGTCTCAGCCTCCCAAGTAGCTGGGATTATAGGTATGTGCCAGCATGCCCAGTTTAGGTGATATGTTCAGAGACAAACTGTATATGAAAGTAAGAATTGGCCTATATTACCATTAATTATTTTTTGGACATCAACAAATTTTTTAAGTCCCTGGTTCAAATGCAACTTTCTTTGGTCTTGGCAGATCTACCTGTCAAGGATAGAATAAGGGAGCCTGGAGAGTAGCTCAGTGGTAGAGTACCTGCTTAATGTGCACAAGGCCCTGACTGAGATCCCCAGCAACAATAAGAACACAAGATTGGAAGCCAACTACTAATAAGGAATATTAAATCATTAATTTATCCTAGAATAAAAAAATTTCTATCAAATTTGTTACTTGTCTTGAGTTGCATAAAATGCTACTGCACAACTAATCCATCCTACAAAATGGGGCACACACACTTGATGACAGCAGAGGGCCTTTTGAGAAGAAGGTAAGGTCCTGTGTAAACATGGGTGTATGATTTATGTGACAGTGCAGAGGATATGGAAATTATTCTGCCAAATACTTATAACCTGTCATCTTTTCTGTGTATTTTATACTTTTAAATACAAAAAGAAGAAAATATATATTTTGTTACATTGTATAGGCCAGAAAATGATTTTTAAAAATGCATAATTTTCTGGCCAGAGCTATCACTCAGTGGTAGTGTTCTCCTAGCATGTGTAAGGCCCTGGGTATTCAACTGAAGAAGATGATGGGGGGAGGAGTGGGAAGGGGGAGGGGGGGAGGCAGAGAAGAAGAGGAAGAAGAAAGAAAAAGCATAACTATCACAACATTATTAGTCATGTTTTTGTCTAAGAGAAAAATGCTTAAAATTTAAAATTTTCACAGTGCTAAGCATTTAACAATATTAATCCAATACTGAACTTTCATTCAATTACTTTTTCAACAGTGAACACCTACTGTGTGTTAAATCTTGTATTTAATACTAGGAATACAGTGGTAATAGACCTAGATCTTGCCATTAAAGTGCTTACTATTTGCCAAACTTTGTTAATAAAGAGAATAGAATGTGGCAGTGCACAGTGAACACTTAAAACCTCAGGATAAATATTATCATCTTTAACAAAGGTCAAATTTTATTCCAGGACAAATAATTTAAATGTTTTATATTAAGCAAGATATACCTAACCCATGAAATTAAATGTAAATTTTCCCTACTTTTAAGGCTAAGATAACAGACATATCAATTTCAGGTCTCAGGCAGGTTGTAAGTATAATACAATTTCTTCTGCTATTGGATGTACTTCCGTGGGAAAGTTTAAGACACACTGCGGTAAGAACTTCTATACACGGGATACTGTGGGAACATGCAGAGGGAAAGTATCTGACCTGGTCCCCTCTACTTTCCTTCAGATTTAAGGGGCAGATGTATGTCTGTAAGTCCTCAGAATATCAGACTTTTGAGTTCAGTCTTACAGAACAAAAATAGCCATGTAAGGAAGGAGTAGGAGCTAAGCAGGAAAGGGAAAAGGACAGAATGGGTTAAGTAAAGGCACTGAAGTGTGAAAGAACATGATATACTCAAAAAAAAAAAACAGAACTGAAAGATGCCAGGAGGTTATGATGCACATGAGGAAGTGCTGAGAATGAGACAATATAAAGACGCAAGGGACAGACCGCTAAGGAACTTAAGAAGTATGGCTTTTACTTTAACATCACTGAAGATTTTAATGCAAGGTGCAGTGTCACAAATTTGAGTTTATTTATTTTTGTGGTAGTCCTGGCACACACTTTGCAAGTGCTCTACCATTGGGCTGCACCCCCCCCCTTTTTTTAATCTTGAGACAGGGTCTTGCTAAATTATGCAGGCTGCCTCTGGCCTTGAACTGGTAATCCTCCTGCCTCTGCCTCCCAAGTTACTGGGATTACAGGCATCAGCCACTGTGCCTGGCACAAATTTGAGTTTTAGAGAAGTCATTCTAGCATCCTTATGGAAGACAGGGGCTGGGATTTAGCTCAGTTGGTAGAGTGCTGCACTGCAGTCTCTGAGGTCCCAAGTTCAATTCCCAGCACTGTAAGAATGGGAGAAGGGCCTGGCAATCCACTCCGGAGGCAATCCCGAAACAGTCAGCCATTGAAAACCCTATGAGGGTCGCTATGAGTCAGATACTGACTCTACAGCACCTAACAACAACAACAACATGGAAGACAGATTGGAAGGGTGCCTAATCTCAAAGGCGAGGAGTAACGGTTTACTGCAGTAGTTGAGATGAGTCATAAAGGATGAGACTAGAGCAGTAGCTGTTGCATGAGAGAAATCAGTTTTGAGAGGTGCTACAGGGGAGAATGCCATTATTTCATAACTGGATGACCATTTGCACAGGAGGGAAAAGGGAGAACTAGGAGAACAGAGAGTTATTTCTACATTTCTACTTTTGGTGGATCAATGGGTGGTGGTAGAAATCACCTTGGTGGGGAACAGAGCAGGAATCAAGGACTACAGAAATGCAGACATGACCATAGTTATAATAATATGCTACAATGACTGGTTTTCAAATTGAAACTCTCATGAGATGTGACTCTATTGCATTTCTTTAAGACTGCTAAGTTCCATGAGGATATTTTAATAAACATTACAGAGTCATGCAACTCACTTAGTTGACAGTGATGACAAAAGTGAGCCCAAATGGATAAAAAATATAGCATATACACACAAAGGAATTTTATTCAGCTATAAAAAAGAATGAAATCATGTCATGTGCAGGAAAATGGATAAAACTGGAGAGTATGTTAAGTGAAATTAGCCAGACACAGAAAGAAAAATATCACATACTTTCTCTCATATGTGGAAACAAAGGAAAAGAAAGGAAAAGAAAAGGAAGGAGAAGAAAAGGAATGAAAAGAAAAGATGATAACCTGAAAATAAAGGATAGACTTTTATGGAAGAGGAAGGGTCAGGGCGAAGGTAAGACAGAGTGGTAAGGAGGGTGGATATGGTCCAAATATAATAACAGACATATATGGAAATATCAGAGTGAAACTCATTAATCTGTACAATTAATATGATTGAATAATTATACTAATAAAAAAAGTGAAACCAAAGTCACATAACTAAGAGATGGTGAGTCATACTGTGATGAAATCCAATCATCTGACCAAGATCTCATTTTATCTCCTTATAGTACAATGACTAATGTTCATACAGAAAAAAGTTGAAAAGTTTCATAGGTATGTGAGGAAATGTAAAACATATTTAATGTTACATTCATACTTAGCATATTACATTATACCCAAATCCTGGTAAAGTGGGAATAATTTATGTATAGCACAACAGTTGTGATTCCTCAGAATTTTCTACTTATTTGACAGATCAAGCTTAATCTTTTCAAAAATTTTTTAATTAGTATACAATATGTTGGGCCTCATAATTGGCATTTTCATAAAATTGTATTGTGTACTTTGCTCTTTTCAAAGCTAAAAAGAAACAAAACAATTGTAGAAATTTTGATACCTGAGAGCTTTAATGTGAGATTAAAACAACAAACTAAAAGAAAAATATAGAAAGGAAAGCTTATTCTATGTTTGTAATAACCAAAGATCAATAATGCCTGAATAGTTCTATTTTGAATTGCTATAACTGCTTTTTAGTGTATAAAACTGAGAGTAAAATGAGTTGTAGTTGGGAAAGTTAATGTGAGCAATGTACAATGAAATGCACGTATGGAAATGTCATAACGAGCCCCTTTAAGTTGCACATTAAAAGTTACTAATAAAAAAATGAGTTGTCACTTGATTATGAAAGAAATAACTGAAAGTACTAAAAAACTCATAATAAAACATTTAACTAGTATGAAGATGCCTATTCATATGAGAACTTTGATCAATCTTCACTTACTAAAAATATTTTAGGATCTTTAGATTATCTACATATCTATATCCGTATCTACTGAATTCTCCTTATGCCATTTCAGATATCATATGTATTGATACATGATAGAAATATGTAAGAAATTTACTTGAGTAATATTTTCTATGGGGTGAAAAATTGTTAAAGGACCTCATCAAGGAAATTTCATCACAAATTTATCCTTATTGCTACCTTTTTTTGGCAACTGTATAACCAAAGATGTACTTTGCTGAAATTAGGCCTTATCCCAAAGATTATATCTACCCACCACTCTTAACTTTGATATCAATCATCTTTTTGTGCAAATTAACCTATTATATGACTCTAAGCAAGGAATCTCACTGCCCCTCCCCTCTCTCTCTCTCTCTATACACACACACACACACACACACACGCACAACTTTTTTTTCCCCAGTATTGAGGGTGGAATCCATGGCTTCCCACATGCTAGGCAAGTGCTCTACCACTGAGCTGTACCTCCAGTCTCTCTTTGTTTTATATTTTTTGAGACAGGGTCTTACTAAGTTTCCGAGGCTGCCTCTAGCCTCAGACTTGTGATCATCCTACCTTAGCCTCCTGAGTCACTGGGATTACAGGCATGCACCAATCTCATCTCTTTGAGAACTCTATTTCCGTACCACTGTGGCATTGGATCCCATCAGATCTCAGAAGCCAAGCAGGTTTGAGCCAGGTTAGTACTTGGATGGGAGACCACCTGGGAACACCAGGTACTGTAGGCTTAGGAGAAGGACCCGGCAACCCACTCCCGGAAAAACAATCGGCTATTGAATGCCCTATGAATAACAGAGAAGCACTAACAATACTGTTTTGCCTGTTGTACAGAGTCGCTATGTGTCAGATACTGACTCAACAACACCTAACAACAACAACAAGACAAGAAAGGGGTGGATTTGTTCAGTAATTCTTTTATTGGAAACAGTACACACATCAATCATAGTGACAACCTATAGCACTGGTTCTTAGGGAGGGGCATAGTAATATCCCTGGAATACAGAGAACTGGAATGCCCAATTCAGAAACCCCTCTAATGACTCTGTTACCAAATAAAGTGTTGTTAGGTGCTGCTGAGATGTGTCTGACTCATAGTGATCTATGTAGGGTTTTCAATGGTTGATCGCTTCGGGATTGCTTTGGGGGAGTAGACTGCTACATCCTTCTCCCATTTTCGCAGTTCTGAGGATTGAACCTGGGTTCCTCAGAAGTGTGGAGCAGCACTTTACCAAATGAGCTAAATGCTAGCAGCAAATATGCTAGCTCCTTGAAACTCTTTGTGTGGTCCTGGAACACCAGCATGAGATCACAGAGAAAGCTGTTAGAAATGGGAATCCTTAGGCCTCAATGCCACTAGTACATCAGGTTTGCACTTCCAGAAAAAGTAAAACTCCTGGGCAATCTGCACGTGCATTAAAATTTGAGATGATTCTTCTAGCTCTACATTCTGTAGTTCGGCCAAGCGCAGTGGCACATGCCTGTAATCCCAGCAATTTGGGAGGTGCAGGCAGGAAGATTGCAAGTTTGAGGTCAGAGGCAGGCTATGTAGTAATCTGGCAAGACTCTAACTCAAAATAAAAAATAAAAAAATGGGCTGGGGGCGCAGCCCAGTGGTAGAGCACTTGCAAAAAACTACTGATAAAAATCAATGAAACCCAAAGCTGGTTCTTTGACATGATCAACAAAGTTGAAAGGCATGGTGGCACATGCCTGTAATCCCAGCAATTAGGAGGCTCAGGAGTTTGAGGCCAGCTGGGCTATCTAGCGAGACCTTGACTAAAGAAGAACAACAAAAGCAACAATAAAACAATAACAAACATTTGAGCCAAGGTGATCAATAGAAAAGATGCAAATTACTAAAATTATAGGAATGCAAGATGAGACATTAGTACTGACCTTATAAAAACAAATAAAAATGATATGGTGAATGTCAATACATTAGATAACAGATGAAAAGGATAATTTCTTAGAAAGATACAACCACCAAAACCAACTTAAAAAGAAACAGAAAATCTGAATAGATATACCACAAGTAAAGATATTGAATTAGTAATAAAAAATCCCATATAGAGAAGATCAGGAGCAGACAGCCTTGCTATTGAAATCTATCAATCATTTAAAGAATTAATACCAATCTTTCACATACTATTCCAAAAGACAGAACAGGAAGGAACTTTCCAACTCATTCTATGAGACCAGTATTCGCTTGGGACCAAAAATCAAAGGCCTACACTATGATACTCCTTATCACTCTAGATGCAAAAATTCTCAACAAAATACTGGGAAAACTAGCAACATATTAAAAAAAATATATGTAACATGACAAAGTAGAGTTTACATCAGAATGCAATGTTAGTACAAAATACAAAACCATTGTAATACACTAAATTAATAAAGAATAAATACTACATGGTCATTTCAGTAGATGCAGATAAAACATTTAACACATCCAATATCCTTTAATCTTACACTAAACAAACTGGGAAGAGAAGGGAATTTCCTCAATCTGATAAAAGACATCTATGAAAAACTCATATCTAACATAATACTTAATGGTGAAAGACCGAATGCTTTCACAAAGATCAGGAACAAGACAAGGATGTCCACTCTCATCATTTCTAATTAACACTATATAGATGGGCCTAGCCAGGGCAGTTTGGCAAGAAAACAAAAGTCTAGGGATCTAGATTGGAAAGGAAGAAGTGAAACTATATTTGCAGATGGTATGATGTTATATATAAGAAATCCTAAAAAATACACAAACACACAAAAAGCTTGTTGTTGCTGTTAGGTGCTGTCAAGTCAGTTTGACTCATAGCGACCCTACATACAGCAGGTGAAAGACACAGCATTGTTAGTGCTTCTCTGCTATTCATAGGGTTTAAAGGCAGACTGATTTTTGAAAGCAGGTTGCTGGTTCCTTCTCTCAAGGCTACAGTATCTGGTGTTCCCAGGCAGTCTCCCATGGCCCAACCCTGCTTAGCTTCTGAGATCTGATGCCACAGTGCTACTGCTGCAGGCAACACAAAAAGTACTTACCAGCAAATGAATTTGGCAAGGGTGCAGAGTACAAGATCAATACACATAACTTAATTGTATAGCAGACTCTCTGAAGTTTTGCTTTCTGAGGTTGACTGTGGTCTGAAAATATTAAATGGAAAATTCCAGAAATAAACCATGTTTTAAATTATACACTTTTCTGAGTAGTGTGATGAAATCTTGTGCTATCCCTCTCCTTTCTTGCCTGGAATGTGAATCATCCCTTTGTCCCGCTGTATCTGCACCATTTATGCTACCTGCCCATTAGTCACTTAGTAGTAGCCTTGGTTATCAGATCAACTGTTGCAATATCACAGGAATGGTATTCAAGTAACCTTTACTTTATTTGCTAATGGTCCCCAAGGGGCTAAGGTTTAGCTCAGTTGGTAGAGTGCTGCTCTGCACTGGGGCCCTGGGTTTGATCCCCAGCAGCTCAAAAATGGGAGAATCTGGCAACCCACTCCTGAAACAATCATGAAACAAGCAGCCACTGAAAACTCTATGAATAGGAGAGAAGCACAGACATAGTGCCAGTCAAGGCACAGTTTGAGGGAATGTTTTGCTCTGTGGTGCATAGGGGTGCTACGAATTGGACCTGACTCCACGGCACCTAACAAGAAGAATGGTCTCAAACAACAAGAGTAGTGATGTTGGCAATTTGGATACACCACAGAGAGCTGTAAAATGTTGCCTTTATGTGAAAAGGTGAAAAATTTTAACTTAATAAACAAAGAAAAAATCATGTGTGGAGGCTGCTAAGATCTATAGTACAATAAATATTTTTTTCACATACTGTGTGATTTTATTTATATAACATTCTCAAAATGACAGAATTAGAGAGATGAGAACAGATTGATATTTGCCAATAAATATTTTGAGAGAAATCACATTTGCATAACTTTTATTACAGTATATTCTTATAATTGTTCATTTTATTAATTATTGTTAATCTCTTCTGTGCCTAATTTATAAGTTAAATGTCCTCATTGATATGTATGTATAAAAATAACACAGTATAAAGAGGGTTCAGCATTATCTGTAGTTTCAAGCATCCACTGGGGGCTTTGGAATAAATTCCTTGTAGGTAAGGGGAGAACCACTTTATTTCTATATATTAGCAACGAACAATTCAAAAATGACATTAAAAAGATAATTCCATTTACAACAGCACCAAAAAGGTCAAAGTATTTACAAATAAATTTAACAAAAGAGGTGCAAGATCATGAAAACCATAAAATATTGTGGAATGAAATTTTAAAAGATCAAAAACAAATAGACACCCAATGTTCATAGATTGGAAGACTTAATATTGCTAAGATGGTACTATTCCTCAAACCAAGGTACAGATTCAAAGCAATCCCTATCAAATTCCCAGCTGTCTTTTTGCAGAAATTGGTAAGCTTACCCTAAAGTACATATGGAAACACAAGGCAGCCAGAAAAGCCAAAACAATTCTGAAGAATTACAACATGTTGGAGCACTCATAGTTTTTTAATTTTAGAACTTGTCACAGCAACAGTAATCAAGACAAAAGAGCTAATAGTATAAAACTCTTAGAAGAAAACATAGGCCCAAATCTTTGTGACGTTCAGATGGGCAACTGTTTCTTAGATATAATACCAACAGTACAACCATCAATAGAAAACATAGACAAACTGGACTTGAATAAACTTAAAAAAAAACATTTTTGCTTCAAAGAACACCATCAAGAAAGTAAAAAGACAAGTCACAGAATGGGAGAAAATATCTGTGAATCAGATTGACTACTCAGAATATATATATATATTAAAGAAACTTATAATTTAACACCAAAAGACAACCTAGTAAAAAAGAACAGGCAAAGGATCTGAATAGGTATTTCTCCAGTGAAGACATACAAGTGGCCAGAAAGTACATGAAAAGATACTCATTAGGAAAATGCAAATCAAAATCACAATGAGATGCCACTTCACACTCATATAATGGATGGCTATAGTAATAACAATAGTGTTTTCCCCCAGTTATCTTATTTTTATCAATTTTCATGTATAACTTGACTCTCAGTATGACATTTCCATACATGCATTTCATTGTACATTGCTCATGTTCACCTCTCCCATGCCCCCACCTCTGTGCCCCTCCTTCCCCACCAATGGTCTCTCTTCTATTGGCATGTCTTGTATGTGCATCTATCCATACACACACACACACACACACACAGAGCCCAATTTTACCTTAAGGGCTAAATATGTGCTATTTCCTTTCTTTTCCTATTACTCTTTCTTCTTGTCCCCCCTCCCCTTTTGTTAGTCCATTTTCTTTCCCTCCATAGGATCCTTCTACTTTTATGACTTATGTTTTAATATTGACTACATAATGAAGTCTAACATTCACATATGAGAGAAAACATGTGAAGTTTGTCTGAGTCTGATTTATTTCACTTAAAATGATGATCTCTAGTTCCATCCAAAAATATGGGATGCTTCACGAATTCGGGTGTCATCCTTGCACAGGAGCCATGCCACTCTTCTCTGCATCACTCCAATTTTAGTATATGTGCTGCCAAAACAAGCATCAAAATAATAGTTTTTAAAAATGAAAAATAAATGCCAGACTGGTGCCACATGCCTATAACTCCAGCGATTAGGGAAGCGAAGGTAGGAGGATTACAAGTTCAAGGCCAGAGGAAGCCTGTTCAACCTAATGAGACTGACTCAAAAAATTAAAAAATGGGCTGGGAGTGCAGCACAGAGATAGAACACTTACAAAGTATGTGTGAGATCCTGGGTTCAACTCACAAGTAGGAAAAAAAAGGAAAAGAAGTGCTAGTGACGGTATACAGAACCCTTGAGCATTGCTAGTTAGGATGTAAAATGGTACAGTTGCTTTGGAAAACATTCTGGAAGTTCTCCAGAATGTTAAACACAGGAGTTACCATTTAGCTGGGTGCCAAGCACATGCTCGTAATCCCAACGATTTGGGAGGCTGAGGCAGGAGGATCACAAGTTTAAGGTGAGATAGTGTCTCAAAATAAAAAATTAAACAGAGGCTAGGTGTGCATCTCAGTGGTAGAGTACTTACTTAGTAGGCATGAGGCCCTGGGTTCAACTCTCTAGTACTGAAAAAAATCTAAAATGCAAAAAACAGAGCTGCCATCTTAACCAGCAATTCCACTCTTAGATATATGTATATCAAACATCTCCAAAAACAAAGCCCCAACAAAATATGTGTGTTTATACTCATAATTAGCCCCGAAGTAGAAACAAGTCAAATGTCCACTAACTGGTAAGTGGCTAGATAAAATGTGGTAATCCACATGACAGCACATTTATTCAGCCATAAACAGAATGAAGTCCTGACACACACCACAATATGGATGAACCCTGAAAACATGCTAAGTGAAAGAAGCAAGAACAAAAGGCCACATATTTTATGATTTTATTTATATGTAAGATCCAGAATAGGCCAATCTCCAGAGATAGAAAGTAGACTAGTGGTTGCTAGGGAATTGAGAGGAAGGAGAAATAGAAGGGGATGCTAATCATTAACAAGGTTTCTTCTTAAGGTAATGAAAATACTCTAAGATTAAGCTGGGCGTGGTGACTCACTTCTGTATTCCATTGACTAGGGAGACTGAGGCAGGAAGATCACAAGTTCGAGGCCACAGGCAGCCAACCTAACTTAGCAAGATCCTGTCTCAAAATAAAAAGTAAAAAAATGGGCTGGGGGTGCAGCTCAGTGTTAGAGCACTTCCAAAGCATGCATGGGGTCCTTGATTCAATCCCCTAGTATCACACACGCCTGCAGCCATAGCCCTGTTGTGTCTGATTCGGTCAGATCTCAGAAGCTAAGCAGGGTCAGGCGTGGTTAGTACTAGGATGGGAGACTGCCAGGGAACACCAGGTGCTGTAGGCTTGGGAGATGGACCTGGCAACCCACTCCCAAAAATCAATCTGCCACTGAAAACCCTATGAACAGCAGAGAAGCACTGACAATAGTGTTTTGCCTGTTGTGCGCAGGGCTGCTATGAGTAAGATATTGACTTGACGGTACCTAACAACAACAGTATTACACACACACAAAAATATTCTATCTAGGATTAGATAGTGGTGATGGAAGCACACAACTTTGTGAATACACTAACAACCACTGACTTGTATAGTTTAAAGTGGTAGTCTTTATATGGTATGTGAATTATACCTCAACAGAGCTGTTATTAAAATTAAAGAGGCTTAAGAGACATAATAATGTATATCTTGTACGGATCCAACTAAAAGACAAATTTGAGACAACCAAAACATTTTGAAAATGGGCTAAATATTATTAGATAATTTTGAGAAATTGCTGTTAATGTTACTAGGAGTGGTACTGAAGTATTTACAGATAGTAAGGTGTAGTGGTTGGAGTTTGTCTTAAAATGTTCCATCAACAAAGGTGTGGGAGTATAAATGAAATAAGACTGGTAAATACTGATAACTAATGAGGCTGGGTAAAGGAGATGTAGAGTTCATCATGTTTTTTTAAAGTTTTATTTTATACCCTTAAAAGAGTTTCATAATCAGTTGGGTATAGCGGTACACGCCTGTAGCACTCTAAAACTCAGGAAGCAGAGACAGGAGGATCACAATTTTCAAGGCTGGCCTAGGTTACACAGAAGATCCTATCTCAAAAAACAATCAAACAATCTCTCCCTACCCGGAGAAAAGAGTTTCATACTTAAAAAGAAATTTCTTTCACTTTCACTTGCTTCAGGTCATGGTTTAATTTCTAGCTTCCAGTAAAAAACTTGTTGTTGTTGTTAGGTGCTGTCGAGTCGGTATCCGACTCATAGCGACCCTCTGTACAACAGGGGAAATACTATTGTCAGTGCTTCTCTGCTGTTCATAGGGTTTTCAATGGCAGACTGATTTTTGGGAGGGGGTTGCCAGGTCCTTCTCCCAAGCCTACAGCTTCTGGTGTTCCCAGGCGGTCTCCCATCCAGGTACTAACCAGACCCGACCCTGCTTACCTTCCGAGATCTGACAGGATCGGATGCCACAGGGCTATAGCTGCAGGCTAGTAAAAAACTAGTGTTTTTAAATTCTACCTCCCCTCCCGTGTTTAAATCTTTTAATATATATAGGTGCTTTTAGAGTAAGATCTGGATGAATTTTCCCAATATTCACAGAATGAAATCTTACAACACTTTTAAATAGTGCTGTTTTATTCTATCTCCAAATTCTACCTCCAAACATAACTGAAAAAGCTGTTTTGATTGGCTTTAGCATTGAAATGAGTGCTTATTTGGTAACTTAACTTTCTAAAACTGTTTTTTTACACATTTTATTCAGTCTTCGTTAGGTGTACATTTTTCCAATCTTAAACAGATGGATGCTCATTTATAATCCAAGCTTGAGCCAGGCATGGTGGCTTACATCTATAATACCAGCAACTGGGGAAGCAGAGGCTGGAGGACCTTGAGTTCAAGGCCACAGGCAGTCTGCATAACTTAGTGAGACCCTGTTTCAAGATAAAAAACTAAAAAAGGAGGTGGGGTTACAGTTCAGTGACAGTGCTTGCAAAGTATGTGCGAGGCCCTGGGTTCAGCGCCCCCAGCACCACACACACACACACACACACACACACACACACACACACACACACACACACACTTAAATAAATAAATAATCCAAGCTTGTACATGAGTTCCCTGTGAAACCTTATTATTTTTGTCTTGATTTGGCTCTCATGTCATAATCAATTTTAGTTTTGAAAACTTTCCCAAACTTTTTCTGTTACCTTTCTCGGTCAAATCCCATGTCACAGAAGAGTACCTAGAAATGTCTCTAGGAACATTTGTTGGTGTTGTTGTTGTTAGGTGCCGTTGAGTCGTGTCCGACTCATAGTGAACCTCATAGGGTTTTCAATGGCAGATTGTTTCGGGATTGCCTTGGGAGTGGGTTGCCGCGTCCTTCTCCCATTTTTGCAGTGCTGGGAATTGAACTCGGGACCTCAGAGACTGCAGAGCGGCACTCTACCAACTGAGCTAAATCCCAGCCCCTAGGAACATTTAGAAGTTAGATAATAGTTAGGTTTTGTTTAGATACAACATAAGAAATTTAGGTGGCAAGTAAATCTAAGAGTCCCTTGATTTACTCAGTTTATTTCATTGAACTTTAATGTAGCATTTTCCCTTGGTATCTAGTTTATTTAGTTATTTATTCCAGTTCTTGGGGGTTGAATTCAGGGCCTTGCACAAGACATGCAAATATTCTACCACTGAGCTACACCCTCAGCTCCTATTTTACTTTTGCTTTTTACTCTGAGTCAGGGTCTTGCTAAATTGTATAGGCGGCCTCTAGCCTGAAACTCGAGATCCTCCTGCCTCAGCCTCCTGAGTTGGTAGGATTACAAGCATGTGCCACAGTGCCCAGGAGTAACTGGTTTTCTAAGGAAATTAAAGAGTTACGCTGAAATAATAAGAATAGCTAACATAACAGTAACATAATTTTCTTGATGAATCAACATTCTTTTCTTTTTTTCTCATCTATGAACTATCAATCAACTAATGATTTGGTTTTTCATTTAATTATATGCAATCAGTCATATTAAGAGTAGAATCAAAAGTGGCATAAAAATAGTTTGACCACAGGAAAAGAAATGAAACTCAGGATCACAATTTACTCATTCAAAGGAAAGTATAGCAAAAGATGATACTTGTTGGACAACTCTGGAAACAAAAAACTGCCTGGTTTTATTTGATGTGACCAGATTTATTGAAGACAGTACTGTCCCTGGTCTGATAAGGATACCAAGAAGATGAACTCTGCTCTCAATTTTTTACTTTAACTTGTTTTTCATTCTAACACAAAGAAGCAAAAGAACAAGTAAAAAGCCTTAACCTCTGACTTCTGCAGAAATAAACAAATGGAGAAACGAAAGCTGTCAAAAAGTGCTTTCTGGGACAGGTGGCCCTGGTGGAAGGAGTCAGGGAGGAAATGCTCTGAGATGTCACATGAAGAAAGAAGGAGAACATAGGGCAGCTCAAAGGGAGGACAGTAAAAAGGTCTGTCTGGGCAGATTGGTGGATATGTGCGCAGGAAAGCATGTGCCAAAACTTGGAGACACTTTTGGCCACCTGTGCAAAGTGAGCAGACATAAAATGATATAGTAATATGGAGCAGACATTCAATTTTCCTCTTTTCAGTATAAAATGTATAGATTACTCTGAGCTCTCTAAAGTCAGGTGCCACGATTAAAGAGGGAACAATTACTGTTTGGGGAACATTTATACATTAACACACACATGCTACTTTTCAAAACAATGCCACCAGAAAGGAAGGCTATCATATGATAAAGCTGAAAGCGTTTAAAGCTGTGCCTGTCTAGAAATTAGAGTAACATTCTAGACCAAACACTGTAGATTACTAGGATCTACTTTTGATTACTGTGAAATTCACAGATATATTAACAAACAAATGAAAAATAAGCCATAGAAAAACTTGATGTAATCTTGACATAACATGTTATTTAACAAATATCCTAAAGGAGCAGTGTAAATATACATTAACACTATTTCACTTAAAAACAAGCATAGGGATTTCTCAGTTATTGCCATGAGAAATTAAACTCAAAATTGACAGTCCTTCTTATGAAAAACAATTAAAAAGGTGGTTAGAAAATTAAAAGAAAGAAACAAAAAGCTGAAAGATGTTGGTGTGGCACGCACCTTCTGTATCATCGCGCATTTGCTCCACCAAATCTGTCAAATCCTCCCAAGAGTCTTTGCAAACGGCAAAAAGAAAGGAAAAGAAAGATAAAATGTCATGCAAGCCAAGAAAGAAAAGTGCTATTAAAAATAAGATTTCCAAAAGGATAACCAAAAGGGAGATTCCTAGGATTCTTTCCATTTAACACAGAGATTAATAGTGAAAAGGGCTGGGAATGCAGCCAACTAATAAGCACAGGTGTCAATTATGATTAGTAAGTGTTTCAAAATCAAGATCAGTTATTTCAAAGTTTCTAATAAAAAGTGAAAAGGACGCATATCTCATAAAAAAGTAAGAGATTTTTTTCTATTGAAAACAAAATTAGATTTTTTGTATACTTAGATTTTCTAAGTGTATGCTACATGAACATCATTCAACATTGTGAGCAGTGAAGCTGAAAAGAATGCGGAATATATTTTAGACCCAGGACAAATTTTATGACGCAAATGAGTGAGACTTTTCTTAAAATAACAATACCAAAAAAATCAAGACACTTTTTCCAACCTCCCCATTATTGTCCAAAACAAAAATAAAGGATGATGCTTTGAATACACATAAAATAAATCACTTAAAATTCAATAAAGCCAGGTGTTTATTCAACATGCAAAGCTTAGAGGGTCTCAGGTAGCACCTTACAATCAAACACATTAATATTTCTGTAGGATATAAGTGACAATTCAAATTAAATAAGACAGTCTACCAACAGGCTCAAGTACATTCAAGGCATACTATATCATCAAGTGAGTTCAGGAAAATTTATGAAAAGTGCTTTTAGTTTCCAGAGATTGTTTTTCTTTTTTAAATTTTGGAATTGTCAATCTATATATGTAAAGCACTCTTAGAAAGTGTCTCACACAAAGAAAGCACACTACATATGTTGACTACTATGATTTTACAGTAAATTGATGTTAATATATGTAGACATATTTGCGTGTTTTCAGTTATAATTCTCTGACAATATCATATGCTATCAATGTATACTATATAGGGTCATAGATCCATAAGAATGGACTCATAACCACCTATGGTAGTTGTTCTACAGATTCACTACGTCATATTGCAAATCTATAGAATGAGTATCTCATTTTATGCAACTAAAAATTATATTTGGTACCTAGTAGCACTGTGGTGTCCAATCCTGTCAGATCCTGGAAGTTAAGCAGGGTCAAGTACTAAGTTGAATGGGAGACTGCCTGGGAACACCAGATACTGTAGGGTTGGGAGAAAGACCTGGCAACCCACTCCCAAAATCAATCCACTGTTGGAAACCCTATGAACAGCAGAGAAGCACTGACAATAGTGTTTCATCTGTTGTATGTAGGGTTGCTGAGTCGGATATCGATTCGACGACACCTAACAACAACAACATACTAAAGCAAGGACTGGGGTTTAGCTCAGTTGATAGAGTGCCGCTCTGTATTCTCTGAGGCCTTAAATTCAATATCCCACAAAAATGGGAGAAGGACCTGGCAATCCACTATTGAAACAATCCCAAAACAACCAACCATTGAAAACCCTATAAAGAACTGAAAAGCACTGACATAGTGCCAGGCATGGCACAGTGTCAGAAGTGTTTCGTTCTGTTGTACATAGGGTTGCTATGGAGTCAGATCTGACGCGACAGTACTTACCAAACAACATACTAAAGCAAAATATAATGATCCTCCAAGATTTGTGCCGAAAAAAGATCTGGAAATGAATGTGTAATGGAGAGCTCTCTGGCCCTTTGATATGTCCCACTTAGAGCACTTTCCCAGACATATGTTCTGTTATCTATTTTTAAAAAGTTTAATGTTTTAAGTATCTGAGTAATGTAATCAATTTAAAATAACCCTCTTCTCCCAGAAAGGTAAAAGACTATCTTTTTCTTTTAAAGTTGTTCTTCTTTTTACTTTGGCACCTCAGGAATTAACTGTAATGAAGAACAAATATCAGGGCTGAGGGCATAGTTCACTGGCAGAGTGCATGCCTAACATGTGCAAGGCCCTGGGGTTGAGTCCCCAAAAAAGCAAGAATAGATGACAGCTGGACATGGAGGCGGATACCTGTAATAAAAGCACTTGGGAGGCTGAGGCAGGAAGATGGCTATGAGTTTGAGGCCAGCCCTAGCTATCGAGTGAGACATTGTCCAAACAAAACAAAACAAAAAATGAAAGAGGATACCATGCCATTCTTTCATAACCTCTAAAACAAGGGTTTGTAAAATATTTTTAAAAATGTGCCTTCTAGAATATGTTCAAATTTTTAAAACGACACCACCACCACCATCTAATACATTAGTCAAAAAAGTGGATGGACACTCCTGTGTTTCCTAACACTTGTCATTATTCTAAAGATAATACTTTTTTTACCTCATGCATGTTTTGCCTGGTCTAAAGAAATTATTAACATTAATTTTATCATAAAAATACACTCATAAATTAGAGAGGAGCAAACTAAAGGCTTGCTAAGATATTACAGACAGGTCTGGATTAGAATTTTGCTGTGGATAACTCATAAATTGTAATTGTGCTACATGTATACTACAAATGTTAAAGCACACGTCAAAGGGGAGTTTCCAAAGTTACTATGGCTAACCAGTCTCAGTTGCCACTCAAAACACTGAGTCACAAGGAAAGGCATGCCCGATAGTGCAATTTGTTTAGTGCCATGTGACTGAAAAGAAACATTATGACCACCACCTTCCTCCAAACACTAGGAGTAAATGGTTAAAAAAAGTGCACTTAACAGAATCGTTTAACAATTGTTTAACGATTCTGTTAAGTGTTTTAAGGTGCATATAAAGAAAGACTTTTTTTTTTTTTTCAGTTAAGAAATAAGACCCAAGGCTGGAATCTTACAAGGGCCATGAATTGGGAAGTATAGCTTATTTCTGGGAACATTTAGTCAGGTGGTACTGTAAACTGCTTGCTCTTAAGGTCCAGGGCAACTCATAATGATGGCAGTAAGGTCTGGCAGAAGAGGCCTGGGCTCTGATGTGGACATGAAGCAGGGATACAAGCACTGCTCCAATATGGCCATGGCCTCTATGTAATTATTTCTTTTTTGTTTGAAGAACCTAGCTGAAGCTCTTTCTCTCCAGGGAAGGGTATGAATGGGCTCAAAGATTGTCCCTTCTTTGTTTGTGTCCATGGTTGTACAATCTCTCTTCCTGATATAGCTTTTCTGTAGCAGTAATACTATACACAACCAAGTTACAGTCAAATTTTGCAAGGCCTAGGAGTGGTTTTGTTTCTTTTGTGCCTGGTACAGTGTAGGGAGTGTTTTGTTCTGTTGTATATAATGTCACTATGAGTTGGATGGGGCTTGGATTTAGCTCAGTTGGTAGAGGGCCGCTCTGCAGTCTCTGAGGTCCCAAGTTCAATTCCCAGCATCACAAAAATGGGAGAAGGACGTGGCAATCCACTCCCGAGGCAATCCCGAAACAATTTGCCATTGAAAACCCTATAAGGGTCGCTATGAGTCAGACACACTCGAGGGCACCTAACAACAACAACAACATGAGTTGGATGGACTCTGACTGGCTCCTAACAACAATAAAGTGACAAGATTTTGATTTATAGTATTAGAAGTGTACTACGGTTTCTAGGGCCTGCAGCTATAGCCTTGTGGCATCTGATCCCGTCGGATCTCGGAAGCTAAGCAGGGTCGGGCCTGGTTAGTACCTGGATGGGAGACTGCCTGGGAACACCAGAAGCTGTAAGCTGGGAGAAGGACCTGGCAACCCCCTCCCAAAAATCAATCTGCCATTGAAAACCCTATGAACAGCAGAGAAGAACTGACAATAGTGTTTCCCCTGTTGTACACAGGGTCTCTATGAGTCGGATACCGACTTGACGGCAACTAACAACAACAACACCAACACAGTTTCTTATTTCCAGGTGTGGTAGTGCATACCTGCGGAGACAGGAGGATAGCAAATTCAAGGCCAGAGGCAGCATGCATAACTTAGTGAGTCTGTCTCAAGATAAAAAGTGAAAAATGGGATGGGGCTGCAACTCAGTGGTAGAGCACCTGCAAAGCAGGCATGAGGCCCTGAGTTCAACTCTCTTGTGGTTGTTGTTAGGTGTCAACTAGTCAGGTCTAAATCATAGTAACCCTAATTACAACAGAAAGAAACACTCCCTGACACTGTGCAATGCTCAGCACTATGTCAGTGCTTCTCTGCTATTCATAGGGTTTTCAATGGCAGATTGGCTCAGGATTGTATTGGGAGTGGGCTGCCAGGACCTTCTCTCATTTTTGTGGTGCTTGCGGTCAAACCCAGGGCCTCTGAGAGTGCAGAGCGGCACTCTACCAACTGAGCTAAACTCCATCCCCTAGTACTGCAAAAAAGAAAGAAAGAAAGAAAAAAGTAGTCTATTAGTTTCTTACTGAAATGCCTTCCTGAAATTCCATATACTTATAAAGAGTATAGACAATCCCTTGAAGGACTATTGTGAAAATATAAACTAATGAGCTTAAAGTACCAACCACAGGTACTGAATGTCAAATTTAGGTTTACAAGAAACCAATGTGTGCAATGTAATCTGGTTGGCTATAAACCGGATTCTTGTAAGTATATTTGTTATAATAATTCAAGGAAAATAGAATGGGATTATAAAAATAACTAAGTCAAATATTAAACACAGGGAAAAGAGAAAACCAAATTAAGTAGGTCAAATGACAAGTTTAATAGTTGAGGTGGCATTAAATGAATAATAATATAATTAACTTGGTAACAGAATAGTGAAACCTAGCAAAGAATTTTTTAAGCTAATTTTCATTAATGCTAATGGGTCCTGTTCTAATAAGCCAATAATTTAGGTTATGGTCTATCTTTTTTCCATAGTATATTAAAAAACAAACAAAAAAAAAAACAAAAAATCAGGAAGAAATTACAAATGCTCTTCAAAAAACAGTGTATTATCAACACTTGAGCCATTTAATATTGACCTAAGGTAAACAAAAGACATTTAAAATAAGGTAACAGAAGTTACAAGATCAAAGATCCTTGATATTGCCCTTGAGAAGACCTAAGTAACTATGACATGGAGTTAAAAAGGAACTGGAATTAGAGACATACTTAAAGATAAAATAGATTAAGCCTTGTGTAAAATTAACTCTGGAAGCTCAGGGAGGGCAGGACCCTGATGGGGAATGTGGAGATGAGAAGGGGCCTGAGCAGTCTACTCTTTGCCCACTTGGCCTGAATAGCTGCACTGACAGTGATAATATTTCTATCAGACTGTAGTTGGGAAATCACTGCCCACAGGAATGGACACTGTAGAAATCTCAGATGAAATGCAGTACATCTCATATACATCCTAAATTTTATACCTCTAAGAGAAAAAAAATTCCAGCTGTCTTTCATCTCAGAAAAGTGTGAAATTTCTCATGACACAAGTAACAGTAAAACTCATTCTCTTCTGCTCAGGGCACTGTTAATGCTAACAAAAACAAAAACCAAACCACCACCAACAAAAAAACCCAAAATATCATCATGAGTTTACAGATGCTGAACCAACATCTTATAAAACCAACTCTGTATCATTTCAAAAGTTCATATTTTAATGCAATGGGAGAAAATACAATCAATTGCAGCAGCAAAAGACAAAAACAAAACAAGAAACAAAGTTACAAAGCCAGTATTAAAACTATGTAGAATGTTTAAACCACCTTAGCAATGTGTCTGAAAAATTTAATTATTATTTGACTTAGAAATTCTACTTCTAAAAATGAAACTGGTAAAATGTTCAAGTTGTACACATACTGTCATACCAAATCTGTGGTAAGAAAATTCAGAAATGATCTAATGTTTATAATACAGCAATGAAAATGAAATTATAGCAATCCAATCAAGAGCATTAAATGAAGTGCTACAGATTTCTAATTATTGCTATGGAAACATACTGCAGAGGAAAAAAAGGCAGATCACATAGCATAGGTATGGTAAGATTTTTGATGTTGTTGTTAGGTGCTGTCAAGTCACGTCCGAGTCATAGTGACTCTATGTACAACAGAATGAAATACTTCCCAACACTGTGCCATGCCTGGCACTATGGCAGTGCTTCTCTGTTATTCATAGGGTTTTCAATGGCTGATCCTTTCGGGATTGTTTCAGGAGTGGGCTGCCAGGTCCTTCTTTTCATTTTTGTGGTGTTGGGGATTGAACCCAGGGCTTCGGAGCAGCACTCTACCAACTGAGCTGATCTAAGATACATTAAACTGAGTTTCCTGGTGAACTTTGCATGTATATAGGTAGAGAGATAGAGAAAGAGATAGAGATACTGATAGAGAAAGAGGGAGAAAGAATCTGCCTACTAAATCTTAACGGTAATTATCTCTACATGCTAGAATTTTAGGTGAATTTTATTTATTATTTTGTTATTTCGTACTTTTTTGTATTCTGTGACTTTTATGATGAAACAAATATATAATTTCTACAACTTGCAAAATAAAGTTGCTTTAATTTAAAAATATATACATAACAGTAAAGAAGTTTCTTTAAAAATCCACTTTTAATACATGGATGCAGAAATTTTTATTTTGGGAATATTTAATTATGAGGAAAAATAATTCCTAGGGGCCATTTTATGACAAGTCCATTACACTATTCCTCTACACTAATGTTTCTACGCTTATCAAATCCTTCTATTTCCTCTCTGGAATAGTTCAAATAACAAAAATTACAAAGGAACAGATTTTAGTATTTACTCCCCCATGCAGCATTTCATATAATCCCAGCTACTCAGGAGGCTGAGGCAGGAGGAGTTTGAGACCAGCCTGGATAATATAAAGACCTTGTCTCAAAAACAAACAAGCCCCCCACCAAAGCAAAACAAAAAAACAGTTCACAGCAGTCATAGCAAACTGGTGGGGGCTAGAGAAATCATAATGAAAAAACCTGTCACGTTAAACTCTCTACCTTCCAAAAAGCCAACACTGAAAAGCAGAAACCATGGTGGTGCTCTCACAGCACTTGCTCTCTTCCCAGCTAGATCTTGGTACTCAGGCTTGGGCTTCGACTCTTGGATTTCATCCTGAGCTCCTTCATGGAGCAGTAGTTATCTACTCTAGTACAACATCTGGAAAATGATTCAAAATTCAGTGATTAGGAAAAATGATTTTCAGGTCATTTGAGAAGCTGACAACCCAAAGAAGAGTTTGTGTCAACTCCATTAAGGAGGGCCCAGGTTAACCAGGTGTGGTGGCTCATGCCTGTAATCCCAGTGACTTGGGAGGTGGAGGCAGGAGGATAGCAAGTACAAAGGCCAGAGGAAGCCTTGGCAATTTACCGAGACCCTGTCTCAAGGAAAAAAATAAAAAAGGGGGCTGGAGATGTAGCTCACTAGTAGAGCTCTTTGAGGCCCTGGGCTTGGGCCCCAAGTACTACAAAAATTCAAAAGGGAGGGGTGGGGAGGGGAGGGGAGAGGAGAGGAGAGAGGAGAAAAAAGAAAGGGCAAGGCACAAATGAAAACTGTGCGTGGTGGCATAAACCTGGTAATCCTGGGACTTGGGAGGCTGAGTTTGGAGACTGCCTATGGTAAGTAGCAAGTTCCAGGTCTGGAATACAAAAGACCCTGTTTCAAAAAACCAGGGTGGGGAGAGGAAGAGGAGGACGGGGGAGGGAGAGGAGGCGGGGAGGGGGAGGAGGAGGCGGGGCGGCGGTTGCAGAGGCAGTGGTGGGCAGGCAGTGGTGGGCAGGCAGTGGTGGCAGTGGTGGGCAGGCAGTGGTGGCGGTGGCAGCGGTAGAACAACAACAACAATAAGGGAGAGGAGAGAGAGAAAAGAAGAAATGACGGGGAAGGAACGCAGGAAGGCACAAGTTCAAGTAGAAAGTCTGTTCTAAGAAAGGTCCTGAAAAAGCTTACCACCAGTGAGCAAAGACAGGAAGGCACTGTGCATAATGACAGTGCACAAAAGCAGAGTATCAGAGTTGGGAAAAAACTGAAAATAGACCTGGAATGGGAAGGTCAAAGCAGATCTTATGCACACCATGTTACACTCAGCTCAGAGGTGTCACAGAACTCTCTGTGGTTTTGATAAGGACTGGGATATAATTGCAATCTACTGGTATTTCTCATCCAGAGTTAGGATTTTAAAAAATCCCAGAGCTAGGTATATAAAACTTACCTTAGAAGAGTGACTAAGCAAGGTTGTTTTCAGAGCAGAGCAACAAGCAAAAATGTACCTTGTCCAAAGAACTTTGCCCTGTAGGCTTCTGAGATTGTATTAAAAGTTACAACCTCCTCCTGTAGAGAAGTTCACAAAGACTGCCTTGTGCACATGTAATCACATCCTTGAGAGCCTGACAACAAAAATCTAAGACTAATTGTGCTAGTGGCAACAAATGTTCAAAAAATCTCACCAAGGGCTGATTATAAAAGGAAGGGAGTGTGTCAAAGACAAAGACTAATAACATCAATCTGTAAAAAGGAGAATCCTAAAGATTCATGCTTTATTTTTTGAATACTCAGGAAAGGCATAAAACAAATGCTGTACTGAGCTTCTAAATCTAGACACTGTGGGTCACCTTATGCACCGCATGGAGCATTTTGATAACTACGAAAACAAAGCCTGCTAGAAAATAAACACAGGTCTCTGTGGAAAACCTCAAAATATTTAATAGAAATGTAAAAAAGAAATTAAAAATTGAATCCAAAGCAGCAGCTCTGCTTTTAGGTGATTGATTTTGCTCACAGATTTGTGAAACTTTTCATGGAAGGTCCTGGTAATGAGGTGGATCAGTGAATGCACAATTTTAGTTATCATAAAGTGAAGTCTTTTTTTCTGGTTAGAATACACCTTGCAGACTACTTACAAAATATAAAGAAGTAGGAAGACTATCATAAAGATCACCTATAATCCTACTATAGAGAGATAATAATTTTTTAAATTCTTGGTGCATTTCTTTTACCTTGTGTCTATATGTATTTGCATTTTCAAAAATTGTGGTCATGAAGCCAGGCATGGAGGCACATGCCTATAATCCCAGCACTTGAGAGGCTGAGGTAGGAGGACTGATGTGAGTTCAAAGCCACTCTGGTCCAAGTAGCAAGTTCCAGGACCCCTGGGCTACACAGAGCTCCAGGACAGCCTGGGATACACAGTGAAACCCTATCTCAAAAAAACACAAGTACACACATGCGAGTGCGCGCGCACACACACACACACACACACAAATAAGTAAATAAATAAACAGTGTCAGATTTATGAGACATATACTTGTGGATGACAGGAGTCAAAGGAATTTTTTCTATTCCTGATTTAACTATAGCATAAAGAATTTCAAGGGAATAATGAAAGAATAATGGTCAGAGTTTTGGTGAACTACAGAACCAACAGTCATATTGGAATAGATGAGTACATTGAAAATGAATTTGAAAACACACTGGATAAACAAAATCACCTGAAGAAAGGCACAGGAATGCAGAGCTAAACAGTAAGGGTTTAAATGAAACACAGTGGCACCTGCCTGTCCTACCAGCAACATGGGAAGCAGAGGCAGGAGGATTGCCAGTTCGAGGCTAGAGGCAGTCTGCGTAATTTAGTGAGACCCTGTCTCAAAAAGTAAAAAAAAAAAAAAAATGGGCTGAGGTGCAGCTCAGTGGTCCAGCACTTGCAGAGCATGCAGGCGCGAGGCCCTGGGTTCAACCCCCAGTACCGCAAAAAAAAAAAAAAAAAAAAAAAAAAAAAAAAAAAAAAAAAAAAAAAAAAAAAAAAAAAAAAAAAAAAAATAATAACAACAACAACAACAAAAGAGTAAGGATTTAATGTAGCTACTATTTCAAACAACACATAATCAGGAATATTATTGCCACCATAAAGAACTTATCATATCATTTTTGTGCAGTCCTGTGAAAATAAGTTTAGCATGTAGAAGTGCTGCCTGCCAGCCAGAGCAGTTTCAGCAATATACCATTTTCTGTTTGGCTCGTCTGTGCAGCTATGTAAATACTTTTGTGTGCTTTATAAAAATGAGTGGAGAGAGGAAAAAGAAAATTAATGGATAAAAAGCTCAGGTCTCTAATTTAATTGACGACAATCATTAAGAATGTTCCAAACACCACGACACTGACCTCATTTGAATGCTCACAGGACATCAATGGGACAATGGTGTGTTTAACTGCATATGAAACTGCTGGAAGTGCATGAGAAACACAGAGAGGACTTCCCTTATTTCATGCAGGTCTACTGCTGGACTTACTCTACTGAATTCTGCAAAAGCTGGGAATGAGTTGAGCCTTTGGCTGCCCAAGTTTGAATGTTGGTTCTACCACTTACTACATCCCCAAATATCAATTTCTTTATTTGTAAATTGGAGGTAACTACCTAAGCTCGGCTGGGGTTTAGCTCAATTGGTAGACTGCTTGCTCTGAGCGCTCTGAGTCACTGGATTTGATCCTCAGCACCGCAAAAATGGGAGAAGGAGCTGGTAGCCCACTTCCAAAAAACAATTCGGACACAATCTCAGCCACTGAAAACCCTATGAATAGCAGGGAATCACTGCACTGACATAGTGCCTGCCTGTTTCGTGTTTCACTCTGTTGTACACAGGGTCCTTATGAGTCGCAGATGGTGGCCACCACCACCTAGGCTCAAGGAGTTGTTGTAAGGATTAAATGAGCTAACTTATTTGTAACACATACAGCACACAGTTCCTGTACAAAGGAACTGTGTCATTAAAAAATGATAGTGTTTCCTCCTGTTAAACCACCTGTGTCATCACTTCTTCAGCAATACTCTAGGTTCAATACAGAAGGCTGCCTAAAACAGGACTGTTGTACAAGGAAAAACTTAACTTTCATGAAGATTCATCTTAAGGTAAAGGTCTTAAATATGGTTTACATAATTTTATATACATACACCTATGTGTGTATACAATATTGGTGGGTACTGTCGAATTGGGTCTGACTCATGTTGTTGTTGTTGTTGGGTGCCGTTGAGTCGAGTCTGACTCATAGTGACCCTTATAGGATTTTCAATGGCTGACTGTTTCGGGATTGCCTTGGGAGTGGGTTGCCACGTCCTTCTCCCATTTTTCTGTTGTTGGGGTCAAACTCGGGACCTCAGAGACTGCAGAGCAGTCCTCTACCAACTAAGCTAAATCCCAGCCTGGGTCTGACTCATAGTGACCCTATACACAACAGAATGAAACACTCCCCAACATTGTGCCATACCCAGGACTATGTCGGTGCTTCTCTGCTATTCATAGGGTTTTCAATGGCTGGTTGTTTGGGGATTGCTTCAGGACTGGGCTACCAGGTCCTTCTCCTATGTATGTGTTTACAGGTTGTATTAAATATTGAAAGTTCATTCGCAATTCAGGTAAGTGGTACTTCTCATACCATTAACACATTTACTTATGAAAATAGTTGGAGCCTTGATTTTTCCATCACCTTTGGTTAAATGATTTCATTTAAGAACTTTTGAACATTACATGTCTATAATTTTCTTGGTAGAAGAAACACAGCCTCATTATCCAAAGGATAAAGAAAATGTCACACATAAATAATGAAAATAGGAAGTCTAATCACAAATTTTCATGTGTATGATACTTCTTAAATATTCCGAAGAGCTGTCTTATTTTTTCTCTATTGAGGGAAATAGTTCTTATTAAGACTCACTTAAGAGAGCTATTAAAAAATGAGATTTCAGCCATACCACTGTGACATCCAATCGTGTCAGATCTCAGATGCTAAGCAGGGTCGGGCCTGGTTAGTACTTGGATGAGAGACCACCTGGGAACACCAGGCACTGTAGGCTTGGGAAAAGGACCCAGCAACTCACTCCCAAAAAACAATCAGCCATTGAAAACCCTACGAATAGCAGAGAAGCACTAACAAGAGTGTTTCATCTGTTGTACATAGGGTCACCATGAGTAAGACACTGACTCAATGGCACTTAATGACAACAACATTAAAAAAATGAATGAATTACATATTTAAAATATGCTTATTTTACTAAACTATAGAATCAAACCCACATACACAATGAACTTACTATTAAAATATTTCAGATTTTTAATGTTAAAAAATTAACATTGTGTTGCTAGGTGCAGTAATGCATGCCTATGATCCCAGCGACTCAGGAGGTAGAGGCAGGAGAATCACAAGTTTGAGGCCAGAGGCAGCCTGCATAACTTACTGAGACCCTGTCTCAAGATAAAAAATACAAAAGGGGCTGGGGGTATGACTCAGTGATAGAGCATTTGCAAAGCACATGTGAGGCTCTGGGTTCAACTCACAGTACTAAAAGAAATAATAACAACATTGTGGAGCTCAGAATACAGCTCAGTGGTAGAGTGTTTACCTAGCATGTGTTAGCCCGTGGGTTTGACCCCCAACTCTACCAAAATCAAAACAAAAACCCTACCAGCCTCCCCCAAAAAACCCATTGTGTACAATCAGAAGATGAGAAAACAAAAACCACCACAAAATACTATTTCATCACTACTCCCAATATTTTGTCCCAGTAGAGCATGTGGCTTTATTAATATTTCTGATCAGAGAGGTGAAAGTTTACTGGAAAGGACATTTCGAAATGGGTTGTTAACACAGATTGAAGATTTTTCTAGTTCTGGCAAATGCGTTTACTTTCCTCAACAGTCTCTGCCTTCAGTTTATTCTCAGATAACTCCTATACATTTTTTAGGTCTTGACTCACACATTATTTCAACTGGAAATCTTCCTCAGAAAGTCTTCACGCAGTCAGGACAGTATTTTTTGCTTTTACAAAGCACTTTTAGCTGGGCGTGGTGGTGCATGCCTATAATCCCAGAGACGCAGGAGGTAGAGGCAGGAGGATCGCAAGTTCTAGACCAGAGGCAGTCTGCATAATTTAGCGAAACCCTGTCTCAAAAAGTAAAAAAAAAAAAAAGGGGGGGGGTGCTGGAAGGGCAGCTCAATGGTAGAGCACGTGCAAAATATGCATGAGGCCCTGGGTTCAACCCCCAGTATCTTAAAAAACAAACAAACAAAAAAACAACAAAAAAAAGTACTCTTTACTTCCTTATTGTAGAAACCATTGTACTACAATGATTGCTATTTTACTTGTTTGAAGCACACTGACTCCACTTCACTTATCAATAAGTTCAGAAAATATAGTAGATGAGGCTGGTTTACTGTAACCCAAGCAACTAGCATAGTGATAGGTATAAAGTGGGACAATAAATGTTTATGGAAAAAATGGAGGGTCTGATCTTATAATGGTGAAAACTTTATGTTGTTTTTCTCTGTTTGTTTGTTTTCTGAGAAATGTTCTCACTGTGTAGCCCAGGCTGGCCTCAAACTCACGAATCTCCTGCCTTGGCCTCCTTAGTGCTAGGATTAAAGGCATGCACTACTACGCCGTGCGAAATTATGATTTTTTTTTTTTTTTTTGAGACAGGTTCTCACTTTGTAGCCCAGGCTGGCCTGGAACTTGCTATGTATACCAGGCTGGCCTTGAACTCAAATCGATCCTCCTGCCATGGCCTCTTGAGTGCTGAGATTATAAACCTGTGGCACCATATCCAGCTTCAAAACTATGTTTCTTAAAGCATTACTTTTTATTTTGGGGGGGTCCAATGAACACAAGGGATTTTTCTCCTAGGAAAAGAATGCAAAAATATAAATTTTATACATAATTCTTAGGATCATAAATCCCTTGTTTAGGCATGCCCTGTACCAGATAATGACTCATGTTAAGAAGTTTCTTGGTAAAAAGCCACTTGACTTCTATAAAATGCACACTGAGACATGCACTTTTTTCATTAAAACACACGCAGTTCCTGGGCAAAATAGAGTTATAATAGTATACAGTGATCATTAATAAATAAAATTATGTTAGTAAATGACAATGGAGTCACCTCCCAGAGCCAATGAAAGACATTTTCTATTTCATTTGACAGAATCACATCAGTAGAATACTCATTATTGAATGGAAAATCCTATCCCAAATCTGCATCCACACTATCCTTTGGAAACCATGGTCACTGTAAGTATTACCTAACTTTTCTCCCCCTGCAGTACTATGGGGCTGAACCCAGGGCCTCATGCATACTTTGCAAGTGCTCTACGAGTGAGCTGTACCGCCAACCCCTTCTCTATTTTTTACCTAGAGATAGGGTCTTGCTAAGTTACCCAGGCTGCCTCTGGTCTCAAATTTGTGATCCTCTTGCCTCTGCCTCCCAAGTTTCTGGGATTATAGGCATGCGCCACCACGCCTGGCTCTGCTATCTTGCTTTGAATTCTATCTCCCAGGTCCTAAGAAAACAAAGACAGTCCTCTGTTCACAACTGTTTTACAGTAGCCTCTGACATCTTTGTTTCATCTCTTTACCCTGACTGTGAACTCACACACAGCAAGGTTGTTTATTTCTTAGATTCTAGGCCTAGATTTTGCAGCAAAGTATGCTCAATAAATATTTATGCACAAAGTAAAGATGTCACATTGAAGACAAAGGTACGCCTGACTCATGCCATGGTATTTTTAGTTGTGTAGTATGGTTGTGAAAGCTGGACATTGAATAAAGGAGACAGGAGAATTGATGCTTTTGAATTATGGTGCTGGAGATGAATACTGAATATAGCATGGACTGCTAAAAGAACCAGCAGATCTATCCCAGAAGAAGTACAAGTGCAACCTGAGTGGTCCTTAGAAGCCAGGATGGCTAGACTGCGTCTTAAGTATTTTGGACATGTTGTCAGGATGGACCAATCCCTGGAGAAGGACATCATGTTTGGGAGAGTGGCAGGTCAACAGAAAAAAGGAAAACCCTCAACTAGTTGGACTTTCACAGTGTCTGCAACAATGGGCTCAAACATAAAAAAGATCCTATGCTCAGCACAAGATCACCGAGTATTTCATTTTGTTGTACATAAGGTTGCTGTGAGTCAGATCTGACCTGACAGCACCTAACAACAACAGACCAAAACACCTTCCTTGCATGTGATGCACTATCATTGCTGTATTTATAGATACGTATTCATACAAGCTTCTCTGTACACTTAATAAACTTAAACTGAGTATCTGGGTATCACCTCTCAATGTTGAATTTTCTATACCTAAAAAGTTTAATAAAGAAGTTCACAGATCTTGATAACTCAGTTTTATCTATTTATTTACTGAGATAAGGTTTCACTGTGTTATACAAGCTGGCCTGGAATTCATGATTCCCTTGCCTCAGCCTCCCAAGTAGCTGAGATTACAGGCATGTGCCACAGCACCCAGCTTCTGAGCTTTATTTTTAACTTATTATTTTCTTGTTAATAGAGTTCCAAGAAAGGGCAATGCTAAAACCTAAGTATAATGTTCCTCTTTAGTCTGGTAAAGAATTACTTTAGACTGCTATGTAAGATTAGAAAGAAAAATAGAGATATAAATTAAATGGCATTATGTTTAACAATATGGTATAAACTTTTATGGTGGCTCCAACTACTGCTTTGTAGGTACTAATATGAACAGCTACTGTTTATTGGGCACTTTACATTAATTATCTATTTAATCCTTCTAACCTATCAAGTAGTTACTGTTAGTATCACCAACTAAGAAAAGTGGAAAGCTCAGACATGCAGTGATTTAGTACTTTGTGTAAGGTCACATGACTACCGAATAGTGGGGTAAGGAACTGAATACAAATCCAAGACAAAAAAATCTATGCTTTTAACCACAACTCTACCCTAGTGTCCAATAATCTCAGATCTTGGAAGCTATGCAAGGTTGGGCCTGGTAGTACTTGGATGGGAGACCACCTGAGAATAACAGGTGCTGTAGGATTGGGAGAAGGACCAGACAGCCCACTTCCAGAAACAATCTGCCATCGAAACCCCTATAAATAGCAAAGAAGCACTGACATATGCCAGACATGGCATAGTGTCAGGTAGTGTTTCATTCTGTTGTATATAGGGTCTCTATGAGTCAGACCCAGTTGGCACCTAACAATAACAACAACAACCTCTATTATCTCTAAATTAGCAACCATCATAGTAGCTAAAGCATCAACAGCCAAATCAACTCCATTACTGTAGTAGCTCCTTTATTATTCTCAGGTATAACCCTATACTGGCAGCAATAACGTTTTCCATAATCTAATTGATATCCACTCAATTTCTTTTTTTGTGGTGCTGGGGATTGAACCCAGGGCCTCACAGATGCTAGGCAAGCACTTGCTCATTGAGTTACATCCCTAGCCTCTAATATCCACCCAGTTCTAACAGATTCATTAGGTCTCTAGCAGATTTCTTCATAGTCACTTTGGATTTTTCTGCCAAAACTCTATTTGAAAATTTCCAATTCTCCACAAAGAATATCCTTCTATAGTCACAGAAGGTCTTACTATAAAACTCCAACTTAGATTAACTTTACTAAGCACATAAGAAAAAGCATTTTAAATTGAGGTTTTTTAAAAACTTACTTGCCACTCAAACTATGCAAATATCCCCCAAAAGATAAAGGAGGGCAGGAACATAGAAGAAAGGGGAAAATGAGCTAAAAGATGGGACATTTCGTTTAAGAACTAGGAAGGAATTTTATTTAGACCATAGATTCTACTAAAAAATATATCTAAGGCAATATGTAAAGGCAATGTTTGTAAAAATATTTTCTCTTTTGAAACATGACAGCAGCTACTATCTTTTAAGCCAATTTCAACTTAGTCCACAGAAGACAAAACATGAAGGTGTGAAGACTTCATTCTTTAAAGATTCTCTTTAAGATATCAAACAATTTTTCAACATAAAAATGGACAATTAGTCAACGTTATTATAGGGTAAACTTAACTATAAACTGAATCACAACTATCGCTGAGTTCATTGTTGTTAAACATTTGATAATATGAAGATAATGCTACAGTCTGTCCTTTGTGTGTGCACTTGTATACACACATCATTTCCTGAGAAATTTCTGAAAAAGTTTTATTACTATTTTCCTGATTTTGGACTTACATATAATTGTGCTGAGAATGTTACTCCAAGAAATCCAGGTGCAAATAAGCACAAATCATAAAATAAAGCCTAACAATTCATCTCAGTAATAGTATAATTTCTGAAATTATTATAATGTTGCTTAAAGGCCTTTTTGTTTTTGTTTTTGAGACATAGCCTTTCTATTTAACTCAGGCTGGTCTGAAACTAACTATCTAGTCTAGCCTGGCCTTGAACTAGTGATCCTCCTGCCTCAGTCTCCCAAGTACTGGGATTACATGGTGTGTGTCAGTATGCCTTGCTTTGCTTTCACTCTTGAGGAAAACAAAGGACACATATTCTCTAAATATTTCACAGTACTTTAAAAGTTCCTTTACGTTGAAAGTCTACCTTGCTTTCAGAAACTTAAAAAAAAAAAAAAAAACAAAGAATGTCTGATAGGTCATTTCAATGGTAGTACATGTTTTTCCAAGTCATTAAAAAAAATCAATTTCCCATAAATAAGGCTGCTCCGTGTTGATACAACAAGGGGAAAGTGAGTCATATCCCAGATCACCGAATGCCCATTCAAGTCTCATTCTTCTCCCCCTCCCCACACTCAATCCCCAAAGTGAGGATCCAACTCTTCAAAGAAAATTGTATATTAGTCAGGGTAGGTAAACTAGAAAGTGTAAACCTGATTTATACTTCTGTGCAGGTGGCTGGAAACCTGAATCGATGGCATGACAGTGTTCATTTTGTTAGCTGTAATCTATTAGCATCAAGGACTCAAACCTTCTCTTCCTTTTGCATTCCTTACTGGTGAAGGGAATCCAAGACCTGAAGTCAAAATCTCAACAGTCACCCCAGGCACTACCTCATCTTCATCTTCACTACCTACCCCCTAGCCACTCAGTCATCAAAAACATTCTATTTTTCTGGTGGCTATTCCTTCCCTTTTTTGTTCATTCTCACTGCTTTAGTTTAGGATTGCCATCCCTTACCTGGATCATGTTAATAGTTAATAGTTAATAGTAGGGATCTCTAGAGAGCTTGTATCCTTCTGATCCATCTACTACACTGCTGCAAGAGGGATCATTCCATATTAAAAACCTTATTTCATGTGACTCCCAGATATAAAACACCAGCATCTTTTAACTGCAGAGTCAAGTCCAGGATTTTCAGTCCAGCCCTTGCTTATCTTTCCAGCTGTGAATACTGTTGTGCTAAACCCAAGCATGCTAGGCTCCTAATCACTTACTATTCCTTGGTATGGGCAGCAAACAATGTGCTGTGTGGAATGTCCTGCCAATATCCGTCTAGTGATCACCTGGTTATCTCTCAAGTCTGACTCAAATCTCACTCCACAAACCCTTTTCTGACTCCTCCCCCCTCCTTTCCTGTGGACTCAATCCTTAGCGGTTGTTTTTAGGGGAAATCTAGTTGCAATCAAGTTGTTGAAGATTTGATTCTAGTTTTAAAAGAGAGAATACATAAAAAGGAGTGAGCACCTTATTGATACCAATCTGACTGCATTCAGATGAGGAAGCAAATGTGTTGATTCTCATCTCTTTAAGGATGAGGGTATGCAGAAAAACAGTCCAGGCCAACCTACACCATGGAATGCACAGTGAAGTGCAGGAACTGTTTCAGAAAACAAAACTTGGAGACGATAAAGCTTGTATACATGAAGACTACATAGTTACCTCAAGAGAGAACATGTTAGTCCATTTTCTTTTGTGGTAGTCAGGGGCCCTCACCTTGGAATTTGTGTGGTCACACTTTTTCTCTATGAATCGCCTAGGAAATAGTCTATATATCCCCGTGTGTTCAGGCATCAGGAGCTTCATTCTGTCAGTTATTCACATAATCACTGATTACTACTTAAATGCTTATAGCTAAATTAAATCTAACAATAGTCTCTGTATTAACATTAAAGCAGACATTTCTTGGGTCCAGACGACTGTTTAGAGTTAGCCAGTGGAGCAAGGAACTAAAACTCCTGCAGAATACTGCCTGGTTACCTAGATCATTATACCTGTCTATGCCTTCGTGGCCTTGTGCTTTCTTTTCATTCCTAATCATTTGAAATAACTGCTTTTCTTGCCTAACTTAAGGCAAAATCCCCAAATTCACTGTCAGCATTTTTCTATTCTCTTCCTTGTTTTCTGTAATTGACTAAAGGTCTTAGAAACTGAATCTTGTTTGTCTGACTTCCTTAATCAAAGGATGTGCCACTTATAGTTTAGTTTGCAGTTCATATACAGCTTCCATGTTACTGTGTTCATATCTGTGACAACAAATTTCTCAGTGAAGAATTCAAACAGCACTGTTACAAATACTTTCATGAACCTACAGCTCACATGTGCTTACCCACAGAACTTTTTTTAAAAAGACATTCTAAATGGTAAAATTTTTAAAAATTATATTTGAGACAGTAACTGGATTTTATAATTAAAGAATTATTTCATATTTCATAACTTTCAAAATGGGTGGGGATCTTGTTTTCAAATAAAATATGCAAATGGAAGTATTTGCTAAAAGACTTCTTGGTAACCTTTTCAAAGTGTATTTTTCTTCCCTAAAAATTTTTCGTGTCTTGTAGGCTGTTTAATCAGCACCGGCATTGTAAAGGACTTCAGCTGATACCTTCTAACCCTCATGCACATTCTGAAACATAGCTGGAGGAAGTTGTTCAGCTGACAGACCAATTCAACAATTTAACAGATGCAAAAAGTCTTTACTACTACTACTACTACTACTACTAAAACATTGTTTTTAAGAGAGATAAAATGAGTGCTTTGTGTTCTGAGATGTTAACTTTCTCTAAAACTTTCTCAAGGCTGGGAAGGTAAAATCCTTTTCAAACAAGGTGGTGAAATCTGAGTCATGATAAGATTGCAAGGCAAGGTCAAGGGCAAGGAAATACTTTTCCTAACTCTGTCTACTGTATGTAATTTGCCTGTGGGCCTCTCTGTCCTAGAAATATGCTTCAATACCAATAAAGAATTTCTCCTGACATGCAAGCATTTGTATCTTCATTATTTTAAGGATACAGAATAAACATAAACTGAGAAGCCACTGAACTGAAAGAAAGAAAGAAAGAAAAAAAAACAATGCAGTTGGCATGAAGAGAATTAAGGAGAAGAAACTAAAAATACCTCATAATTTAGGAATGATTCTGGGATAAAGTAAGTTAAAAGACCACAGAGCCGGGCGTGGTGGCGCATGCCTATAATCCCAGTGGCTTGGGAGGCGGAGGCAGGAGGATCACAAGTTTGAGACCAGAGGCAGTCTGTGTAACTTAGTGAGACCCTGTCTCAAAAAGTAAGAAAATGGGCTGAGGGTGCAGCTCAGCGGTCCAGCACTTGCAGAGCATGCAGGCGCGAGGCCCTGGGTTCAACCCCCAGTACCAAAAAAAAAAAAAAAAAAAAAAAACCACAGAGATTTCAAGGACAATGATAGTAGAAATTTTAAATGAGTTACAACAGTTAGAACAAATAACTTATAAAAAACAATGGCCCATAGAGTCCCTGACAGGGATTACCATATTAGTCATGTTTAACCTTTTCTAGATATTATGCTTTATACATGTCCACTAAATAAGTGCTAAATATTAAACCACTTCTCATCTAACTTAATAGATAGGATTTAAAAGGATAATAAATTTCAAATATTTTCTACATGCCATAGCCTATTTTAACATTGTATCTTAATGACAGGACACCCCTCTAGTGTTCCTGCTCTATTTATCATGTACAATCCTATAATTGGCCTATAATTATAGGCATGTTGTTTAAATTTACTGTTAAGAATCACTACAATCTCTGTAATATTTTAATATACGGACAAAATTAAAAGCTTTTTCATTATTGATTGGGATCAGATGTGATAAGTGACCTCAGATGTTCTCTTTAGGGGCTTGAAGACAAAGAACTCTAACGGAGCACAAGCATCCTTTGAAAGGAGACCTCAGGGGATGGGAAAAAATAAGTAAGTGAGGGAGTGAGAGCTGAGTGGTAGGTAAGCATGAAAGGACGATTAATTTAGCACACAGGTTTTTCCTACCTCTCCCTGACCCTCCCAGCCTCTGTAACAATGAGGATGCTGGTGAGACACTAGTGGTGGGGATCTGACCATACCTTCATGGGTAGGCTCTGGGTCAGGTGTAAGTGAGATGTCATCCAGCTCTCGAAGGCAGAGCCATTCTCCATCCATCGACACTCGAAATTTGCAAAGGTAGATGGTCTCCATGGCAGCCTGTGTGATCTTGTCAGTGGTGGGGGTTGGCATATCAGTCGGAGGCGTCAGAGCAGACATGATGACTCAGCTGGGACCACAACACACACACACTCAAACACACACTTACACACCCCCAAAATAAATAAGACCTCCTCAACCCAAAAATTCCAAATCTGAAGCTCTGGAACAAAGCTTTCAGGAAAGAAGGTGAGGGAGGTTTAAAAAAAAAAAATCCAAAAAACAAAAGACAAGGAAAAATACCTATGGAACCAACTGCTCAAGAGAAACAATTTCTACACTCTCTTCTTATTAACAGAGCCTATCACGTAGCAAAATAAGATGATGCTTGTTTTCTTCCAGCGTCCTCTCCTTTTATCTTCCTTTCCTACCCTTTTTTCCAGCGGGGCTAGGTATAGGCTTTAAATCCTGCACAGCCAATGCTGCCTTAGCTGGCTTTAGAAAAACTGGTCTCGGCACAAATAAGTGAAAAAAATCCTTCTTTGTGCAGAAAAAAAGAAAAAAGAAAAAAGAAAAAAAGAATGAAAAATAAATCTGTATTTCAATTTAGCTTAAAAAAAAAAATCTTGAACTGCAGAAATCACTTCCAGGATCTGCTCAGATGAGCCAGGATGCTGAGTTCTAACAGGATTGGTCGTGCGCAGTAAGCAGGGTGTTGACCAAAATGGCTGACTAATGAACTGAACTGAAAATTCAGGCTCATGTGACCAGCTGCTCTGAACGTAGGGTGAGCAATTCCCAGGATGCTTTATAGATGCTGCTGATGCGGGAAGAGCAATTAGGCTGCTCTCTCTCATCCCGTACAACCCACTTTCAGACTGTGCTAGTCAAACTGTGATCAGACATAATGCAATGCACATACTTGCATCAATCCCCTCACTTTAGGATTGAAAAGCTGTACACCAGGAGAACAACTGATACTACATAACACTTCACAGGAAAGATGATGAAAGAGGCAATTTGATTAATTTATCAAGCATATAAGTCACTTCTATCTTTATATACATATCTGTTAAAATTCTTTACTATGCTAAAAGTCATATTTTGAACAAAGCTAAGGCAGAATTTAAGTATCTTATTTTCAGGAATTTATCATTTGCTTTTCTAAGATACAAATATCTGACTTTTTAGAGTATGCAGAAATGAAAGAAAAAAACTTTAGGTTAAAAAAATAAAATTCTTCCTGATTAGTAGCAATCTCCTCCTCCTCCCTTTTTGATATTGTTATATTTATCAAGTTTCTACAGTAAGCATGACATAGTTTTTGAGCAGAAGGCAAAACCATGTTATACAAGTATTTAAAAAAATCTTCCCATCCTGGAATGTACTGAAGACATCTCATCAAATTCCCTTAAGTAATCAACACAGGCATCTCCCCCACAGATTATCCAAGGAGGTATTTATACCTTGATAACAAAAGGGCAAGTATTGACTTTCTAAGCTACATAAATGACAAGAAGGGGACTGTCAAGGACTTGTTGTTGTTGTTAGGTGCCGTCGAGTCGGTATCCGACTCATAGCGACCCTCATAGGGTTTTCAATGGCTGACTGTTTCGGGATTGCCTTGGGAGTGGATTGCCAGGCCCTTCTCCCATTTTTTGCGGTGCTGGGAATTGAACTCTAGACCTCACAGACTGCAGCACAGCGCTCTACCCACTGAGCCAAATCCCAGCCCCGTCAAGGACTTAGTTTGAAAATTTTAGACAACTGAAAGCAAATGTTTTCTTCTATTTAAGTGTTCCAATTTTAAGGAGAAACACGTAATGTTAAGAAATATAACCCAAGACTATTCTGTTCTAGGAATTCTGATCAAAAGGACACGTTATCTAATCTCTAAAAACTGAAAGAAATTCCTCTCATATATAACTAAAATTTCATAAACTTTTCATCCTAATTTGAGATTGAGCTTAAAGAAAAAATGCTAAGACTAAATTCTGTAGTTAAATAGGTTTTTTTTTTAACTGGAAAATTTTAATGTACAACTTAATGTGATTCATTCTGACATGCATTCATTGTGACATTTCCATATATGCATTTTGTTGCACATTACACAGATAAGTTCCCCCTTACCCTCTTGTGCACTTCCTCCCTCTGTCCCCTCCCCAACCAAAGAACTCTCTTCCATTTGCTTGTCTTTTTGTGGTAATATTTTTCTATATATCCTTGGGTCCCAATTATGTTTAAGATGGAAACTTTTTCTGTAGTGAACTATCTTTTTACATTGTCAGTACTATTACATGAATTTTCAAGCCCATCTGTGTTATTACCATTCCTTGGTATTATTGGTATTGTTATAATTATTTCCGGGACTATTAAAGTTGGGTTGTTCACCTTGAGGTCACCACTCCCCCATTCCTCATTCCTCCTTGTTTCTCCTCTCTCCCCTCTCCTCTCCCAGGATTTCCTGCTTTTGATAGATCCCTCCCTCCTTCTTTTGCATTCCCCAAATTGTCCCTTCTCTGCTACATCGACTTTAGGTATTTTTTTTTTATTATGTTCCGACATTTTTATGTTATTAGAAAAAGGGTAAAGTGGTATAATGTAAGAACGCATAGGCTCCGATTTACAATGCTCTGACTTACAATGTGTGTGTACCAATAAACTCAGCCTGAATTGAAAATATTTTAAGTTGTAATGCATTCAAAATACCTAATCTTCCAAACACCATAACTTAGTAACATAGTACAGGCAATACCTCACTTATGATGGTTCAATGCATAATTTTACAATAGTGAAAAACAAACAGTTGGTTGAAACTATACTTCAAGTTTTGAATTTTGGTCTTTTCCTAGGCTAACTGTATAATACTCTCTTGAGATGCTGAGCAGTGGCAATGAGAAACAGCTCCCAGTCACCCACATGATCATGAAGGGACTCAAATGATACTCTACAGTGTATAATGTTTGTTTGGTAGGTGTGTTAGGTACATTTTTTTGGGGGTGCTGGAGGTTGAACCCAGGGTCTTGTGCATGCTAAGTACACCACACTCTACCACTGAGCTATTCTCCTACCCCTGAATGCATTTTGGACTTATAATACTTTCAACATATGGTGGGTTTACTGGGACATAACCTCATCCTAAGTCAAGGAGTACTTGTATACTGTACAATGTCAATTCTTTACCCTCGATACTGCATGGCTGACTAGGAGCTGTGGCTCACTGCCACTACCCAACATCTTGAGAGCATCATAGTGCATACTATTAAGACTGGGAAAAAATTGAAAGTTAAAATTCAAGTACAGTTTCTGCAGAATGCATATCACTTTCATACCATTATAAAGTCAGAAAATCATAATTCAGGGACTATCTATCTATATCTATCTATCTATCTATCTATCTATCTATCTATCTATCTATCTATGCTTATGTATTTTGGGGGACTAGGGTTTAGCTCAGATGGTACAATGCTGCCCCGTACTCTCTGAGGACTCAGGTTTAATCTCCAGCAAGGCAGAAATGGAAGAAGGACATGGCCATCTACTCCCGAAGCAAGCTCAAAACAATCAGCCATTGAAAACTATATGAGGGTCACAATGAGTTGGACCTGACTTGACGGCACCTAACAACAACAATGTATATTATTATTATTATTTATTATTATTATTTGCTGTAGTTGGGGGTTCAACCCAAGGCCTCACACATACTTTGCAAGTTCTCTACCTATGGGCTACACCCCCAGCCTATTTTTTATTTTTTTGTTTTGCGTCAGAGTCTCACTAAGTGATGCAGGCTGCCTCTGGCCTCAAACTTGTGATCCTCCTGCTTCCACCTCCTGAGTTGCTGGGATTACAGGCATGTGCCATCACATCCAACTATATGCTTATTTATAATCAGGGGAAAAAATCAGCACATTATTAAGGAAAATAAAATATTTCTGGCTTATTTACTTGTATTTCATTCTGTCCCAATATTATTCTACATCTGAACCCAGAGCCATTCATTCATTCATTCATTCATTCAGAAAAATATTCACTAGGCGTTCCACATGCCAAGTTGTGATACAGGCACTGGGCATGCAGCAGGAAGTACGACAGGAACATCTTTTTGAGGAAGGCAAGTTTACATATCCAAATGCAGAATACAAGTCTTCATTTAACATATGTGTATTTAACTACAGTTTAATTCCTCACTAGCCAACCATATTCCAACTTGTATATAAAGGAGATGGTTTATAGTTTATGTCACGCAGTACTTCAAAGCACAGTAAACAGTAATTAAAACCTTTACATTACACTGAATATACTTCCTGGAACCACAACTTCAAACACTCCTGGCTATTTGTACTTGTAACATCAATATTCTAGGTCATTGATATATTCTTAAAATACAGAACAATGAATACATGAGTAAGTTTTGAGGCTCAGTGATTGCTGGGGAACCAATATAGTAGTCTCCAGCTATCTGAAGAAAGATGTTCTGAGCTTCCTAGTAGATATCTGAAATCAAAGTTTAAAATGAACCCCATGTTCCTATACTTTACATACATATCTATGATACAATTTAACTTATAAATCAGGCACAGTAAGAGATTAACAAAAATAACATAGTAAAAATAATCAACAATATACTATAACAAAAAGAGAATGTGGTCTCTGTCTCAAAATATCTTATTGTACTGAACTTACATTTCTTCTCCTTGTGAGGATGTGAGATGCTACAATACATATAGAAGTGAATGATGGAGGTGTTGTGACAGTGTTAGACTACTACATTAATGTTACTTGAACACAAGCACTATTAATACCAGGACACTGATCTGATGATGGGAAGATAGTACTTACAGTATGGATATACTTCACAAAGGGATGATTCATGTCCTGAGCAGGATGAGGTGAGATGGTGCAAGATTTTATAATATTACTTAGAATGGTGCAAAATTCAAAACTTACAAATTGTTTACTTCTGGAATTTTCACATATATATATATATATATATATATATATATGTATTTTTTTAACGGTGCCAAGGACCGAACCCAGGGCTTCGCACTTGCAAGGCAAGCGCTCTACCACTGAGTTAAATCCCCAACCCCCATTTAATATTTTCAGAATACAAATGACCTCAGGAGCTGGAGTTTAGCTCAGTTGATAGAGTGCTGCTTTGTGCTCTCTGAGGTCCTGGGTTTGATCCCCAGCACTGAAAAAAATGGGAGAAGGATGTGGCAATCCACTCCCAAAGTAACCCTGAAACAGTCAGTCAGTCATTGAAAACATTAGGGGATGGGGTTTAGTTCAGTTGGAAGAGTGCTGCTCCATGCTCTCTGAGACTCTGGGTTTAATCCCCAGCAATGCAAAAACAGGAGTAGGACCTGGAAGCCCACTCTTGAAACAATCTGCCACAGAAAATCCTATTAATAGCAGAGAACTACTGACACAGTGCCAGGCATGGCACAGTGTTGGGAGGGCTTTGTTCTATTGTACATAGTTTAATGGCACCTAAAAACAACAATAAGATTGATCTCAGGTAAAAGAAAAGGCAAAAAGTGAATCATGGCTAAGGGATTACTGTACCCCACCATGACAAACAAATCTCGTCACCAGCCAATCAGCATTTACTATCCATGCTTTGAACTAGTTAAAACATACCAGCATAAGAGGAACATTGGTTATTAAGCAAGAAACTTGGTTAACATCTCTTCTAAAAATCCTTCCTAAGTCCTTTCTCCAGGTAGAGGACACAGAGTCCAAAGCAACTGAAACTTTTGGCAAGGAGAGGAAAACGTGGTAACCTGTTAGTTTTCCATATCTATCAATATGTGACAAGATCAGCAGTCATGTCAGAAAAAACTGTGCATGGGTAAGAAAACCTGCACTTCCACTATTTAAGTTATACCTGATCTTCAGGTAAACACCACTGAGTCTTTAGCATAGTTCCTCACTGTTCATAAATGGTGAATTCACTATGAAAATAGCACTGTTTGTAGAAGACTAATAAAAATAATTTTAAATATTGCCCATTACTGATTTTGCATTTGGGTCTTTACTGAATAAACACATTAGCTTCATATATAAAAATAACATTAAGCCTTCAGTAAGACATATAAACCTTGACATTTTTTTCCTCATGTACACACTAATTATAAGCTGTATTAAACTTTTTCTCATCTGAACCTATGTGTTAATAATGACACATATTTGTAAGATGGCTATGAGGATAGAGGGGGTGTAATCTGTGGTCTTACAATAGAACTAGTAGGCCTACTGTGAAGTTCAAAGAGATAATGATCCAAAAAAGTACTATGGACTATGTTTTACCTGCCAGCAAAGCCCAAATTTTTCCTATTATAACTGATCAAAGCAAGTAAGATTTATATTTCAGCTGGGTGGTGGCACACACCTGTAATCCCAATGACACAGGATGTTATGACACGAGGATCATGAGTTTGAGGCCAAAGGCAGCCTGTGTAACTTGGCAAGTCTATGTCTCAAAAAGTAAAAATTGGGCTAGGGGTGTAGCCCAGTGGTAGAGTACTTGTAAAGTATGTGTAAGGCCGAGTTCAACACCTAAGTACTGAAAACAACAACAACAAAAACCCATTATTTCTCTAAGCTGCTTAGCTGCTACTATTATAAGAAAAAAATTGATTTGTCATGTCCAATGTCTCTGTTACACTGTGTGGAAAAATTATTCAAGCTAGCTATTACTTATTGACTATTTTCTGTTTAGATGCTTTACAAATACCACATCAAATCCTCACAAGAACACTGTAAATTAGATACTGATATCTCCTCTTATATACAAAGAAAACCAAATTGAAGCCAAGTAACTAGCCCAGAATTACACAATCAGCAAATGGTAGATCTGTTATTCTAAAGTTCAGAGTTTTTTCTCTCTGTACTCTGCAACTTCAGAACCCCACCTCAGTTCTTCCTCCAAATTAAATTTTACTCAGAGAAAATAAAAAGAAATAAAGAAAACAAAGCAACATAAGGTCTAATAAATGTTCCTAAGTATGAATTTCAATTCATTTAAGATCTGAAGCAGACTTTTTTTTTTTTAAATCAGCATTGCCTTAATGTTTTACAAACCATTATCTTCCACTTAGCCCTCATCTCAACTAACATGTTTAGTTTAGGTTTTTCATAAGTGAGAATTTTCTGAAAAACTGAGAACACAGCACTGACATTTCCTCTTATGTACTGGCAAGAGTAAACCAAATTCTTCCCAGGAATCGTGAAGTACACTGTCACCTGTTTCACTCTACTACCACCACTCTAGGGAGAGCTGCAAGAACATCTGAGTTCCCTCAATGCTTACCTACACAGTTAGATTTTACCATTGACAACACTTGATTCACTCAGAAATAAGAAAAGATAAATGGAGCTGGGTGTGGTGGCACACACCTGTAATCCCAGCAACTTAAGAGGCAGAGGCAGGAGGATCACAAATTCGAGACCAGAGGCAGGCTGCATAATTTCGAGAGACCCTATCTCAAAAAAGTACAAAAAATGGGCTGGAGATAGCAGCTCAGTGGTCCAGCACTTGGAAAGCATGCAAGTACCAAAAAAACCTCAAAAAAACAAAAACAAAAAACCAAAAATCAAAAAACCCCAAAAAAACCCAAACCCAAACCCAAAACAAAACAAAACAAAAAAAAAAAAAAAAGAAAAGATAAATGAGGTGGGATCATCTTCTAAAAAGACTCACTGCAAACTTTTTTTAAAGAACAAACTAAATATATAATTTTAATTTTTTAAAGAATTGCCCAGTATTCATGAAATCACTGCCTAATTGGAGAAATGAAAAGGACCAATAATGTACAAGGATTTATGTGCTCCTTCTCTTTTCTGAACTCCCTGCCTTTTCTTTTAAGGCAACGTCTTCTGAACTTCATGTAGATCATTACCATATTTTAGAAATATCATAAATATATGGATGTCTAAACAAAATATTTAACTTCAGGTTTTTGAAATTAATAAATTTATTTATTTACTGATTGCAAAACTAGGATCTGAATCCACAGCCTCATGCATACTTTGTGAGTGCTTTTATTTTTTATCTTGAGATAGGGTCTCCTTACATTGTACAGGTCGCTTCTGGCTTCAAACTTGCAATCCTCCTGCCTCTGCCTGCCAAGTTGCTGAGATTACAGGCGTGCGCCACCGCACCCAGCTTTTTTGAACTTTATAAAAAGGGTTTCACGATGCATATAGCCTTCTAAGCCTTTAATTCAGTATTGCATTTGCTAAGATTCATATACACTGCTATGAATCTGTGTTTTGTTATACAGTGTTCCACTGGATGTTTACATACTGGATGTATATAAACAATTTTCTGATTTGTCTTTGTGCTGGTAGATTTTCATTTCTAATGTTTTTCCTTTCAAATATTATTTACAAACTGCAGAAGGGATTGGGTCAAGATGGCAGACTGATAACACTTGCCTAGAGACCCAAAGAAGTTGTTGTTGTTAGGTCTCATCGAGTCAGGGTTTTCAATGGCTGTTTCGGGATTGCCTTGGGAATGGATTGCCAGGCCCTTCTCCCATCCCAAAGAAGTAGGAGAGTTCAAATAGTGCTACAAACTTTATAATGAACAGCTGTTGTTGTTGTTGTTAGGTGCCGTCGAGTCGGTATCCGACTCATAGCGACTCTCTGTACAACAGGCGAAACACTATTGTCAGTGCTTCTCTGCTGTTCATAGGGTTTTCAATGGCAGATTGATTTTTGGGAGGGGGTTGCCAGGTCCTTCTCCCAAGCCTACAGCTTCCGGTGTTCCCAGGCGGTCTCCCATCCAGGTACTAACCAGGCCTGACCCTGCTTAGCTTCTGAGATCTGACGGGATCGGATGCCACAGGGCTACAGCTGCAGGCAAATGAACAGCTAGAAATAGCAAAAAGAATAAGAGAGGGGTAAAATATAGGGTGGGAGAAGGGCCTGGCAATCCACTCCCAAGGCAATCCCGAAACAGTCAGCCATTGAAAACCCTATGAGGGTTGCTATGAGTCGGATACCTACTCGACGGCACCTAACAACAACAACAAAATATAGGGATCTAGGTAAATAGCATCAACAGCAGGAAAAAAAAAAGCAGAAAACAGCATGGCAGGACAGAGAAAGATTGCCATCAAAAAAGGGGAGCCAAGTGTCCCAGCAGAAAGACAAAATTACCATCTTAACAGAACTCAGCCAACAAGAAGACCATCTCCCGTTCCATGAGCATAAGGCCCGTTGCACAGACCCTGGAGTGAGTGCGGAGCGGAGGGTGGGTTGGGTTGTGAAAAGGTACTGCCAGTAATCCTTATCATTCCACCAGCAGAGCGCTGAATACACATAGTACAGCATGAATTCCACACAGGAGCCCAAGGCTCAGATCTGTCACTGAGTGTGGCCATGATGATATGTTGTCATCCTCCTGGCATGGTGCTGGTGGCACACTCCATGGCATAAGTTTGGCGAGTGAATCTGCCAGAGAGAGTGGGGTGGGCATTCTGCCATCATCCTACTGGAGGGATGTTGATTGCACGGTCTCCAGCATGAATACCATGCAGAAACCCTTGCCTCAGATCTGCTAGCCACCAGAGAAGGAATGTGTGGGGAAAATGTCTTTCCACCTGGAGGAATTGAGGTACAGAGCCTGACACATACAGGAAAAGGCCTCAATATTAACTTTGGCATGACAATTCGCACACTAGACAGCAGCAACTAATAGAGTCAATGGCCCACCAGAGAATTTTAGGCAAGAAATGCGGTGAGAAGCAAGACTGGGGATGTGGTCCATCCTGCCCCAACACGGAAGTTGTTGTTGTTGTTGTTAGGTGCCGTCGAGTCGGTATCCGACTCATAGCGACCCTCTGTACAACAGGCGAAACACTATTGTCAGTGCTTCTCTGCTGTTCATAGGGTTTTTAATGGCAGATTGATTTTTGGGAGGGGGTTGCCAGGTCCTTTTCCCAAGCCTACAGCTTCTGGTTTTCCCAGGCGGTCTCCCATCCAGGTACTAACCAGGCCCGACCCTCCTTAGCTTCTGAGATCTGACGGGATCGGATGCCACAGGGCTATGGCTGTAGGCAACACAGAAGTATACACAGCCAATGGAATGTTAAATCTAGAGAGCAAAGCTACTATAAAAGCTAGGAGAGAAGCACCATCTCAGGTACAAAGGCAAACCCATCAGAGTAACAGCTGATTTCTCAACAACAACCATAAAGGCAAGGAAAGCTTGGTGGAACATCATTCAAGTCTTTAAAAAGAATAACTGCCAACCAAGATTACATTACTCAACAAATCTATGTTTTAAAATACATACTGAGTTCAAGGCATTCCATGATATTGACTTCTTTAAATGATTTGCGTTCACCACCAAGCCAGCAAAGGTTTCCCAATGAAACACTGTATATGGGAGAGATAGGGCAACCCCAAATACAAGATCAAAGGAACGAATAATAAACATGAGGGGAACTTAAGAAAACAATAGGTTAAATATGAATCAAACAACGGAAACAAAAACCAAACTGATACAGAATAGTAAGCTCTTCTCAATAATTACTCTCTATATAAATGGTCCAATGCCTGCAGCTGTAGCCCTGTGGCATCTGATCCTGTCAGATCTCAGAAGCTAAGCAGGGTCGGGCCTGGTTAGTACCTGGATGGGAGACCTGGCAGGCCTGGGAACACCAGAAGCTGTAGGCTTGGGAAAAGGACCTGGCAACCCCCTCCCAAAAATCAATCTGCCATTGAAAACCCTATGAACAGCAGAGAAGCACTGACAATATTATTTCCCCTGTTGTACAGAGGGTTGCTATGAGTCGGATACCGACTTGCTGGCACCTAACAACAACAACAATAAATGGTCCTAACTCACTATTCAAGAGGCATAGACTGGCCAATTGGATTAAAAACATAAACCCTCAATGTATGGCATTAAAGAAACTCATCTGATCCAATAAGACCCTAAAAGGCTGAAAATTAAAGGCTGGAAAAAAATATACCAAGTATGTGGGAACCAAAATAAGTAAGAGTAGCGACACTAATTTTTAACAACTTAAAATTCAATCCCAAAATAATCAGAAGAGACAAAGAAGGACCCTCCATATTAGTAAAAGGAATAGTCAACCAGGAACCCATAACAATACTCAATATTTATTCACGAAATACAGGTGCACCTAGCTTCATAAAACAAATTTTATTGGAGATACAAGAACAAATCAAGCCAGACACAATAATTTTGGGAGATCTCAATACCCTACTTTCACCAACAGACAGGTCATCAAAGCAAAAAATCAACAGAGAAATGATGGACTTAAATAGCACCACAGACCAACTGGACCTTATAGACATCTACAGAATATTCCATCCATCAGATGCAGAATACACATTCTTCTCAGAAGCACATGGAACTTTTTCTTAGACCACATTTTAGTTCATAAAAATGGCCTCAACAAATACAAAAAAATAGAAATCAACCCCTGTACCTTGTCAGATCACAATGGAATAAAACTAGAACTCAAAAGCAAGAAAAATTTCAGAAATGTTACACATTCATGGAGACTAAATAATATACTGCTGAATGATCAATGGATCAACAAAGAAATCAGAGAGGAAATTAAAAACATGCTGCAATCAAACAAGGATGAAAACAAATCCTACCAAAATTTATAGGATAAAGCAAAGGCAGTTCTAAGAGGGAAGTTCATAGCCATGAATGCCTTCATCAATAAGCTAGGGAATGCCCAATTAAATAAATCAAAGACATATCTTAAGGTACTAGAAGGCCAACAACAAGCCAATGTGAAAGGAAGCACTCAGACAGAAATTATCAGTATCAAGGCAGAGATTGCACAATTAGAAACTAAAAAGAAAATTCAAAGAATTAATGTGACTAAGACTGGTTATTCAAAAGGTTAATAAAATATATACCCTAGCCAATCTTACCAAAAGAAAGAAAGAAAAGGCCCAAATTAAAAACATTAAAGATGAAAAAGTGGTCATAACTACCATTCTCTATGAAACCCAGGTCATCAGGGAATACTTTGAGAAATTGCACTCTGAAAAAAATAAGAATACAGAAGAAATAGAAAATGAAGGAACACATCCAAACTCATTCTACGAAACCAGTATCACCCTGATACCAAAACCAGAGGAGGACACTTCAAAGAAAGAGAACTACAGACCAATTTCCCAGATGAACATTGATGGAAAAATTCTCCATAAAATACTGGCAGCACATAAAAAAGATAACACACCATGATCAGGTGGGCTCCATCTCACAGATGCAAGGCTGGTTCAACATACGAAAATCAGTTAACGTAACTCAACATATCAAGAAACTTGCAGACAGAAACTACATGATCATCTCAATTGATGCTATTAAGACATTTGACAAAGTGCAACATCCTTTCATGATAAGAGTCTGGGAAAAGGTGGGCATAATAGGGAAATACCTCAACATCATAAAGGCCATCTATGACAAAACTATAGCCAATTTCATATTAAACGGGGAAAAGTTGAAACCATTCCCTCTAACATCAGGAATAAGACAAGGATATCCACTTTCTCCTCTCTTATTTAGTACTGTGATCAAAGTTCTAGCCAGAGTAATCAGGCAAGAGAAAGAAATCAAAGGGATACAGATAGGCAAAGAAGAGGTCAAATTACCTTTATTCATGGACGACATGATCCTTTACCTAAAGGATCCCAAAATTTCCTCTAGAAAACTGTTGGAGCTAATTAACTCTTTAACAAAGTAGCAGGATACAAAATTAACACTCAAAATTCAGTAGCCTTCCTTTACACCAATAGTGAATAGGAAGAGAAGGAAATTAAAGCAACAATCCCTTTCACAGGAACCTACCGATATACTAAATATTTAGGAATCAATCTAACCAAAGACCCTGAAGATCTCTGCAGAGAAAACTTTGAAACATTAAAGAAAGAAATTGCAGAGAATATTAGAGGATGGAAGCATCTTCCCAGCTCATGGTTTGGGAGAATCAATATTAAAAAATGGCTATATTACCAAAAGCAATTTACACATTTAATGCAATCCCCATTAAAATTCCAATGACAGGTTTTAAAGAAATAGGAAAAATAATCCAAATATTTATATGGAAACACAAAAGACCACATATAGCCAAAACAATCTTAAGCTGCAAAAACAGTGCAGGCAGGATCACAATACCTGACTTCAAACTATACTACAGGGATATAGTGGCAAAAACAGCTTGGTACTTGAAAAAAAAAAGGCCCAAAAGTCAATGGAACGCAATTAAAGACCCACTGACGCACCCATGCAATTATAGACACTTGATTTTTGAAAAACGGACTAAGAAATTCAATGGAGAAAAGATAGCGTCTTCAACAAATGGTGCTAGGTAAATTGGACATCCATTTGCAGAAAACTGAAAACAGACTTGTATCTATCAATTTACATGAGAGTGAGTTAGAAATGGATAAGAGACTTCAACATAAAACCAGAAACCTTGAAACCCAGAAGAAAAGACAGGATATACACTCCAACAAATAGGGATAGGAAAAAGACTCCAATCACTCAGAAAATGGCACCAAGAATTGACAAATGGGATTGCATGAAATTAAAAAGCTTCTCTACAGCAAAGGAAACAATCAACAGTGTTAAGGAAGAACCCCTTAAGTAGGAGAAAATCTTTGCATCCTACACATCTGACAGAAGACTAATTTCTAGAATATTCAAAGATCTTAAGAAAGCATATCTCACGACAACAAATAACAATACATAAATGGGAAAAGGAAATGAACAGACAGTTCTCAAATGAAGAAGTTCAAAGGGCTAAGAAACACACGAAAAATGTTCAATACCCCTGGCCATTACGGAAATGCAAAAACAACACTGAGAATGGCCAATATCAACAAAACAAATAACAAATGCTGACAAGGATGCTGGGAAAAAGGACCCATTTTACATTGCTAGTAGAACTGTAAATTAGTTCAACCACTTTCGATATCAATACGGAGATAACTTAGAAAACTAAGAATAGAACTGCCAGCTATACCACTCCTGAGAATATACCCAAAAGGAGATAAGTCATCATACCACAGACACACCTACATTTCCACATTTAATAAAACACTCTTCACAATCACAAGGATATGGAACTAACGAAGAGGTCCAACAACAAATACAATGGAATATTATGTGGCAATAAAAAAGAATTATGTCATTTGCAACAAAATGGATAGAACTGGAAAGCATCATCTTAAGCTAATGAACCTAGGCCCAAAAGGAGTAATACCATATGTTCTCACTTATATGTGGAGCTAAATCTTGCTAAATCTTATTTAAAGGATGAAAAAAAAATGTACATATGTAGATATATAAAAATGAACAAGCAGACTTAGTTAAGAAGGGAAAATACAAGCAGAGTAGAAAGAAGGGGGGGCTGAGATTTAGCTCAGTTGGTAGAGCACTGCGCGCTGCAGTCTCTGAGGTCCCGAGTTCAATTCCCAGCACAGCACAAAGTAGAAAGGGGGGGGGGGCTGAGATTTAGCTCAGTTGGTAGAGCACTGCGCTGCAGTCTGTGAGGTCCCGAGTTCAATTCCCAGCACAGCAAAAATGGGAGAAGGACCTGGCAATCCACTCCCAAGGCAATCCCAAAACAGTCAGCCATTGAAAACCCTATGAGGGTCACTATGAGTTGGATACCGACTCCAGGGCACCTACCAACAACAACAACAGAAAGAAGGGAGGAGGGGACTGCAGGGTGGGGGCAAAGGTTTTGGAAGGCCGGAAGGGGAGTGGAAACAATGCAAGTGGATAAAGAAGGAGAGGATAATCTCAAATTAAAAGATGCGACTTTACGAATACATAGGAAAAAACAGGGAATGTAACCCACAATTACATATGAGTCTTACTACATGTTAATCAAAGGGTTCCATAAAGTATTTAAGTTGATGAAAGTATAAGCAAAAGTGATGTAATAGTTGCATAACAGAAACAGCAAAAGCCTCATTACTCTGTATCCCATCAACATTTATCAATAGAGGAATAAATAAATATTATTTACATACTTTTCAAAAACAGATTTTTTACAGGTATGCCAATTCTTCCTAAAGGGTTTAAGGGAAAAAGGCAATGCTATTTATTTCTTTTAGAGTTAGCTGTCTCCCTCTATTCCCCAGTTCCCATTATGTACATCATGGTGTTTCTTAAAATTTGTCAACTTGTTTAACTAAATCAATTTGCAAAGCCCACTAAGTTGTTTCCTGAGGCTCCTCAGCTCATGGTTTCACAATGTAAGAAGAAAAATCTTAGTTTCTTCCTGTATCACTGGTTGTTGTTAGCAGAAAAAGGTATGTTTTATGAGTTATCATCCTGTTGCCAAAGGTAGAAAGCCCAGATCATTCACATGCTCCAGTCCTCTTTCCCATCACTTTTCCTCTTCCAGAAACAAAATCTATTATGTCCATCTCTGATTCTGAGATTTCCTCAATTTGAGGTTTACACATTTGGTAGGCTCAGGATCACATTGGATATTAACCAAAGATGACAGTAACTATAAAATGATTACCCCAGGAAGCTGAGTTACCATTATTCTGTTAGAAACAAATACCACCAGGAGTTCTACAATGCATCATCTTGTTAAAATTAACCAGTATAAGACTAGAAATAACCTCTACTTCATGGCTCAATGGCAGTAAGCAATGATTTATAGATGTAAAGCTATCAACAACTTACTTGATGACCTTGGGAAACTTATCTTCCTCTTACTTCAATTTACTCAGCTGTAAAATGAAACTAAATAACTAGCTTCACAAAGAGCATAGCCTTCATGAGAAGAAATTTCCATTTTGCATCATTTATATGTGTGCTCGAAGTAGTACCTACAAATTCCAGAATCTCAACAGATTACAATGGTATTTTCCCACTGACCCTTTTACTTCAACCTTGGAAAAATCCTCAGTTCCACAAAATCAAATTATATTTATGTACCAAAAAAAGGTCATTCTAACATGAGGTCTTTTTTTTTTTCTTTTTGATTTTCTTTTCTTTTCTTTTTTCCTCTCTCCCCCCTCTCTTTCTCTCTCTCTCTTTCTTTTTTTGAGACAGGGTCTCACTATTTAGCCCAGGCTGGGCTTCAAATTCATAATCCTCCTGCCTCAGCCTCCAAAGTCCTAGGCTCTAGTGTATGTAACAGATTAATTCATTTAACATGTCTAGGGCACCTCCTATGTACTAACTACTAGGGATATAAAGGAATAAACAAGGCAATAGATAAGAAACAATTACAGGTGTTAAAGAAAATCGTAAGGCCCTGTAACATATGGACTAGTCAGTATTTATTGTTCACATACATATCTCTTTTTTCTGTCAAATCACTGACTTATAAATTTCATTCATTCCTTCATTTTTAGCAGACAGGGTTTTAATGACTAAAATAAGGAACTAGAGGGCTGCTGCATGAAAAAAAAAGGCTCCAATCGAGGACCTGATTCTAGTTGAGAGGGGATGAAGGAACGGAGCAGAGCATGTGCACTCTGGAGGCAGAATGCCCATAAACGAGTCCTGGTTCTACCACTTAGAAGCTGAACAACCTTGCCAAATTACTTGTGTGTATCCATTTCTTCACTGACAAAATGGAGATAGTATTGACTACTACAGAGTTGAATGAAGTAATGTAAGTAAAATGTTTGGTATGACACTTGGCACAAAGTAAACATTAAGTAAAAATGTCACCCATTATTATCATTATAAGTGCTTCTGCTTTTGAGTTCGAGAAACACAAAACAAGACTATCATTACACAAAGAGAAAGTGTGTAAGGATAAATGTTTATGAGACTGACACAAAGCAAATTTATAAGCATATCTGAGCAAAGTGCTCTGTACGGTGTTCCTCAGATTGTGAGGTAGAAAGAGTGATGAGTCAGAATTTTGCCAAGTATTCATATCAGGTGACTGGATTTCCTAAGTTCATAAAAAAGACAGCAGAAGCACATAAATGTCTGTGGAGTCCCTAAACAGATTCTAAAGTTAAAAAAAACTATACTCTAAAAGGCAACTTGCTAAAACTTCTGCTTTCTGTATGCCTCTTGCTGTCGAGTCCTGCTGATCTCTTCTTTCCTGTGCATTGTAAGGTTCCCGTACTTTTCTTCCAAACTTTCATACTTCTGTTCCACCAATCTCTCCAGTATATCCTGAATGTCACATCTGCTTAGTACCAAACAAGTTTACAGCCAGGCAATTACTAAAATAGGCTTTGCCCAGAAGAATACCATCTTTGCCCTTGGAAGTTTTAGGAAGACTATGGACCTTCTCATGCTCGCAGCCATGGCACTGTGGCATCCGATCTCTTCAGATCTCAGAAGCTAAGCATGGTTGGGGCCTGGTTAGTACTTGGATGGGAGACCGCCTGGGAACACCAGATACATAAGTTTGGGAAAAGGACCTGGCAACCCACTTCCAAAAATCAACCCACCATTGAAAACCCTGTGAATAGCAGAGAAGCACTGACAATAGTGTTTCGCCTGTTGTACACAGGGTCACTATGAGTGTGATACCGACTTGAAGGCACCTAACAGCAACAACATGGACCTTTTCACTATTATTCAAATATAGTTACAGTGAGCTAGGTGTAGTGGCACATGCCTGGTATCCCAGAAGACAGAGGCAAGAGGACCAAGAGTTCAGGCCAGTTTGGGCTACACAGTGAGACCCTGTTTCAGAACAAACAAACTATCTATGTCTGTCTGTCTATCTACCTATCTACTGTGGCCATATCAATACTTCCCCTCTCAAGTACCACTGCTTTATAACTCTTAAAAATACTTTCCTTTTCTTTCTCCCCCCTCCCTCCTCCTCCTCCTTTTTGGTGCTGGGGATTGAATCCAGGGCCTCTTGGATGCTAAGCATGTGCTCTACATTGAGTTACATACTCACACCCGGCACATAATTTGCTGTACTGGGGGTTGAACCCAGGACCTTGTGCTTGCATGCTTTGCAAGTGCTGGACCACTGAGCTGCACCCCCAGCCCATTTTTTCTTTTTTTTTTCACTTTTTGGGACAGGGTCTTGCTAAGTTACGCAGACTGCCTCTGGTCTGGAACTTGCGATCCTCTTGCCTCCGCCTCCCCAGCCGGCACATAATTTCAAGCCAATTCTTTAATGCTTATGGTGCACTAATGAGTTTCCAAAACAGAATTTAAAGCTCACACTTGAGGCACTTTGCACTACGTTGTTGTTGTTATTATTAGGTGCCATGAAGTTGAGTCCAACTCATAGCAACCCTCATTGGGTTTTCAATGGCTGATTGTTTCAACTTTGCACTACAGGGAGAAGTTTTAACAGGGTTTGGGTAGGAGAATAGTAGTTGTGAGGTCCTACAAAGTTCACTAAAATGAGATTCTACTGATTTGTACTGGCTACAGGTTGCCTATTTTACAATGATGGAGGGGCAGTATATCTTTTCATCAACTTTTTATTTAAGGAAGTTTCAAAGCTATTTTTTCAATGGCTAATTGTTTCAGGAGTGGGCTGCCATGTCCTTCTCCCTGGTCTGTCTTAGTCTGGAAGCTCAGCTGAAATCTGTCTATCATGAGTGACCCTGCAGGCATTTGTATTAACGTTGGCATAAATTTCAGCATCACAGCAACATGCAAGTCTCCACAGTATGACAAACTATTAGCCAACAAAGAAAACTCATTTTTTCATCCAGTTAAGTCTGCCATACTTTTATCATAGTCCATCTAGACTTTTTACTATCTATAACCTACACTAGAGAAATATGTTTTCTTTTTTTTGTGTGTGTGGTACTGGGGTTTGAACTCAGTGCCTCACACTTGCATGCTTTGCAAGTGCTGGACCACTGAGCTGCACCCTCAGCCCATATTTTTTTATTTTTTTATTTTTTTGAGACAGGATCTCACTAAGTTACACAGACTGCCTCTAGTCTTGAACTTGCGATCCTCCTGCCTCTGCCTCCCAAATTGCTGGGATTACAGGCATGCACCACCATGCCTGGCTGGAGAAATATGATCTCTTAGGTTCTTGATATGTTGAAGCGTAAGATGTCACATTGAAGACAAAGGTGCATCTGACTCATGCCACGGTATTTTCTTTTGCATTATGTGCTTGTGAAAGCTGGACAGTGAATAACAGAGACAGGACAACTGACGCTTTTGAATTTTGTACTGGAGACAAATACTATATATATCATGGAATGCCAAAGGAGCCAACAGATCTGTCCTAGAAGAAATGGAACCAGAATGCTCCTTGGAAGCAAGAATAGCTAGACTGCATCTTATGTATTTTGGACATGTTGTCAGGAGGGACCAATCTCTGGAGAAGGACATCATGTTTGGGAGACTGGGGGGTCAATGAAAACAAAAACAAAAACAAAAACAAAAAAAAAAAGGAAGACCTTTAACTAGAAGGATTGACACAGTAGCTCCAACAATGAGCATAAACATAAAAAAGATCGTGTGCATAGCATTGTGGGGTAGTGTTTCATTCTGTTGTACATATGGTTGCTATCAATCAGATAGGACTTGATGGCCCCTAACAACAGCAACAGCAAGGTTCTTGATAAAATTCTACCTCTTTAACATGTAGATTTCTGTGAAAAGTCAAAACAAAAAAAGATGCAGGACAAAATACAATCAGATGGATATTCTTTGAGGCAGATACTTATCTGTTAGTCTCCAAAGTTGCTTTCTTTTCTACGTTTCTCTTCTATTGCTCCTACACAGCAACCTTTACTGCCCTGCACTCATACTAGTTTCTTTAAGATGTTACTGAGGAAGAATATGGTGATTGAGAACATAGGCTGTGGAGTCTGACTATTCAGGAATATGAATTCATTCTGTAGTCTTCAGATTAAAAAAAAAAACAGTAAACAAGACATGCGAAATTTTTAGCTTTCTGCGCTGACACATAAAAATATTCCACAAATGGGGCCACTAACACAACTATTTTACAAGTCACATTCACGGATACTGTTGTGCCCAAAGTTCAAGTTCCCCAAAGACCACCAGGGAGTCCGAAGTCGCATGCAATAACAAAGAGCCTTTATTAAAGCTCGAGCCCGAGGGTACCACACCTCACCAGTTCAGTGTTGGGACCTAGGTTCAGTGTTGGGACCTTGACTCATTGCAGGGTAAAGGCTTATATTTTGGGTTACAAGCCGGGAAGGAGGGGGTGGAGAAAGCAAAAGTCAGATAAGGTGAGGCTGAGTTGCTAGTCAGAGGGGTCTGCTATTGAAAGTCAAATAAGGTGGGGCTTTGAGATAAGGTGGGGCTTTGAGTTGCTAAAGTCAAAGGGGTCTGGGAGTTCTAGGAAGTCACTGCCCATATCTACAGCCTTTTGTTCTGGCCCAGAGCATTCTAATCTAGTGATCTTTTAAAGGAATTTGTGGAGCAGCGCCTGTAAGACAGAATCCTAAGATAAGGGGGTCATTCGAGCTAACTGTGGACTCTTGGTCAGCCTGGGCATCTCAGATACATTAATTGCCTCAGTTACCGAACTATAGTAAAGATTGGGTTAACTGCTTGGTTTACAGAACTACAGTCAAGATTTCATTATATAATGAAGGACTTTTTAGGATTCTCTCACAAGTATCCAGAATGAAGCTAAAATGGAAAGTTGGAAAAAAAAATATGTCTCTAGAGAATGAACCTATCATTATCAAGAGGGGAACAGACAAAGGTCAAAATTCCAAGACTAAATCCAATATTCTGAAATTGTTACTCTGTCAATCGGAAGTCTGATTTGACTTTTTGATACTGTCAGGCCAGAAGAGTAGGTGAAAGAAAAAGGAGGCAGAAAAGAACAGGAGAAACTGGCTGGGAAGACAAACTGACAGCTTGGGCAGCAGTGGAGATAAATGCACAATGAAGAAGGCGACCGCAGTTTAGTTTTGAGGAAGGAAATGGGGCATGATCTTCCTACCTGCACCTCTGAGGTTCAGGATGTCCCAGGCTGTATGTGGAAAGGAGTCACCTTCACTTTGACACTGTCAAGGGCTAAACTCCCACTGGTGGAAAATGCTACATCTCCCAGAGTTTTTTCTTTCCTTTCCTTTTTCTACCCCCCCCCCCTCATTTTTTGTTTTTTCGAGACAGAATCTCTGTAGCTGAGGCTGGCCTTGAACACACAGTGATCCTTCAATCCTCCTGCCTCAACCTCCTGAGTGCTGAGATTACACGTGTGTGCCATCATGTCCAGTTTCTCAGTCTCTCCTTCCCTCTCTCGGGACCATCCTTCCTTCCTCTTCTTTCAAGGATTCTGTGTCCTTGGGAATACAAGCATGTACCTCCATACCTGGCTTCCTCAGGGTTCAATCTCTCCCCCCCCTCTTTTTCTTTATGGGTGTTTTATCTGCCATTTGGCAAAACAGTATTTAATGGATCCAAATTATCTTTGCTTTCTTAACACAGTTGGAAAAGAAATGAAGGCTAACAGATTAATGCATCACAAAATTATAAATAGGGCATGGATCTATACTGAACCTACCAAAAAGCCATCCTTTAAAAAGTCACAAATCAGCCAGACATGGATGGTGGCACATGCCTATAGTCCCAGTGACTTGGAAGGTGAGGAAGGAGGATTGTGAGTTTGAGGCCAAAGGCAGCCTGCATAACTAAGCAAGATCCGGTCTCAAGATAAAAAATAAAAAAGGGGCTGGAGGTGCAGCTCAGTGGAAGAACACTTGCAAAGTATGCCCGAGGCTCTATGCTTAACTCCCAAGTACTAAAAAAACCAAAAACCAAACAAACAAGTCACAAATCAGGCCAGGCATGGTGGTATAGGTATGTAACAGCAACACTCAGGAAGCTAAGGCAGGAGGATTGACACAAATTCCAGACAGCCTGGGTTACACAGGGAGAACCTGTCTCAAAAAAAGCAAAACATAAAAAGTCACAGCTCAATCTGCTGTTTCAAAATTACTAGTATAAAGGTGAATGCTCAGAACTTTTGGGTTCTGATGGTTTGACCCTTCCTCCCATATCCCCCACCTTTGGCAGATGATTCTATATTTAAAAAACAAAATAAAGGACTTTTGTTTTAAAAATTTTTTTAAAGCACATGGCAGATGAACTGATTCATGCATATTCAACTCCTAACTAGGTAAAACGTTTTTTAGAGGTCACTAAGCAATTAATGCTGGGATTTAGCTCAGTTGGTAGAGCACTGTGCTGCAGTCTCTGAGGTCTCAAGTTCAACTCCCAGAACCGAAAAATATGGGAAAGGGCCTGGCAATCCACTCCCAAGGCAATCCCGAAACAGTCAACCATCGAAAACTCTATGAGGGTCGCTATGAGTCAAATACCAACTCCACAGCACACAACAACAACAACAACAACAACAACAACAACAAGCAATTAACAAGTAAGAAATGGAGAGATGATAACAAATATTCATGGAGGATAAACCTCAATAAATATAGATATGCACACTCACACAAAAATCTCTGTAAACATAAAATTGATTTTCTCCCCTTAGATATTCATTCTTGGGTTAATATATAAATTAGGAACTTCCTTCCCCACACCATGGATTCTTTAAGCCCATCTGTGAGAGTCAATCAAATCCTTCTCCATACCTCATCTTCTGCACTATCTAGGAGTCCACCATTGCACTCATCGTGAAGTACACTTTGAAGTGGGTAGTCATAGTAACGCTGCCAGTCTTTTTCAAGATTTTTTTTTCTTTCTTTCTATTCCTCTTCTACTCCTCCTCCCATGTGAAAATGGCACACACAAATACAGAAAGCGAGCTCCTTCTTTGTGAGGGGGACACTTTTGGTATACGGCCATAATTGAGAGAAAAGAGCAGAGAGGCAGCACTGCCTCAAACATAAATGTATGCTGTAGCTCTGGAAATTGGAAAAAGAAAAGAATAACTAAATAGAAGCTGTGAAGCATGCAAATGGCAGGAATGCCTTTTCCATCCAACAGTGAGGAGAAGCTACTTCTTACCCATCCTGTTCATTCACAAGAAGGCTGCTAATGTTAGAATGGAAAAGGAAAGCATTAAAAGTACTGCATGATGGCATGCAAGTAGCTCTTTTCAGATAGATGATGAAAAATTGGCATGTAAGGTCATATACAACAAGGAAAAGGAATCATGAAATACATGTACATGTGTATATGAATACATGAAAAAGTCCTGGAAGAAACACTCACCAAACTCAAAAGTAAATATCCTCTGAGAAGAGGTATATGGAGGCCCACAAAGAGAAAAGTACTTTGTATGATGAACATTTGTATTATAAAACAGTAAGCCAAACATGGTTGCGCCCTCCTACATTTGCAGCGGTTTGGAGACTGAGGCGGGTAGATTGAAAATTAGAGGCCAGCCTGGACTTTATAGGGAGACCCTGTCTCAAAAAACCAAAACAAATAAATAAATAAAGTCAACCTTTACTGAGATGACAGAATCAAATAAATTAATCGAAATTCAGATAATCCCCACAACTGATAAAGGCCAACAGTTGAAATATTCTCCTACATCAAACCTTGTATCATAATTGTTACATGGAGAACTGATAGAAGAGTGTCTTCTTCATTCTATAGTGATGTACTTAAAAAGCAGACTACAAAGAAACAGAAATTTTTAAGAAAAAAAGAGGCCATGCTTAAAGTGTCAAGTGAAAGCTGATTCCTTAGAAAATGAAAAGTAGTGAGACTTGAGTGTATTCTTATCTTTATCTCCTCTGCTATACAAGAGGACTCATTTCCGCTATGAGTGAGTCAGACACAAACTCCCATCTGGAGACTGGTGCAGATTATTCCAACACTTAAACTGCTGTTTCACTAAGAATTTTAGCCTATGGCCGGAGTTGGCCTACTTTCTAGGTAAAGAGTAAAGAGAAGTAACATCAGATTATCTCCAGTTGAATCAAGTACACTTTTACTATTAACCTGAGATAATCCATGTCAGTTTTGGATTTTGTCTCGTGATTAAAGAGTATGGTCTTGACAGACAAGGAATCTGGGTCAACTTTGTTTCTTCTCTTAAATTATTACTGTGGATAAATCATGTAAGTATTCTGATCTTCACCTTTCTCATCTGAAAAAGGGGCATCATATTTGGCTCACAGACATGTTAACCATGACATTCACAGTACATACAAACAGGAAATATTCAATAAATGCTTATCTTTTCCTATGGATTGGATCAAGAGGCAGAAAAAGCAAAGTCAGTTTTTTGGCAATGTGGAGCAGTTAAAAGATTTGCACTGGTGCGCTTTAAAAATAGAGGGGGAGAAGGAGCCTTCTCACACCTCAGGCAAGTTTCTCCCTTTCCAGGGCTCCTACAGCAAGGTATTTGGCATTTGTAGCATAGTTTGTATCATCAGCGACATTTCCATATTACAAGACCTTGTCTTTTTAAATCAGATTTAACATTTTTCCAAGAGCCCTCACATTACCTACTCTAGAGGCTGGTTCATTGCCAGCAGCAATAAATATGTGTTGACCGAGTGGGATTCGCTGCATTCAGAGGGTTCGCGTCTGACAGTGACTTTAAAACGTGGAGGCCTCTTCCTGACAAAAGAGACAACGCTGAGAGGTGCCCTTCCTAAGGTACACTTTTCCCTTCTTGTTGTCTTGCAATCCGCACAGGATTTTTCTTCCCATTTGGGGAGACACTTGTCATTTGTGGGAATGGAGAAAGCTCATTAAAAATTCACTAGCACCTCTGAGGCCACCCGGGCGGCGGTGGCACGACAGCCACACCTACTTGGCCGCAGCGGTGCCCAGAGCCCGCGAAGGCGGATCCCCCGCGGCTGCTCGGTCTCTTGACCCTGTTCCTCCACAACTCCTAGGGGAAAGGGTCCCAGCCCGCGACCTGGGACTGGGACTGGCGCAGAGGTTGGGACGGGGCGGGGCGGGTCGCTGGAGGTCCCCGCCCGAGCACGTGGGAGGCTGCGAGCCCGAGCGCCGGGCCAAGAGGAAGGTAGCCCAGGCCCGGCAGAGGCCAGCAGCCTGGGGACACTCGGAGGTAAATAACCTGTCGCCCAGGCCACAGCCGAACGGTCCCCAGCCCCCCGTCCCAGAGTCGCCTCGGGACAGGACCTCCCGGAGGCCGGCCCAGCGCCCCCGCCTCCTGACCAGCACGGCTCCAGGACCCAGCGGGAGGCGGAGCTCCGCGGGGGCCGGCCCGGCCCTGCCTGGACGAGTGCCCTGTTCCCTGCCGGCGTCCCCACCCCTGCCACTTACTGTGTTTGCTGCCGCCGCTGCCGCTGCCGCCGCTCGGGTAGCTTAGCAGCAGGAAGGGCAGCGGGGAGCCCGGCGACGGCGGGGTCCTCCAGGCGCGCTGTTGCTGCGGCAGCGAGCGCGCTGCAAAGCCCGCGCCTCCATCGCCTGGGTAGAGCAGGAAGAAGGGGGCGGCCACCGGCGAGCCCGGCTCCGACTGCTCCGCGGGGGAGGCCGGCGGCGGCCCCGCCTCGCCCTCTCGCTCCGCGCCGCGGGCAGGAGCGCTGCGCGGCTCCTCCGGCCGCCGCTCCCCGCCCCTCGCTGGCTCTTCGCTGCAACTTTCAGCACCCGCGGTGGGTGGCGGCGGGGTCTCAGCCATGCTTGCCTCAGTCTTCGCAGGTGCCTCGGACTCGTGTCCGGGCCTGAGCTGAGCGGAGGTCACAGCGACGAGCCGCCGTCCCGTCCGTGCCGCCGCCACCTTTCTTCTCCGCCGCGGGCCGGCGCCTGGGCTCCACCACTCGGTCCACGGCCCGCCCCGCGGAGTCCCAGCCCGCTGGAGGGACCGCCCCGCCCGACGGCGCGGCCTTGCGCCGGCCGCTCTCGCGCGCTGCCCCTCCCGCGCGGGCCCCCAGCCTGTGACTCGGCTCCCCTAGGGGGCAGCGTCCTCCTCCCCACCGCCCCACCTTCGGTTTAGCTACACCCTGGGGGAGGAGACCGAGCTGGTGCTTGGTCCCTACCCGCCCCGGCGCGACCCTGGGGTGGACGCCCCTCCCCCACCAGCCCCGCTGCCTGAAAGGTGGGCGACTTGGAGACACAGCCACTGGCGTTTTTTTGTGTGTAACCGCCAACTTCATCGGTAGCAGGAAGGCACAAAGATCGGGGTTGAAAAGGGGGACGCTAATTTTTAAAAAAGACAAGCCCTCGCCCTCGGTACTAAACTATCATTTGCCATTCGTATACTGGAAATTCACCGTTGATTTATGGATTTGATTTCCAAGATTTTTCTGTGATAAACACGAGGGTGGCTTCCTTCCACCTTATCTTTTGTTCCCTGTCATATGGCTCTATGGAAATCTCGTATTTGCTTTGACTTTGATTCCCTAGTTTTCCGGTGCTCAGAATGCGCACGAGTGCTTTTTAAGCCAACCAGTGTATAATTTATATGACAATTGTCTTATTGCAGGTTGACGGGTTTCACTTTTATAGTATCTGTGTTTTGTTAGTGATTGACCGACCACTGTTACTTTATTTCGTATATTTGAATAAATGATCACCGATTTGGTGATATCTGAAAGTAAACATTTCCTTTTTAAGAAATACAATTTCCAGTTACTATTATTCTTTATCCTGGATTCCTATCTACCTGGCTTTGTGTTCAGATTGCAAAATGCTGGCAAAGAATCCATGTTGACTCAGTTTAAAAAGCACTGCTGTATAACATTTTGCCCACCTGCTTCTCTTCTCTGTTCAATCTTCTCACTGTAGAGGAAGTTAAATGTCTCCGAAAGGAAAAGTAAACCTTTTGTTATTATTCTGTGTAAGTCACTCTTGAAATTATCATGAGACTTGTAATGCTGTGCTTCACCAAGTCTTTTAAACAAGAAGCATTACCAGAAGAAATGTTTACAAGAAGCAAACTTTTAAGCAACCTAAGAAAATTTATTAGTAGCTTTAAGGTTTTGGCATTTCACTGACCTGTTGATTCAGTCCTACCTATTTGTCTTCTCGTTTAAAATGATTATATTATTTACTAATAGAAATGCTTGTGGAGGTAAATGAGAAATGTAAGTAACGCATTTAACACACGGTCTAACATAAAGTTAATTATTAGGTGTATTTCATCATTTTTGCCAAAATAACATGTAAGTTACAAAAATAAAAACAAATTGAGGGGAATAAGCTTTTTCATCATATCTGAACATCTTGGAGGCTTGTTGGGCATTTTTGTTTTGTTTTGTTTTGTCTGGATCTTGCTGGGTAGCCCAGGCTGGCCTCAAACTCGTGATCCTCTTGCATCATCCACCAGAAGCATGCACCACCACACTGAGCTTGTTTTAATCTTTAAGTGAGTGTGAGTCTTGATTAGAAAGACATTTGCCTTTTAGGAATTGCAAACTGTATAATTCCTTAAAGAGAAAAACTAAATGATTTCAGATGTATTATAGAGTTTTAAAGCACATGTTTAATATGCTTAATATGCTTAACTGAACCTTCCATATTCTATTAGGAAGATATGAAAAGCATGGGTAAATGAGTCCAGAACACGGGTCTGGGAAACTGGCAACAAAACCTTGGTCCTTGTTTTTGGCGTATACAAGAACTTATACCTGGCACTGAAGTTATAGCAGAGAGTATAGAAAAAATTTATTAAAGAGAGTATACCTTTCAGGGAAAACAGGCACCTGGAGAAGGTTTGTAAACCTGGAAAGAAAACTGGAGAAACCTGTATTCCCAGGGTGAATTGGCATAAGGCTGTTTCTGTTCCAGAGGGGAAGGTAAGAAAGCCAGAGAGAATAGAAGAGATAAGCAGGCTTTTAGAAGGAAAGGTGCCTTGGTTAGACAGAGAAGATGGTGGGCGTGAGAGAAAACAGAGACATTCTGTTGCTGGAGAGAGAAGAACAAGGAGTAGAATGGACGAGAAAGAGGGAAGAGTGAAGAGAGTGTGGGTGCATGTTCCCACTACTTTTATTCAAACTACTGCATGCCCAGTGTGACATCACCCCTGGGCACCCAACTCTGGGCACCTACTGTGACATGGGCCTACGGTCTTTGTTTGGTAAGTGACTTAATGGTTTGGACAGGATGTAGGACCCATTTGAAAATGTCTTTCCAATGTCCTTAGAGATGCGCACATAGCTTCATCATTGCAGAAAGGCAGGAGCCACTTTCAGTCCCCTTTTCTTCCATATTGCCCCTAATGGCCAAGTTAGTTATCTAACAATATTGGGTTTTGTTGTTATTGTTGTGGTGGTGGTGGTGGTTGGGGTTTTTGTTTGTTTGTTTTGACAGGGTCTTGCTCTGTAGCCCAGGCTGGCCTTGAGTTCCTGACCTCAGTCTCTAGAGTGATAGAAGAGCTGGATTGCAAGGATGTGCCACCCCACCCAGGTTTTTATCTTGTTTCTGCAGGCAGAAATTCTTAAGGATCATTATATTCTTGTCAGATTCGTTTGTAAAGATGTTTTGCAATGTTTCAGTAAAGTATTTGGGCCAGTGTGTCTTCACATGCCTGTAATCCCAGCACTAGGGAGGCTGAGACTAGAGGATCATGGATTTAAGGCCAGCCTAGCATACTTAAGGAGACCCTGTCTGAAAAAGAAAGAAAAAGAAAAGAAAAAATGAAAGAAGAAGAGAAAGGTTGGCAAGAATCTACACTTATGCCATTATAGAAGGAGGAAAAGAAAGCAGAAACTTCAAAAATGATTACTGAGAAGGGCCAATAATCAGCCAGAGGAGTCAGGAAATTAAAGTACGAAATGCTGTCTATCTAGTCTAAATGCCAGCTTTCTCATTTCTTATTAAGCCAGAATACCTATAGGAATAGAAACACTGACATGCTGTGGGATCTTGAAGTGTACTGGGTTTTCATGTCTATTTTTAAAAGGGCTCTATTTATGTTTTATTGTCATTAATTGAGTGGCAACATAATGAATAACAAAATTCAGTTGTAATACAAGTCCTTTAAAGTTTATAAGCAAGGTTACTTATGAATTTTTTGTTTAAAAGTGGGTGATACTCCAAATTCCTAGTTTCTTTTGTTTTTAGCTTTTGGATCAATAATCACAGCTGTGCATTAGCTTTAGTGATGTAATGGGCTGATTCAGCTGCTACATAGCTAAGGAAGCCAAGATTATAAAAACAAGCCTAAACATGTTGTTCCTTTTTGAAAATGTACAGAGCATCTTCCTACGCAGTTTTAAAGTGACAATCTCCAAGCATTGTAATTAATAACCAACCTCTGTTAATTTTCTTATCAAATAAAGCAAGAAGTGTCTTTTAACTTCAAATGCAGTTTTACTTATCCATGTTTGGTTTTTAAATAACCTTTTGTGATCTTAAGGATAGATATTTAGAATACAGTATATTACAAAGTCTTGTAGAGATTAATGTCAGATGATAATATATTTTTAGTATAAGCTTCTTAGTGCTGTCAATCAGAAAAGCTAATCAGGTGAGAAGCATTGATATTCTTTTTCAATACAGTATATATATTATGATTAATAGGTTTTCCTTAATTATTTGACATTATATAGTACTTTGAAAAAGTTTGAAAACAAGACAGTCAATTTAAGCCTTCATGTTAAACTTTAATGAATGCAGAAATTTGTTTATACTAATTAATTAATAGAACACCTCAAATATGAAAGATCTTAAGAATCCATTGTTCTGATTTTTGATGCCTGTCATTAACTTATTATTTTTCCAAAGCATTAGTTATAAAAATGTTAGCCACTAGTGCCTCCTAAGTTTATAGTACTCTTAAGAAGTATAAACAATTTATTTAGTCTAAGTCAAACAACAAATTGTAGTTTTCTTTGGGTGGTAAAAACATGGATATATTTTTCTATTTTTCTGTATTTGCAAATAGTCTAAAATGGATTTTCCTTTTTTTTTTTTTTTTACAATTCTTGTTGAACCCAGGGCCTCACACATACTTTGCAAGTACTCTACTACTGTGTTGCACCACTAGCCCATTTTACTTTTTAAATTTTGAGTCAGGGTCTCACGAAATTATGCACACTGCCTCTGGCCTCAAACTTGAGATCCTCCTGTCTCTACCTCCTGAGCTCCTGGGATTATAGCCATGTGCCTTGCATCCGGTACCTGCCTGGGTATGCTATTTTTGTGATAGAAAATAAGCTTGGCATGGTGGCACAGCACTCAGGAGGCTAAGGCAGGAATATTAATGCCAAGTTAGAGGCCAGGCTGGTCTATGTAGCAAGTTCTAAGACAGCCTGGGCTACACAATGAGACAGTCTCAATTCTTGTGAGAATTGAGAATGAGAATGTCTCAAGTCTCTTGCTTTCCAAATTCTCATTTAAATTTCAAAAGTATTCTTTAGTTTCTCCTCTTTGCTTTAAGAGCCTTCATCTTTTCTTGCCAATATTGTTGCAAAGGACTCATAACTGGTTTGTCTGCCTTTGGTTTTAATCCATTTCAGTTCTCTTACTCTACAGTGCTACAATGAGCACTGATCACTGTAGTTTATTTTTTGAAGACAGATCTAATTATGTCATACCATTTTTTAAAAACATTGGTTGGCTTCTCAATATATGGGATACAATCTAAGCTCCTTAACTACGTAGTAAGGTTTTTCATGATCTAACCCCCTCTCTACCTTTCCAATGCTATCTTTGTACCTTACTTTGCCTCTGTTGACTTTGGCTAAACTTTAGCATGTGTGGCATTCCTCATGTTGCCATACCCACTCCTCTGACCCTTGCCTGCCAAGATTTTGCTCTAACAGAACTGTGACACTTTCTCTGTTCTCCCTACTTAGAGAGGTACATGCATTCTTTCAAGGTCTCTTAGTACCTTATTTAAGCAGTTAATTGCTTTCATTGTAATAGATCCATCTTTTCTAAGATGCATGTCCCCAAAGTTCACATCTTCAAATTTCTCTATTTTACATTGCCCAAAAGATGTATTCTTCTAATTACTTCTCAGTCCCCCTTCCTTCTTCCTAAGATCCTATCAAAATTCTGATTGTATCTGTTGCCCTCAGAGGCTTTGAATAGAAGGGATTCAGGAAAAATGGACTGAGTATAAGGGTAAGGAATTGGCGTTATTTCTTTTTATGTATATTCAGTGAGATGCAAATAAATGCAAATGTCTCCAAAAAATCAGTCAGCATGGCTACCATCAACAGACAACAAACAAATGCTGGTGAGGATGCAGGGAGAAAGGAACTCTAATACACTACAGTGGGAATGCAGGTTGGTGCAGTCACTATGGAAATCAGTATGGTGGTTCCTCAAAAAACTAAAAATACAACAGCTACATGACGTGGCTATCCCACTCCCTGGTTTATGTCCAAAGGAATATAAGTCAGTATACCATAAAGATACCTGCTCACCCATGTTTATTACAATGTTATTCACAGTAGCCAAGATATGGAATCAACCTAGGTATCCATCAATAGGTGAGTGGATAAGGAAATTGTAGTATATGTATACCATGGAGTTTTATTCAGCCATAAAGAAGGACAAAATTATGGCATTTGCTGGAAAATGGATAGAACTAGAGAGATCATTTTAAGTGAATTAAACTAGACTTAGAAAGATAAAGATCATGTGTTTTCTGTCACATGTGGATGTTATACTTCAATATATATTCATTATTAAAATACATAGATCGTGAAGGCAGACGGGGCCTAGGAAGGGAAAGATAATGGTCTAAAGAATAGGGAGAGACCGGAGGTGGAGGCAGGAGGATTGCAAGTTCGAGACCAGACACAGTCTGTGTAACTTAGTGAGACCCTATCTCAAAAAAGTTAAAAAATGGGCTAAGGCGCAGTTCAGTGGTCCAGCACTTGCAACGCATGCAGGCACGAGGCCCTGGGTTCAACCCCCAGTACCAAAAAAAAAAAAAAAAGAATAGGGGGAGAGGGCAAGAAGAAAGGGTAATGGGAGACAAGAAAGAAAATATCATATATTGCTTTTATGGCAAAATTGGGATGTACATATAGAGATAGATATACTCAAAAGTAAAAAAAAAAGACATGCAAGTAGAAGGGAGACCATTGGTGGAGAGGGAGAGGATGGGGGAGGTGAGTCACAAGAGGATAAGGCGGAAGTGAATGTGAGCAGTGTACAATGCAATGCGTGTATGAAAATGTCATAATGAGACCCATTAACTTGTACATTAAAAATTATTAATTAAAATAAATGAAAACAGTCTGCAAAATAAATAAATGTAAAACCTGGGTGATAATAAAATTCCATTGTGATTTACTTAATTTTAATAATTCCCTCTTCTACTCATGGTAAAGTTTCTTAGTTTGTATATTAAGATAGGCCAAATAAAGCAGTGGTAAGAGTAAAAGGAACATTCACTTATATGAAGTTTTCTGATATCTATAGACTTCTGGCTTTAAGAAGTCCAATGAACCTATTGACATGGTGGACAGGTATCAGCTGAGTTTCTAGACTAACACACACCATGCAGGACCTGGCAGTCCACTCCCCATACAATTAGCCATTGAAAACCCTATGAATAGCAGAGAAGAAGTACTGTCAGATACGTTGTTGTTGTTAGGTGCTGTGGAGTTGGTATCCAACTCATAGCGACCCTCATGGGGTTTTCAATGGCTGACTGTTTCGGGATTGCCTTGGGAGTGGATTGCCAGGCCCTTCTCCCAACTGTCAGGTATACTGCCAATAAATGAGCCCCCCAACTTGGGGGGCACTCAAAAAACCAAAGACACATGGTAAATGGTGAAACTACAGTAGAATTTGAACTCAGTCTGGCTTCAGAGGCTAAGTTTCTTCTAATTGTTACCATATATTGTCTTTTTTCTTTTCTTTCTTTCTTTTTTTTTTTTTTTTTTTTTTTTTTTGAGATAGGGTCTCCCTGGGTATCCCTGGCTGGCCTTGAACTCTTGATCCTTCTGCCTCTGGAATACTGAGATTACACACTTGTGCCACCACTACACTGGCCCTACATTGTCTTTCTTATAACAAAACATTCTACTAGTTTCCCCAGGTTTTTGTTTTTTAGTTTAACAAATTTTGATTTTTAGTATATACTCTCATTTAAAATTTCACTTAGAAGCAAATGTAAAAGCATTTCTTTTTTGTCTTTTGTCTGTTTTTTTTTTTTTTTTTTTGGGCAGTACTGGGGAGGGGAGCTGAACCCAGGGCCTTTTGCATACTTTGCAAGCACTCTACCACTGAGCTGCATCCCCATCCCCCTTTTAAAAGAATTTTTTATCTTGAGACAGAGTCTTGCTAAATTATGCAGGTTGCTTCTGGCCTCAAACTCACAATCCTTATATCTCTGCCTCCTAAATTGCTGGGATTACAGGCATGCACCACTGTACTCGGCCATTGGTTTTATTTTTAAGGAATAGCTGAGTCAACAAATTAGAAAACATTTACCAGCTATATATCAGACACGGGATTAATACCTAGAATAAAGAGCACAAAAACAAACATCAAAAAAGCAAAGTGCCCAATCAAGAATGGGCAAAAGAACTGAACAGAGACTTCTCAAAAAGAATACAAGTGGCCAAGAATCCAAGATCAACAAAACAAACAATAACAAGCACTGGCGAGGATGTGGAGTAAAAGGAACCCTCTTACACTGTTGGTGGAACTGCAAATTTGTTCAACTACTTTGGAAATCAATATGCAGATGCCTCAGAAAACTAAAACTGGGACTGCCATCTGACCCAGCGATATCACTACTGGGAACTTACCCAAAGGCAGACAAGTCATCATACCACAGAGATACCTACATCTCCATATTCAATGCAGCACTCTTCACAATAGCAAGGATATGGAACAAAAAAAGATGCCCATCAACAGAAGAATGGATAAAAAATTTATGGTACATATACACAATGCAATATTACTCAGCAGTAAAAAAATGAAATAATGTCATTTGCAGCAAAATGGGTGAGTCTGGAGAATATCATCTTAAGTGAATGAACACAAGCTCAGAAAGAGAAATATATTCTCACTCATGTGGGAGCTGAATCTTAAAGGAAGAAAAAAATCTTAAACATATATAAAAATGCACAGTTAAACTTAGCAAAGAAGGGATAATATAAAGAGTAGAAAGAAGGAGGGAAGAAACAAAGGAAAATGAAGATTGCAGAAGGTGAGAGGGGGAGGAGAAACAATGTAGAGGGATAAAGGGGGAGAGGATAGTCTCAATGTAAACAACGCAACTTCATGAATACGTGGGAAAAGTTGTTGTTGTTAGGTGCCATCAAGCCGTGTCTGACTCATATAGTGACCTTCATAGGGTTTTTAATGGCTCATTGTTTCAGGATTGCCTCTGGAGTGGATTGCCACGTCCTTCTCCCATTTTTGCAGTGCTGGGAATCGAAGCCAGGATCTCAAGAGACTGCAAAACTGCACTCTACCAACTGAACTAAATCCCAGCCCATGGGAAAAATAGGGGAACATAACCCAAATATGCATACAAGTTTTACTACACATCAGTCAAAAGGTTTCATAAGCCTTGTAAGTTGATAAAAGTGTAATTAAAAGTGATGTAATAGTTGCATAATGGAAAAAGTAAATACTGTATTACTCTACTCCACCAATATTTATCAATAAAAGGAAACAAACAAAAAACAAGTGGCCAACAATCATGGAAAAAAATTCAACATCCTTAGCCATCAGGGAAATGCAAATCACAACTACTTTGAAATACCCCCTCACCCCATAAAGAATGGCTAGTATCAACAAAACAACAAATGCTGGTGAGAATGTGGGGAGAAAAGAACCCTATTACACTGCAGGGTGGTGCAGCCACTATGGAAATCAGTATGGAGGTTCCGTAAAAAACTAAAAATAGAACTACTCTATGACCTAGTTATACCTCTCCTGGGTATATATCCAAAAGGACATAAGTCAATACACCACACATACCTGTTTATCCATTTTTATTGTGGAATTATTGGTTTTATTCAGCCATGTTGTTGTTGTTAGGTGCCATCCAGTCGTGTTCGATTCATAGCAACCGCTGTAAGGTTGTCGTCGTTTTCTTCCTTTTTTTTTTTTTTTAGTTCTAGGAGGTTGAACCCAGGGCCTCGCACTTGCATGCTTTGCAAGTGCTGTATCACTGAGCTGCGCCCTCAGCCCTTTTTTTTTTTTTACTTTTTGAGACGGGGTCTCGCTAAATTACGCAGACTGCCTCTGGTGTTGAATTTGCGCTCCTCCTGCCTCCACCTCCCAAATCGCTGGGATTACCAACGTGCACCACTGCTTCCGGCTTCTGCATAAGGTTTTCAATGGTAATTGTTTAGGGATTGCCTTCAAGTGGACTGCCACATCCTTCTTCCATATTCAGCCATAAAGAAGAACAAAATTATGGCATTTGATGGAAAATGGATGGAACTAGAGTGAAATAAGCTAGACCCAGAAAAACAAACATTGTTTTCTCTCATGTGTGGATGATAGACTTCAACATAGATTTAGTATTAAAGCAGATAGATAGATAGACATACACAAACAAGACTTGCAAGTAGAATGAGGACCATTGGTAGGGTGGGAGAGAAGCGGGTAATGTGAGGGTAATAGAGCAGATGAACACAAGCAATGTACAATGAAATGCTTTTATGAAAATATTGTGAGAACCATTAAGTTGTACACTAAAAATTACTAGTAAAACAATTTTACTGGGAAAAAAGAATCAACAAATTCTAACATGTAATACAATGCTAAAGTAATCATAACAAATAAAAGGGAACGAATATCTAAAAGAATAGGGCTAGAGGTGTAGCTAATTCGTAGAAAGTTTGCCTAGCCTGCCTGTGGCTCTAGGTTACACCTCTAGCATCTAAGGAAAAACAAATACAGTAAATAAAGGTTATCTGAAGAAATCTTTCAGCTTAAATGATTTAAAATTTTAGTTGAGTCCTACAACTGTTTTTGATCATGTGCTATTCAGTGTTCATCACTATGTCCCCTGTCATATAAAATATACTAAGTTTCACCTTTCCTGAATTATTTTGGTAATTTTTTTTTTTTTTTTTTAACTTTGGGGTTGAGCCCAGGGCCTTGCACATACCCTGCAAGTGGTCTATCACTGGGCTGCAAGACCAGTCTAGTTTTTATTTTTCATTTTGAGTCAGGATCTCCCATCTCCCTAAATTATACAGGCTGCCTCTGGCATTGAACATGTGATCCTCCGGCCTCCACCTCCTGGTCCCTGGGACCGCAGGCATGAGCCAGTGTGCCTGGATATGTTTGTTTGTGGGTTTTTTCTTTCTTTTCTTTTTCTTTGTTTTTTTTTTTTTTTAGACAGGTATGCAGCTCAGGCTGGCCTGGAACTTCCTGTGTGCACTCTGCTTTGAATTTGTGATTCTACCTCCGCCTCCTAAATGCTGGGATTACAGGTATGTGCTACCATCCCCAGCCTTAACTTGTGTACTTTAAGCCTTTGACTACAAATTTCAAATCAAAATATATGACAATAAGTATTTTATTTCCAGAAACTCTTCATGACAATGAAAACAAGAACATGATTAGCAAGATAATTGGAATGCATAATGAGTAAATTCATCATGTAATTAGTGATATGCATCATTTGAAGGCAAAAGCATTCATAAGGAAAAAATGTATTATCAGCTAAATAAAAAAAAATGGCATGTAATAACTATACCAAAAACAAAAAAAAATTCAACTAAAAATACAAAAATAATGACAGGTAGAAAAAGCATATTAGGTACAATATTATTTTATATGTGATAAAGTTTAAAACCATTCGTATACAGTGGAACACTACACATTGTACACAGATGGTTTTTGTTCCCTGTGCCTTATTTAATGGCAGCAAATACTTCTGGAATTCTGTGAAACTTTGTGGGACATGTGCTCTGATGATAGTCAGAGGGTCTACAAATTAACTTAAATTCTTTTATTTCATAGAACCAGCGAGGTAAAATAAGCAATTCAAGGCTTTCTCCAGATACATGAAATATTTTCTCTGTAATATATGAATAGTCACTCAAGTTATCTAGGTTAGTTTTTACCTTTAAGATCATAACAAGTTACTTTCAAGTTTGCTAAATGCAAACTAAGTCTATAGCCATACCCACACTGGCATTGGATCTTGTCAGATCTGGGAAGCTAAGCAGGGCCGGGCCTGCTTCGTACTTGGATGGGAGACTGCCTGGAAATACCAAGTGCTGTGGGCTTGGGAGAAGGACCTGGCAACCCACTCCCCAAACAATCAGCCATTGAAAACATCTGGACCAGCAGAGAAACACTGACAATGCCTGGCATGGCATAGAGTTGGGTAGTACTTCATTCTGTTGTACACAGGGTTGCTATGAGTCAGACTTGACTTGAGGGCATCTAAAAATAACAACAAATGCAAACTATTGGGTAGCTTTTAGAGGTCTAATAAAATTTACTTCTATACAAAAACTATAGTCGTGTTTACTTAGCTCCTCATAGATAAGAATATAGGTAAGAAAACTGCCTTAAAAAAATCAATTAATCCAATCAGCTGGCTAGGATAGAGTAAGTCACTGGATCACTAATTTGATGTTTTTATACATTTTAATTTTTAGTATTTTCTATTTCCATTGCTGTCCATATTTTAATATGCTGTCATAAAACAGGTTGTGCTTTGTATTAATGCCTGGTTCCAGTAATCTACTTTATTGGCACTTTGATTTGTGACGGTCTTTAGAATTCACAATTGAGTCTCAGAAAAATGACCATGACACTGGTTAATAATTTACTATTCATGTATGGTAACAGTACTCACCACAACTCAGTGCTCTTTAAAAAATGTTTGTTAAATACAAATTTTGGAAGATATAATTATTAAATCCAGCAACTTACTTTGTTATTAACTCACATCAGACAAAGCTACATTTTATATTTAGAACATAGGATAGCATCCTCTACATCCTAGCTATTCCAAAATGATGAATTAGTATTTGTAAAGTGTTGTGAAGTATCTGAAGAATATGTGTCTGGCTTAATTTTTTTCCACTTTTCCTAAATCGAAGATTCTTCTTCCTTTAAAACATTTTATTCTCACCCCTATACATACATTGCAGGGATTTAGCATAAACAACAAATACTTTCTACATCTAACTTCACATCCTTTTTAACTGTCCCATTATTTCCTATTGCCTGCAGCTGTAACCCTGTGGCATCTGATTCCATCGGATCTTGGAAGCTCAGCAGGGTCAGACCTGGTTAGTGCTTGGATGGAAGCTAAGCAGGGTCATGCCTGGTTAGTACTTGGATGGGAGTCCACCTGGGAACACTAGGTGCTGTAGGCTTGGGAGATGGAACTGGCAACCCACGCCCAAAAATCAATCTGCCATTGAAAACCCTACAAACAGCAGAGAAGCACTGACAATAGTGTTTCCCTTGTTGTATGTAGGGTCGCTATGAGTGGGACACCTACTCCATGGCACCTAACAACAACAACAACAACAACATATTTCCTATTATCTCTTCATGTACTTACCCAATGTCCTTTTTCTCCCAAAATTAGGATATTAATTTCTCACTGATAAGCCAACACATATTAGATGATTACGTCACACTTCTGAGTGCTTTACATTATACACACACACACACACACACACACACACACACACACTCCTCAAAATAACACTGCACAATAGGAACCACTGTTATCCAGGTTTCAGATGACAAAACTGAGGAAAAGATACGCCAACTAACTTAACCCAAAGTCAAAGGTACTAAGTGATAGAGCTGGACAGGAACTCAAGTAGTCTTCAGTTCACACTTAACTACTGTTATATAGTGTCTCCAAGGCAGGTGTCATAGATGAAGATAATGAAACTCAGAAATTAACTCAAAATTGCCCAGGTAACTCCAAAACCTGTACTTTTTTTTTTTTTTTTTACTTTATTAGGAAAGTATGGGGTTGGGTTCTAAAGCCAGAAAGGCTAGACAGAAATCCTGCTTCTAACGCTTGATAGCTATGTGACCTTGAAAATGTTAATTCTCTTTGCCAGTTTCCTCATGTTCAAAATGTGGCTAACAGTATTTACCACACAGGTAAATTGTTCAGGAATAAGGAAGTAAGTATGACTAAAGCACTCAAAAAAGTATCTTAGTAAACACCCAGTGTTACTTTTATTTCTAACCCACCTCTTTTATTTATAAGGAAACAAAATAATTTGACATGTGTACTCCACTTTTAGGCAGCAGTTGTAAACCAGAGGTTAAGGGAATAAATGTTCAAATTAAGTTGGTTTGAGTTCAAATCCCAAAAAGGTATCCCTCAGAAAGTTAACCTCCCAGAATTTTACCATGTTCATTTGGAACACTGAGAGAACAGCATCCCCTCACAAAGTTACTGTAAAAATTAGATGTGATATACAAGTGGTTTGTGGCAAGTGTCTAATAAATATTAACCATTCATCATCTCTCCATCTCCAGCAGTTATAGCACAATATTTAATGAATAAACAATGGCATAAAACTTCTTTTGGGCTTTGCTTCACTTATTTTCTTATTTGGCATCATCCTAAGTATTTTTAAGTTTAATATTTCTCCATTATAAAGACCAGAGTAACCCAAATTAAGGCACATCCTTTCCTTTTCCCATGTTTAACCAAAGTTCTTTATTCCAATATTTTTACCACAGAATGTACCAAATCCATGTTAACATTAAACTCATTTATTAATATGTACCCTGCCCAAGAATTACAGGTGAGTAACTGAAATGTCAGAAAATTTTTTATAGACTATCTTGCAAGTAAGATGATTAGCAAAGGTGCCTTCTCTTCAAGTATTACATATAAGTGTTTTGAATTCTGTTAACACTCTACACATAGCTGGGAAATTTTCCTATGCTAACACTTAACAAAACATTGGAGAACTATTTTTCAACACAATCCCTTTTCACAAGTACCTTGGTGTTGCTCCCACAATTATTATGACGTTAACGTAGACTAAAAGGCAGAAAAATTAAGCAATAACCAAAACAAACTTCCTTGTTGACAAGAATTTTTAAAGTTAAGTATTATATATTAACACAATCAGTTTAGTTAAAAATACAAATTTATTGATACAAAATTGCCAAAAATTTTAAGATATGCAAAATCTTACTTAAGTTTAATGCTCTTTTTAACTCCTGCACGAATGCCAAATAATTCACCACTGTAACGTTGCTCTTCTCTACGAACTTCACGAACCTGGCCTCTTCTTCGAATTTTGGCTCTTCTGAACTTCTCCCTATGTTTTACTCTGGGATTTCGATCAATCTTCTTTCTCCTAGGTGTAAGTCCCCTATTTTTAGCAATTTGGTAGGTAATGGCTCTCTTTGCATTTTGATCTTCCAGAGCCTCTTCTTTAGCACTATTTTCTTCTTTCTTTCTCTTCAACATTTGCCTGTCTTCTATTTCTTTATAGTGTTTCAGTGCAGCTTCGTCAAAATCAGAATCATCAGAGAGATCCACAGTAGAAGCAGCAGCAGAAGTCTGTGAAACAGACTTTGGCTTAGCCTTGGTGAATTCTGCTTTTGGATTGAGTTCTTTCTTTACAATGTCATCCTTAACTGTGAGTAGATGACGAATTTCAGAGGACAGCTTCTGATCCACAACTGACAGCTTGTTGATCAGATTTCGGTATGTAACAAGCCTTTCTATGACAGGATGTCCATGTGCAGGGACTCTCCTGGCTTTTAAGATCAAATAAAAACTGATGTTGGAGCAATAGTTCAAGTAGAGGTTATACTTGGTTCTTAGGTATTGGCTTCCTTTTCCGGGTGGAATGATCCCTTGCTCCACCAGTTCTAACAATGGCTCCAGCTCATCCTTCACTTCTGTCAACTTGACTTTTAGGTCTTCTATCAGCTCCAAGAGCTCTGGTGATTCTTTTCGCAACATCTTCAGCTTCTCTTTCACTGAAACTTTAGCCAAATCCTTCACGACATGTGTCTCAGCATCATCCACCTGAGGCACTGGTTTTGCAAAGGCCTCCACCCAAGAGACTCCAAAATCATCCTCTTGCAGTGCTTGGGCTAGGCGCCGCTGAATTACCTGTGCCTCCTCCTCCTCTTCTCTCTCCTCCTCCTCTACTTCCTGTTGACTCTGACGGCCTCTGGACTTGGAACCATAGTCGGTGTCATAGTAAAGTTTTTTCCTCTGACCCCATGACAAACTGGGATCCATAGAGGCCTCATCCTCACTCTGCACGGAGCTCCCACCATCATTATCGCCATCCTCCTCATCCTCTGCACTCGCTCCATCTTCATCGCTTTCATCATCAATATCTAGGGCTAGCACTTCCTCCTCTTCATCGCCATCCTCCTCCTCCCCACTCTCGGCTTCACTCCATCCCTTAGTCAATGCTGCCCGGGATCGTGCCTCGTGGAAATCGTCTACCTGATCTTGGTAGTAGCTGGAGCTCCCTGGTGAGGGTGGCAATCCTAAATCGTCTTCATTTTCGTCGGCAGCAGTGTGACCAGCTTTGGCTTGCACAGCTGCCCACTGGGCCGCTCCGCGACGTCGGGATCTCCCCACCATGGCTCACACAGCGTCTCGGTTTCTCCAGCGACTCCGGGATCTCCACGACCTCTGAACTCGGCACACCAACCACGCGCTCCAGCAACAAGCCGCTTTGAACAGCAACACGCTTCCTGAGACGGAAATTTGCTAGCGTCCCGCTGGCTGCCTTTCTTCCGGCCCCCAGGATGCTCTTCGCGTGACGTGTAAACAAGGACTTCCGCTCTGTTCCATAGGCTTAGTCACATTAATAGGGCTGCCTTTTTCGCTGTGCCCTTGTAATGCAATCGATTCCGGCACATTAAAATCTTTCCGTGTAGGAACAACAGGTTGAGGAAATTACGTTCCGCGGAGCCGGTTTCCGAGACTTGTGTACTTTCTCTCGTGAGACTGGGCGTGGTTGAGAGTCGGAATCGGTGCCGTACCGCAAGCTCACCGACCGGTAGAGGGCGCTGTACATTTATGTCCATTACGTCCGGGAGGCGGCACAGTGAGTTGTGCTTCGGAGCCCCCTGGCAGTCCGTGTAGGGTTTTCTCCCCTGAGTTTGTTTTCTCCTTTCTACTTATTAGTATGGAAGTTAGGCTTGTTTGGTTTTTTTCCCTGCTGCACCTAGTAGACACCATATTTCTGGGTACCACAGCTGAAGCAGTGGCAGCGCCACTGCTGGACTTCAGAATCCTCATGGCGGCTACCTGACGAGAGCTCAGTGGGTGTCTCCTGGCCACCCTTAGTTCGCTTAGGATCTCCCTGCCCCCGGGGCTCAGGAACCGACTGCACAGGGATTTGTAAATCCTAGGATGCCCTGAGGGATGACGGGTGGGAGATAGAGTCCGGATGTACGGTTTGCCACTTCCCAAGAAACTCAAGTGGGAAGCTGCGGTCGGTCCTCTTGTGAAGGGGAAAGCGCGATTTCCAATCGTTGGAAAAGGTTCGTTTTTCAACATGTTTGGGAAATGACACATTTTATCTCAGGGGAAGACCCTTGATTGTTTAGAAGTGAATATTTAACGATAACTCAGTGTTGTAGTGTCAACACTAATTAAGCACCAAACGTGTGCTGGGCAGAATATTAGTCTCTGAGAGAGCACTGGTGACAAAAGTAGATGTTGTTCCCTTACTTGGACGAACTTGTCTAGCGGGTGTCAAATTATGATTGAGATAAATACTGTGAATACATAAAACACACATGTCCTATGTTAGTCGGCGTTCAGTGCTGAAAACTCTGAACATAGTTTTTACATCTTTGGATGTGCCTGCTTCCTTACTTAAAGAAGGATTTGGTACTCCTATCCAAACTTGAGAATTTCTGCTGTATTGGAGACAGCTTAAACAACTCCTCTATGAAATTAAGGAACTTCTTTTGTTTATTTCCTCAGTTCTTCCATAGGATGTAATGGATCTCTAAAAACACTGATTTCAATCATTTAGTACAGTGCTTGGCACAGAGCAGGTGTTCAATCATTATTTGTTTAATGAATAAGTATTATAATTACAGAATTTGATTAACTGTCTCAGGGGCTACAAAAAGCTGAATGAAGGAATGATGCATAAAGCTGCAAACATCTCTAAGGGAGATGACCTGAACTAGAATGGACTTCAGGAACCATTAATTACAAGTTTAGTTTTATACGTGTAGAAACAGACATAAGGCAATTACACAAGTGAATAGCACAATTATGTTAGTGAATCTGTCACAGCAACCAGTGACACAGGCGCTCCCACAGCAGTATTTCACATATAATTCCCTCCACAATGTGATGGAGTTTTAGACTTTTTCCAGAGGGTAGATTTTGCAGGGCAGACGAAAAAAATTCAGGAGCACAGATTAAAGTATTTGAGGAAGAAAGTGGTAATAAGGAAATAATTAGTCAAACTCTTCTTCTGAAATATTTTAGGACTAAAAATATAAAAAGTCCTGCCCTGTGATTTTAGAGTAATTCATGGTGTAAGTTTTCAGACATTGAACATGATAGATTCAAAGCTACTATTATGAAACCTTCACATATAGGTAGTTGGAAGCTAAACTTTTGTTGCTAAAACTAATGGTGACATAAAATTTCTTTGTAGAAAGCATAGTGTCATTGTTGTTGTTAGGGGTTGAGTGGGGTCTTACAGCGACCCTCATAGGGTTTTCAATGTCTGACTGTTTTTCAGGATTGTTTTGGGAGTAGATTGCCACTTCTTTCTCCTGTATAGTGTCATTAAGTTAAGAAAAATAATATGTATTTTCAGAAAAGTGACATTTTGAACTACACAACATTTTTTATTTTTATTTTATTTTTATTTATTTTTTTTGTTTATTTGAGGCAGTATTGCTATGTAGGTCAGGCTGGTCTATACTTATTATGTAGCCTATGCTGCCTTAGAACTCATGCTCCTCTTGCCTCAGCCTCTGAAGCGCTGGGATTACAGGTGTATACCACCATACCCAGCTCCACAATATTTTTAAAGTGCCTAAGGGTGTTGGGCAATGTTTCGTTTTGTGGTATATAAATAGGGTCACTATGAGTCAGATCCCACTCCATAGCACCTGACAAGAAGGATGTCTTAAATATGTTTAAACTTTTACAAGATGTTACAAGATATAGTTTAATGAATAGAAAACGTGGGTAGATAACCAGACATAGTGATGCGTGTCTGTAACATCAGTGACTCAGGAGGTAGAGGTAGGAGGATCTCAAGTTCAGGGCCAGAGACATCCTGTGAAATTTAGAGACCCTGTCTCAAGATAAAAAATTAAAAGGAGGCTGGGGGTACAATTCAGTGGTAGAGTACATGCCAAGTATGTGAAAGGCCCTGGGTTCGATCCTTCAGTACCAAAAAAAAAAAAAAAAAAAAAAAGATGTGGATAGAAATCTATGTTCTAATGGTAAGCATGAACTTCCTCTTTGAATGTAAGTTTTAATAGATTTTGTCATTTAGCAGAACATTATAAACTGTAATAGATCCAAAGGCAAATTAGTTAGTCAAATTAGTTGAATATATAATCAAGTAGAAAAGATATGGCCTCATGGAGATTATCATGTGGAAACGAAGACACGTAATTTACTAAAATATAAGTTTATGTCATAAACTCTATCTTGAGAGATTAGAAGGATGAAAGATTACCTCTAGATTGTTATTTTGAAAATATTGCTTAATGTTGCATCTAAGCTGGGTCTATAATTATACCTTTGCTCTAAATGTATTAAAATTTTCCTATACCTAAATATTTTATTGAGGCACAAAAAACAATCCCTCTTCCCTCCCCCCTTTTTTTTTGCAGTGCCACAGATCAAACCCAGGTCCTGTCTATGCTAAGCAGGCATTCTACCACTTAGCTATATCCCCAGGGTCTTCCAGGCTAGTCCAGGCTGACCTTGAACTTGTGATCCTCTTGCCTGTCTCCCTAGTGCTGGGATTACAGGAATGTGCCATCACAGCTGGCCTCTGATCATTTTTATTTCAAATTATTTGAGAATTTATAGTTGTACTTTGACCAAAATGCATATATTATCATAGCTAATTTAGAAAACTATTTTAGATAACTTAAATGAGAGCAATCATGTTACTCTAATGTTATTTAGTTTATAGTAAACATTACATTTCCTATCTATTTAGAATAGTTTCAAGAGTAATGAATAGTGTTATATTGTAATATTCTAAGATCCTTTTAATAAAGTGTAGTTTAGAAGTAAGATCTTGCTGGGCGTGGTGGTGCACGCCTGTAATCCCAGCAGCTAGGGAGGCAGAGGGGGGAGGATCACAAGTTCGAGACCAGAGGTAGTCTGCATAATTTAGCGAGACCCCGTCTCAAAAAGTAAAAAAAAATGGGTTGGGGGTGCAGCCCAGTGGTCCAGCACTTGCAAAGCATGCAGGCACGAGGCCCTGGGTTCAACACCCAGTACCAGGGAAAAAAAAAAAAAAAAAAAAGTCAGATCTTCGATTCTGGCAACTCCTTTACCTTTCCCAAGCCTAATATTAGAATTATTTACTACTTACATAAGGAAATTGTTTTTGTTGTTGAAAACTTGTGTTCCTGAAAAGATGGATTAATGGCTTTATTATACCATAAGCCTATGTCAATTAAAAGGAAAAATACTGAGTCCCTAAAGAAAATGAGCAAATAGTGAATAACATTTGACTTTTAACTATTGTATTTGTGGCAACTACCGTTTATTATTGACTTGAATGCTTATTACATTACTATGATGTCTGGTTCAGAGTTAGGAAGCTACACATAATGAAGGCCAAAAAGTTTTCTTTTTGGCTTACTCTAAGCCATGTAGGGGGTGGGGTTTAGCTCAGTTGGTAGAGTGCTTTTCTGCACTCTCTCAGGACCCTGATTCGATTCCCAGCACCATAAGAATGGGAGAAGGACATGGCAATCACTTTCAAGGCAATGAGGCAATCCCGAAACAATCAGCCATTGAAAACCCTATGGGGGTGGCTGAGTCAGACCTGACTTGACAGCACCTAACAACAACAAGCCATCAAGGGCATTTTTCTTATAGTGGAAGATAGGGTTCTGTGAAGGACACACTAGGTGATGCTAGAATACTGCCTTCAAGGCCTGTGTTCTGGATGTTGAAAGTATTGTTCCATTGGATTTATTTAAACTGATCTCTTTCTTTCTGGATTATTGAAGCAATATAATAATAACTAATGATAGACAATATTAACAATGATTATTATGTGCCAGGTTCTGTCATACAGGCATAAAGGTGTTCTTTTTTTTGAGACAGGGTCTTGCTGAGTAGTCCAGGTTGGTCTTGAATTCTTGATCCTCCTGCTTCAGCCTCCCAAGTACTAAGATTACAGGTGTGCGCCACCACAGCCAGCAGCACATGCCTTCAAATTTCCAAGTAATTAATATTTAAAAGATGAAATATTTAATGTACAGCCTTTGTGAACTTAAGCTAGTAGCTGAATTCATATTTATCTTTTCTTAAAAATAATATTGAGGGGTTGAACCAAGGCCTCATACATTCTAGGCAGTTGCTCTGCCACTGAGATGTACCAGCAGCCCCTTTATTGTTGTTGTTGTTGTTATTATTATTATTGAGATAAGGTCTTGCTAAATTGTATAGAGTAGCTCCTAGCCTCGAACTTGCAATCCTCCTACCTTAGATCCCAAGTAGCTTGGATTATAGGTGTGTAGCACAGCACCTGGCCATACTTACCTTTTGTTTCAGAATTATAGGCTAGTTTGGGATGATTGAAGTTGTCAAAGAAGTGACTTTTTTTCTTTTAAATGCCTAGTGAAGTAGTAATAGTAAAAATAGTAATTTGAGATGAGAGTAATAATAGGAAAATGTATTTTTGGTATTAATAGCTATCAGATTATTCAGACAAAACTCACTTTTTTGGTACAAAAAAGGAGGATTATTTTTAGTTGTAAGAAAATGGCAAAGATTAAGTATAGTTTCCATCTGTTTTCATTTCTGTCAGAAACCACTTACTGTGAGACCAAGATGTAATAGATTCTTTTTGCAAATAGGGTCTGTGTCTATTTTAAGTCAAGTAAGATATGAAACTTCTACTGAAATGTGTGATAAATATTAGAATGTGTATAAGCTTTTATTTTAGAAAAACACTTGGTTTGGTAGCCTTAATTACGAATGAAGAATTTAATGAAATTTTCATTCTGCTTTCTTTTCTAAATTCTAATCCTGTTAAAAACTGAGTAGTCATTTTCTAAACATTTTATTTGTTATGAAACTTACAGATATATTTAGTAATAATCCAATGATTATTATAGCTTTGATGGTCAAAATCTTAGGTAAAACTTTTTTCTTTAGTTATCTCCCATTTTGATTTTTCTTTTTTTTCCTTCTTCTTCCCCTCTCTCTCTCTCTCTCTCTCTCTCTCTCTCTCTCTCTCTTTTTTGAGACAGAGTTTAACTGTGTAGCTGAGGCTGGCCTGAAATTGGTGATCCTCCTGCCTCAGCCTCCTGACTACTGGGATTTCAGGCATGTAATACCACTCCTTGTTCATCTGATTCTTTACAGAATAAGGTACTTAGCTCTTAGCTTAACATCTAGGACCTGTCTCTATCTAGCTCTAACTTATTTTTCCATTTGTTTCCCAACTACTTTTCTTCTTGAATTCTATATTCCAACCAAACTAAAATACTCAGTTTTTTTTTTTGAGATTTCTTTCTCTTGACCTTTCCTTAGGATTCACTCCATCTAAATTGTTATATGGCCTTCAAGGCCTGGCTAAAATCATAACTTCTGCAGACTCTCTTCTCTAATATGGCTTCTCCCATTAACATCTAATATGCCCTCCATTCTTCCTACATTAGGCATTTCTAAGCATTTTTTCCCATTGTGTTAAAATTAGTTATGTATTTGTCTAATTTTTTCTTCCAGATATATCAACATTCTTCTCTGTAAACCTTGTGATATATAGTTATTTATATGCAGCAAATACTGACAACTGATCAAATAATGAGCTCTGTTAAATTTCAGCAAGGTATTAAAAATTATTAAAAACAACATAACTGGGCATGGTGGCATGCATTTGTGGTCCCAGCTATTCATGAGGATGAGGCAGGAGGATCATTTGAGCACAGGAGTTTGAGGCCACCCTGGGTAACATAGCAAACTCCTGCCTCAAAAAAAATTAAAATTAAAATTAAAAATTTGAAACAACCTAAGAACTTAATAAGTATTTTTAAAAGTAATCTTGATCTGTGTTTATTTTGGATATTGAGAGGTGAAATTAGACTTTATGCTAAGGGCAAAGGGGAGCCATTTGAGGGTTTTAAACAGAGAAAGACAGTAGAATTGATCAGAGGATGCAAAATTACAGGTAGAGAGTTACTGTGAGACAGTTGTAGTCTTCTAGGGATGAATTTTAATGTCTAAACTAGGGCCCTGGGAATAAAGATATGACAAGTATACAGATTTAGAGCTATTTAAGGAATGGTATTATAGGATTTAATATCTGATTAAGCATGAGGGAATCAGGAATTATATTGACTCCCAGGTTTTCATGGACAACTGAGTAGATGATGTACTGTCTACAAAGGTAGAAGACTCAGGAGAAGAGAGTTTAGCAGGGGACAGAAAACAGGAGAAGTTAAGTTTTGGACGTGTTGCATATGAGGTATCTGTCAAGATGTTCAAGTGTCTACATGTCTTCTAGGTAGTTGGACATATGGGTCTGAAGCCTAGCAGAAAATCTGAATTAGAAAAAGATTTCTGGATGTTTCAAATTTCACTTGTAACATGGGATAATGTTTGGTATTTGACTAAAAACAATATAAAATTTTAGATTTAAAAAAAATAGCTAGCACACATAAACTAGTAAACCAACAGAGTTACAGACTACATGCTTGCCACTACAGTTGTAGGAGTGTTTATCTTTGTGGTAATCAGCCCTCAGTAACTACTATAACAAAATACTTGAGGTAAATAACTTAAAAAGAGAAAAGTTTTTTTGGCTTCCAATTTCAGAGGATCCAGTCCATGCTTAATTGATTTGATTGCTTTTGGGCCTTTGGCAAGGCAGCGTATCATGGCCCACGTATGCTGTGGACCAAGCTGTTCATTTCATGTTGGCCCAGAAGCTAAAGAAAGAGAGAGAGAACAAGAGACAAGAGTCCTATAATCCCTTCAAGAGAATATCTCCATATGACTGGAAGACTTCCAACTAGATCCTACCTCTGAAAGGTTCTGTAACCTTATAATAACACCACAGGCTGGGGACCAAGCCTTTAACACATGGGCCTTTTGGGGATTCTTATTCAAACTACAGTAGTCTCCAAGTGTCAAAATTAAGGGCTTGGATTAACTAATGAACTATATGCAATTAAATATGTAATTTAAACCTATGCAAGTTTAAGAATTTTAACTTTGTGAAACTAAATCATGAAAAATTACTGATAAAAGCAGATCTGATTAAAGCCTCCATGTATACTTGACTCACAATTTATCATATCCAAAAGTCTTATTGGTGTCTTAACTTTACTTGTTATTGTTAATAATATTATTTTTGTAGGAACTAATTCTTTGTTGGGCACTCTGCTGATAATTAGTTATATGATATGATTGTTGTTGTTGTTAGGTGCCGTCAAGTCGTGTCCGACTCATAGCGACCCTCATAGGGTTTTCAATGGCAGATTGTTTTCGGGATTGCCTTGGGAGTGGGTTGCCACATCCTTCTCCCATTTTTGCGGTTCTGGGAATTGAACTCGGGACCTCAGAGACTGCAGAGCGGCACTCTACCCACTGAGCTAAATCCCAGCCATGATATGATTATAGAGTAGTAATTTTATTGCTATACTTTATGTCCATTATCTTATTTAATTCTCACAACCTACCTATGAGAAAGGTGCCATTATCATCCTCTTTTTATACATGAGGCTCAGAAATGTGAAGTAATTTGCTCAATGTTACATAACTGGTGGTTGAACATAAATCTGTTTTACTCTGAGGTTGGGTTTCTAAACCATTGTATTGTTTCCTAGTCTGTATTTTATCACCAGTGAAAAACTTGTAAGGTCTAGAGATACATGTATTTCTGTTGCAATGTATGTTAGAAAAACTTGAGCCCTCAGATTTATAGACTAAGATTACTCAGGGATATAGTATTAATTTTAACCAATAGAATGACATAAAAATAGGTGAATTGAGGGTGAATAGGTGAATCAGTCATATTACATCTCTCCAGTTTTGTTTGGTGGCCTGGGAAATCATGAATGTAGTAGGTATGTTCAGAATGCAGGCAAAAATAAAAAAATTATAATTTGAGGGTATTATTCAGAGATTGGTCTGTTCATTAATTTTGAGAAGATTTAGTTTTCTTCTTCTGTGATTTTGATTAAATTGCTTATTTATTGTGAATTGCTTTATTTTCTTTCAGTTTACTTTTATCTTCCCTGATTGCCATTTTGGAGCGTTTCTTCACACTGTGATTGCTAACTACTGTAATTAATATTCCAGCATTCAACATTTAAAATAACAGTGAATACATTAAGTGAATACGTGACTCATTTACTTTGAGACAAATGTAAATTAGGAATAATATTCTGATATATTTGAAAAATTATTTCATTTTGCTAATGAATTAATCTGAATGAAGATTTAACTAAATATACATTTTAGTTATCTATATAAAATCACTACTCCATTACCATATTATATAATGCCAAATTCTATCTGTGCCAATATTTTAATTTTCCATATCACACAGCACTGTACTAGATGTTAAAGGATACATGTGTTGAAACATGTAAACTAGATGATCTCAAAAAAAAGTACGTCATCTCTGGACTTATTGACATACTAAAATTTATTTCCTTGAATGGTCATGTTTTGTCTTAAGTCCAAGTTGTCAATGATGTTATGGTCTCTCCATAGACCATATTCATCCCTTTTTTGCCTGACTTCTCATTTTTTAATCTTAGCCTAGATATCACTTCCTCTGAGAAGCTTTCCTTGACCCTGCATATCCATTTTTCTCAAATCTGTATTCCTATGGCACACTATACCTCAACAGCATGAAAATATCATAATTATTGTCCACTCAATTATATTTGCATTTAATCAAAGATCATACCTATTTTATTCACTTGCATCCCTGCCATGTGGAGTAAGTGCCAGTATATATTTGTTGAATGAAAGAATAAATGAGTGAAAACTATTTGAATTAAGGATCAGGAAACCTGCCTTACCCTTACAGATAAAATGGCCACTTTACTTTGTCTAAAAGAGATATTTTCTAAATAAAAATATGAGGTTGCCCCAATTATACAAGGAAATTATGAACCAAAAGGTGGAAGTGTTAATTTCCTATTGATACTATAATAAATTATCATCAAAATAGTAGCGTAAAGAAAAACATGTTAATAATCTTTATGCTTCTGAAGGTTAGAAGCCTGACATGGTCTCTTTGGATTAAAATCAAAGTCTTAGTATGACTGTATTCCTTCTGGATCCCTAGGGAAGAATCTGTTTCCATGTCTTTTGTAGCTTCTAAAGGCTGCCCATATTTCCTGGCTCATGGTTCCTTCCTTCAACTTGAAAGCTAGCAATGCAGGATCTTAGCGTCTCTCTCACTGACTCTCCTGTGTCCTTTTACTTATAAGGGTACCTGCAGTTACATTGGACTCACTTGGATAAGTGAGGATAATTTCATCTGAAAGTCAATTAGATAGCAACCTTAATTCCATCTGCAACCTAAATTCTCTCCTGTCATGTAATACAACATATTCACAGGTTCTGAGAATTAGTATATGGACATCTTTGATGGGTCATTATTGTGCCTACCATAATAGTTTAGCATTTATGTCAAACTGACACAGGAGAATTGAGAGTTCAAGGCCAGGCTGGGCTACATAGTGAGATCCTGTCTCAAAAAAAAAAAAAAAAAAAAAGTGCAAACAATTGAGTGTTTTTATCTTGCAACCATGTTCTAAGTGTTTTACACTTATACTTGCTAATCTCATGATATACTACAGTCATCTCCACTTTATACAGAGGACTGAAAAAGAGAGATTTTATTTTATTTATTTATGTTTCAGTGCTAGGGATTAAACCCAGGGCTTTAGCACATGCTAGGCAAGTGCTCTACCACTGCGCTACATCCCCAGCCCAGGATAAAGAGATTTTAAATAGCTTCCCAAAGACCCATTGAACCTAGGAAATACCTGATTACAGAGCCCTGGCTCTTTGTTCCGTGGAAATATTGAATATATATGTCTTTTAAAATAAATCTTTATAGTTGTATCAGATATTTTAAAAATAATTGACTGGATATTGCCCACCATGGATTTATACTTTCTCATTATTATTAAGCAAAATGGACTTAGTCTGGCAATTACAGGTGATGTAAACACTCTGAATAGAAAAGTTAGAAAAAGAAAAAAAATATTTTCTCATTTATTTTCCCAAATAAGTCTTTATAGTTCCTTTTTATTTTCTTCTAGGGCTGGGTATTGAATCCAAGGCTTCACTCAAGGTAAGTGTGACCAGCCCCACCAGAGCCTTAAAGTTCCCTTTTGGTATTTCTTCACATGCCTTTCTTATGTGCTGTTTGATACTGTTCTTTTTGAACCCCTCTTTGCATTGTTGTTGTTGTTGTTAGGTGCCGTCGAGTCGGTATCTGACTCATAGTGACCCTCATAGGGTTTTCAATGGCTGACTGTTTCGGGATTGCCTTGGGAGTGGATTGCCAGGCCCTTCTCCCATTTTTGCGGTGCTGGGAATTGAACTCAGGACCTCAGAGACTGCAGCGCAGTGCTCTACCAACTGAGCTAAATCCCAGCCCCTGTCTCTTTGCATTAGAAAGCATTAATTTAGTAAAGGAGAAAAAATTATATACATATGAAGAAACATGATTAAAAAGGTAAAATCTGCAAAATGGTATGTGGAAATATAAGGTAAAGTTATTAACAATGGTATGTGGAGATATAAGATGAATTAGCAATTTATTATGAGAATAAAGAAATGAATTGAAATGAATGACATTAAGGAGGGACTTACTATTATTAAATACTTTAGAATTTTAACAAGGATTGTCTAGAAAGAAAGATAACTTTATGGTAAGGAATATGACAGAATAAAAAAGATTCTGGAACAAGAATTAGCAAATCATATATTATAGGGAGAGGAAAGTAGACATAGTTGACTACAGCAGAAGCCTCTGCCAAACACAGATTCAAAGTTTCTTTAAAGTAGAGAAGGACCAGAGCACTGGAGTTCCTGAACTGGAAGGAACATGTTAGTCTTGTTTGAGGGGTTTCATGATAATCTTATTTATTATTGTGTTTCTAGGGAAATGATCATGAAATATAAACAGATTTTTTTCAAGTGAATTTTTGGAAGTAGGCCATTTGTAAAGTAGGACCTGCTCAGAAGGTAATGTGGGGAAAGCAAGCTTTGCGTGATGGCAAATAACTGACATGTAGTATCCCAAATAGCAATTCTATGAAAAGCTACTGCAGGTGCAGGTTTATTTAAAAACAGACCACAGCACAGGTGCAATTCTTCTTATAAACATTTAACCACAAAACACTGTCCTAACAGTCTGTGGATAGCTGTTGAGAAAAAAAAAATCAGTTTTTTTGTTTGTCTTAACTTTTTAATTTTAAGAAAGAATTTGGGATAAAGTTTCTTCAGGTTTTGAGTTCTTTTTAAGTTCAGGTTTTTGCTTCCTGATATCTAAATATGAATTTTACAAATACTGTGATTGAATAAAGGTTAATATTGTAATCTCTACCAGCAAGAATCAAAATTTTTAGGGTTAAAAAAATGCCAATTAGAAGAAATTTCTCAAGACATGTGGGAAAATGATGTTAATTAATGGCTTTTGATATTGTGGGAAGTAAAATGGGCTGGAAGTTAGGCCTAGGCTCCACCTTTAGCTTTAGAATGACTAAAATTGATTCTAAAATTCAAAGTAGAGTCTAAACTTGTACTACTTAAACAGAAAAAAGTTACTCTTACATAGAAATTAGTATGGTTGTTGTTACATGCTGTGGAGTCAGGTCTGACTCATAGTGACCCTGTGTACAATGGAACAAAACACTCCCCGAATCTGTGCCAGGCAGACGATCTTTTTTATGGTTAAGCACATTGTTGCAGACACTGCATCAGTCCATCTAGTTGAGGGTCTTCCTTTTTTCCCCCCCACTACTCTTCCAAACATGATATCCTTCTCCAGGGATTGGTCCATCCTGACTACATATCTAAAATATGTAATATGCAGTCTAACTATCCTTGCTTCTAAGGAGCACTCGGATTGTGCTTCTAGTTTGGTTCTTTTGGCAGTTCATGGTATATTCATATCCAACACCATAATTCAAAAGCATCAATTCTTCTCCTGTCTCCCTTATTCGAAGTCCAGCTTTCACAAGCATATAATGTAACTGAAAATACCATGGCATGAGTCAGGTACACCTTTATTTTCAATGTGACGTATTTACTTTTCAACACTTTAAAGAGATCTTTTGCAGCAGCTTGCATCTTTTGATTTGCTGACTGCTGCTTCCAAAGGTGTTGATTGTAGAACCAAGTAAAGCAAAATCATGGACAACCTCAATCTTTTTTCCATTTATCAGGAAGTTGCATAGGTAACCATTTGTAAGAACTTTTGTTGATGTTGAGGCACTATCCATACTGAAGGCTGTGTTCCTTGATCTTCATTACTAAATGAAGTCCATCTAGTTGAGGGTCTTCCTTTTTTCCCCCTGCTACTCTTCCAAACATGATGTCCTTCTCCAGGGATTGGTCCATACTGACTACATATCTAAAATATGTAATATGCAGTCTAGCTATCCCTGCAGAAGTTGGTAAAAATCTCCTCTGTTTTCATTTGTAGTCTTAGTGGTGGGTGTGTAAATTTGAATAATAGTCATATCAACTGGCCTTCAAAGAACTTAGCATCATTACTGGAGCAAGACTCACTGGACTCACTGGAGCTGGACTTTGAATAAGGGAGACAGGAGAAGAATTGATGCTTTTGAATTATGGTGTTGGAGATGAATATTGAATATACTATGAACTGTCAAAAGAACCAAACTAGAAGCACAATCCGAGTGCTCCTTAGAAGAAAGGATATGTAACGATGGACTTTTCACTTTCAGCAAGTAAAGTTGTGTCATCTGCATAATACAGGTTTTCAGTGAGTCTTGCTCCAATAATGATGCTAAAGTTCTTTGAAGGCCAGTTAATATGACTATTATTCAAATTTACACACCCACCACTAAGACTACAAATGAAGACCGAGGAGATTTTTACCAACTTCTGCAATCTGACATAGATCAGACATGCAATCAGGATGTCCTAATAATTACTGGTGACTGGAATGCAAAAGTTGGAAACAAAGAAGAAGGCCCAATAGTTGGAAAATATGGCCTTGGTGACAGAAATGATGCTGGAGATCGCATGATAGGATTTTGTCAGAACAATGACATTTTCATTGCAAGTACATTTTTTCACCAATGTAAACAGTGACTATGTACATGGAATTCACCAGATGGAACATATAGGAACCAAATTGACTACATTTGTGAAAAGAAATGATGAAAAAACTCAGTACCAAAAGTCAGAACAAGACCAGGTACTGACTGTGGATCAGACCATCAACTGCTCATATGCAGGTTCAAATGGAAACTGAAGAAAAATTCAACAAGTGTTCAAGAGCCAAAGTATGACCTTGAGTATATCCCACCTGAATTCAGAGACCACCTCAAGAACAGGTTTCATGCATTAAACACTAAGGGTAGAAGACCAGATGAGTTGTGGCATGACATCAAAGATGTCATTCACAAGGAAAGTGAAAGGTTATTAAAAAGACAGAAAAAAAAGAGAAAAGACCAAGTTACATGTCAAAAGAGACTCTGAAACTTGCCCTTGAATGATGAACAGCTAAAGTAAAAGGAAGACATGATGAAGTTAAGGAACTAAGCAGAAGATTTCGAAGGGCAACTTGAGAAGACAAAATCAAATATTATAATGACATGTTCAAAGAGCTGAAAACCAAAAGGGAAGAACATGCTCTGTTTTTCTCAAGCTTAAAGAATTGAACAAAAATTCAAGCCTCAAGTAGCAATAGTGACGGATTCTACAGGAAAAATATTAAACTACATAGGAAACATCAAAAGCAGATGGAAGGATTATAGAGTCATTATACCAAAAATAATTTGTGGATGACGAAACATTTCAAGAGATTGCATATGATCAGGAACCATTGGTACTGAAGGAAGAAGTGGAAGCTGTTTCGAAGGAACTGATGAAACACAAGGCTCCAGGAACTGACAGAATATCAGTTGAGATGTTTCAACAAACATATGCTGCACTGGATGTGTTCACTTGTGTATGCCAAGAGATTTGGAAAACAACTACCTGACCAACTGACTGGAAGAGATCCATAGTTGTGCCTATTCCCAAGAAGGAGAGCCAACCTAATGTGGAAATTATGGAACAATATCATTAATATCACATGCAAGCAAAATTTTGCTAAAGGGCGTTCAAAAGTGACTGCAGCAGTATGTAGACAGGGAACTGCTGGAAAATCAAGTAGGATTCAGACAAGGGCATTCAACCAGGGACAGAATTGCTGATGTCAGATGGATATTAGCTAAAACCAAAGAATATCAGAAATATGTCTATATATGTTTTTATTAACTATACAAAGGCATTTGACTTTGGGAATCATAATAGATTATGGATAACATTGTGAAGAATGGAAATACAAGAGCACTTAACTGTAGTCTTGAGGAATCTGTTCATGGCACTGGAGGCAATTATTCAAACAGAACAAGGAAACACTGTCTGATTTAAATAGAAATGCATAATGTGGTCTATTATATTTCTCCTCCTCACTCTGCTGCATCTATAGGGATTTCCTCCTAGCTTCTTGTCCTGTACAGGCCAAGCTGTTTCCTATCTTGTGCCTTTTACTTGCTGTTTCCTTTCTTGGAACTGTGTTTTTCTGACTCTGTTGTAGGTAGAATAATGTCCTCCTCAAAATGTCTCTACCCTAATCCTTAGATCCTATGAGTATGTTGGCTGGTGCATGGCAAAAAGGACTTTGAAGATGCAATTAAAGATAATGGCCTTAAAATTGATTGTGCTGGATTATCCAATTGGGCACACTGTAGTAATATCAGCCCTTAAAAGCAGAGAACCTACACTAGCTGGAAGAGGGAGAGATGAGGCAAAACAGAGGTTAATACAGGAAGCATGAGAAGAATTTGATCCACTTTACTGGCTTTGATGACAAAGAGAACAAACTGAGAGCAATTTCTAGTTAACAGCCAGCAAGGACCTAGGCTTTCCAGTGGCAAGGGACTGAATTCTACCAACAACGTAAATGAGCTTGGAAATGGATTATCTCCCAGAGCCTCAGTACAAAAGCCCAGGGACTGAGAGTATAACTTGGTGGTAGAATGCTTGCCTCGCATGCCTGAGGTCCTGGGTTCAATCCTCAGTATGGAGTTTTGTTTTTGTTTTTTTTTTAACAGCAAGAGTTTAGGTTGGGATGGTAACTTGGTTTCCATGTTGCAAAACTGGAATGCTGTAAATAGCCTAGTTTACTCATACTTCTGACTTGACTCTGCAGATAATTAGTTTGTGTTGTTTTATACCACTCAACAGACATATAATGAAGTTTTCACTTTTGGATGCTTTACCTTGCTTCACTTTCTTCAATTTTGCTATTGTCTCCTCTTGGGAGGAAATCTTTCTTCCAGTGTTAATAGAATCTTCCCTTAGTTTATTTCTCTGGGTTGATTCAAAAGTTACTTTTGCATTGTCTATTGTGTCAGAGATATAGAAGGTATTAACATGGTGTATATGGAAAAGTTGTAAATTCTGTGTTTCTAATGGCCCTTTAACATATTTCAGAGCTATGTTTTTGGGTGAGAAATATATCAATTTTTCCTCCATATATCTTCCTTGTGAGAATGTCAATTAGTTCTGGGTTTCTCAGGTGGTTATGTCTTCCCTGGTTATAAAAATAGACATGGAGTTCCTATGTAAACACTAAATTTGTCAGATATAAAGTCTTTATCTTAAGTATACATTTTATAATCTTTTAAAATTATTTTTTTTCTTCTGGAATCAATAGATTCTACAGTCTATTCATGAGATGAAAGAAGATAACTTTTAGAGAGATTCAGACTGATGATTCACTTTCATTTTACTCTTTCCTTTCTTCCTTTCTTCTTCCTCCTTTGTTCCTTCCTCCCTTCTTCCTTCCCTCCTTCCTTCCTTCCTTCCTTCCCTCCCTCCCCCTTCATCTCTCCCTTCCTTCCTTCCTTTCTCCCCTCCTTCCTTCCTTCCTTTATTCTTCCTTCGTTTTTGCAGTACTTAGCCATACCACTGTGGTGAACAATCCCGTCAGATCTTGGAAGCTAAGCAGGGTTGGGCCTGATTAGTACTTGGATGGATGATCCCCTGGGAACTACCAGGTGCTTTAGGCTTGGGAGAAGGATCCGGGCAACCTATTCCCCAAACACAGCCATTGAAAACCCTATGAATAGCAGAGAAGCACTAATAATACTGTTTCGTCTGTTGTATGTAGGGTCGCTATGAGTCGGATACCGACTTGAGGGCACCTAACAACAACAACGACAACAAGGAGTTGAAATCAGGGCCTTGCATATACTTTGCAAGTGCTCTACCACTGAGCTGTACCTCTAGCTCATTTTTAAATTTTTTGTTTTGATTCAGGATCTCACTATGTTGCACAGACTGCCTCAGGCCTTGAACTCACAATCCTTACACCTCCACCTCCCCAGTCCCTGGTATGACAGGCATATGCCACTGTTCCCAACTTTACCTATCTCTTGTAATAATGCCAGTGATGCTGTCAAATATATTTATGGCTTCACAAATATATATTGGTCATTTTGTAGCACTTTGGGAATACTAAGAAGTTACTTCCAGGTCTAAAAGATTTATATAAAGACTTAGAATTTTCAGATTGACATTTAATTGACAGTTTAATGTGAACTTCATTTTTTTTTTTTTTGTTTTTTTTTTTTGGGGGGGGGGCGGTGAGCTGATTGGGCAATTCTATTCATTACCAAAACTTGTTTCTCATTTCAAGCTGAAGAAAAAAATGCAAAATATGCATTATTACACCAAATGCAGAACTTACTCCGTTAAAGGGAAAATCAAGGGATTTCAGCTTCATCTTAGATTTAAAGCCAAGAAGGCCCTATTAAAAATATCATTATCTCTTTAAAGTGTTCAAGTGGCAGAATGCCAGAATGCTATCAAGATCCTTATTTATCAGAGAAGACATTCAAGGAGAGAAAACAAATGATATTAAAGATAGAGGCTAAAGGAGAGATTGATTATATTGATAAGTATTCATGCTACCCTTATGAATGAAGTGGAGAATTTCAATCTGTGTGATAATATAGATATGTGAGTTAACTTGCAGTGAATTATTATATCAAAAATGTGCTTCTTAATGAGTTGTCATTAGCTTATACATAGGACTTTAGATACATACCACAGAAATCTAAAGCACTATCCCATTGAACACTTTTCCTAATGAGTTAAGTGAAGATGTGCCAAGTTTGCAGATACTGGGAAGCTAAGAGAAGTAACTAATGTGCTAGGTTTCAGAATGTTGATTCAAAGAGTAACAGAATATTGGTCTGAATTTAGCAACTTAGAGACCAGGGCTCAACTTCATATTCAAACCTCAAGGGTTTAAGTGTTAAATGTAGGGAAGTCATTACTTTATAAAAACATTTTCCCTGCCCTTGAGTGGTGGTGCTAGGAATTGAATCCAGACCTTGGAATATGCTAGTTGGGTGCTCTACTACAGAGATATAACCCAACCCTAAAAAAGATTTTATTTATTTATTTATTTTTTGCAGTACTGGGGGTTGAACCCAGGGCCTCACGCTTGCAGTGCTTTGTAAGTGCTGTACCACTGAGCTACACCCTTAGCCCAGTTTTTAACTTTTTGAGGCAGGGTCTTACTAAAGTAAGCAGACTGCCTCTGCTCTCAAACTTGCGATCCTCCTGCCTCTGCCTCCTGAGTCGCTGGGATTACAGGGTGCACCACCATATCTGGCAAGATTTATTTTTTAAAAGGAGATTTTTAGTTGATCAAATTGAAGCCAACTGTGTATGGCTGCCAAAAAAGAGACACTATCATTTTAAGTGGGATTTATTGCAAAATGTTGTAATTCTGCTATGTTTTATATTGCTCAGATAATACTTAACTACTGTGTAAATATCTGGATACTATACTTTAATGGGGACATTGATGATATGGAACCTATCCAAGAAAGAGACTAATAATTAGTAGAGGACTTAAACTTGGAGACAGTTTCTGACTCCTTGAAAAATGTTGGACACCATTCATTTAGTATATTTTAGACATTCCTTTGCTTGTTCTTAGAAATAAAAATGAGCAACAAGACAATACCACTCTCAAGGAACTTTTATTTTTAATGAGAGGAGACAGATACTAAATCAACTAAATTAGAATTTTTTTTTCTCTCGGGGCCTTTCACATGTCAAGCAAGTGATCCACCTCTGAGCTACATCCACAGGCTAAAAAAGTAAAATAGGCTAATATGAGAGTGACTTGTATTTGTTTAGGATCCTTAACAATCAGGGACATTCTCACTAAGGCAATGGTATTTAACTTGAGGCTTGAATGATGTTAGAGGGCCAGCTATACAAGGATATGAAAAGTGTCCTAAGCAGAGGGAGTGTATATAACAAAGGCTCTGAGCAGAAGATGGAGAATGCTGAGTGAAAGGGAAAATTGTGGGAAATCAGGAAGGATAAAAGGTTTGAATTTAGTCTGTTGTTGTTAGGTACTGTCTAGTCGAGTCCGACTCATAGCGACCCTATGTACAGATGGAAACACTTCCCGATTTTGTGCCAGGCACATGATCTTATTTCTGTTTAAGCTCTTCTAAATGTAATGAAAAGCCAGTGGAGGGTCTTAAGTCACATGTAACGTGTTTTACCTTTAATATCATTTTCACTTTGCTGAGTGGACAATGAGTTATATGGCAAGACTAGATATAACACATAGTTTAATGAGTTATAAACATGAAACCATACTTCCCTCAAATTATTGGTTCCACATTGTTGTTGTTGTTAGGTACCATTGAGTCGGTATCCAACTCACAGAGACCCTCATAGGGTTTTCAATGGCTGACTGTTTCAGGATTGCCTTGGGAGTGGATTGCCAGGCCCTTCTCCCATTTTTTCAGTGCTGGGAATTGAACTCGGGACCTCAGTTGCAGCGCAGCGCTCTACCAACTGAGCTAAATCCCAGACCCTGCTTCCACATTACTATAATTAATTTTTTCTTTGTCTGCTCTTGACAATATTCTAAGGATGTTCCATAATTTAAAAAATAATTTTCAGTTATTAAAAGTCTTATTTATTTGCTATGATACTAAAACTGCTAGAAAAAGCATATTTTTTAAAAGTCTCTTTCAGCCTAAAAACTTATGTCTTTTTTATGTGTGTATGTGGTGTTGAGGATTGAACCCAGAGCCTTACTCATGCTAGATAAGCGCTTTACCACTGAGCTATATCCTCAGCCATTGGTTTTTTTTTTGTTTTTTTTTTTTTTAAGACAAGTCTCATTATGTATAGCCCAAGCTGGCCTTGAACTTGTGATCATTATGTTTCAGTTTCTGAAGTATGCCACCAAACCTGGCTTAAAAACTTATATCTTTGATTCTTTTGGGTATATACTCAGGAATGGTATAGCTGAATCTTATGGTAGTTCTATTTTTAGTTGTGTGAAGGATGTCTTTATTGATTTCCATACTGGCTAGACTAATGTATATTCCTATCAACAATGTATAAGTGTTCCCCAACCACCTTGCCAACAATTTTTTTTTTTTGGATGGTAGCCATCCTGACTGAGATGTGATAGAATCTCAGTGCAGTTTTGATTTACGTTTCCCTGATGGCTAGAGATGGTGAACATTTTTTCATGTATTTACTAGCCATTTTTATTTCTTCTCTTGAAAAGTTCAGTTCATTTGCCCATTTATTGTTTGGATTCTTTGTTTTTGGGGGGTATTTAACTTTTTTGAGTTCATTATATATTCTAGATATTAATCCCTTGTTGGATGAATAGTAGCAAAGATTTTTCTTCATTTCTGTAGGCTTCATTCTATTGTTTCTTCTACTATGCAGAGGCTTTTTACTTTGATGGAATTCCATTTGTCAATTCTTGTTATTATTTCTTGAGCTTTTGGAGTTCTGTTCAGAAATTCATTGCATATGCTTATATCTTAAAATGGTTCCCCCATGTTTTCCTTTAGTAATTTTAGTTTCAAGTCTTACATTAAAATCTTTTGATCCACTATGAGTTGATTTTTGTGCAGAGTGAGAGGCAGGGATCAACTTTCAGTCTTCTACTTGTGGATATTCAGTTTTCCCAGCATTACTTGTTAAACAAACTCTTTTCTCCAGTGTATGTTTTTGGCACCTTTGTCGATATTCAGATGGCTGTGTGGGCTTATTTCTGTGTCCACTATTCTATTCTATTGGTCTATTTTTTTTTTGAGCCAGCATCAAGTTGCTTTTGTTATTATGGCTCCATAGTATAATTTGAGGTCAGATATTATACATTCATCTTTTTTTGCTCAAAATTATTTTGGCTGGTGGAGAGTTTGTGTGTGTGTGTGTGTGCTTCCATGTGAATCTTAGGATTTTTTTCTTAGTTTTGTGAAGAATGCCATTGGAACTTTGATGGGGGTTGTATTGAATCTGTAGATGACTTTGGTAACATGTCCCCCCTTTGATGATAATATGTGAATCCATGAATATGGGATGTCTTTCTGCCTTCTAAAGTCTTCTTCGGTTTTCTCAGTGTTTTATAATTTCCTGCATACTCATGTTTATTGTGGCAGTATTCACAATAGTCAAGTCATTGACTCAGCCTAGATGCCCATCAGTGGATGAACAGGTAAAGAAAATGGCCACATATATACAATAGATTATTATTTATCCATTAAGAAGAACAAAATTATGTGGTTTGCAGGAAAATGGAGGGAACTTGAGATCAGCATATTAAGCAAAATAAGTCAGACTCAGAAAGTCAAGCATTATGTTTTCTCTTGTATGTGGATGCTCGAGAGAGAGAGAGAGAGAGAGAGGGAGAGAGAGAGAGAGAGAGAGAGAGAGAGAGAGAGAGAGAGAGGGAAGGAGAGAGAGTAGGACATGAAGGTAGAAAGGGGACCACTAGGGAATAGGAAAGGTTTCAATGGGAGAGTGTAGGGGATAAGTATGCGTAATGCAGATATAAATACAATCAAAGAACCTTATATACATGTATATGTCATAATGAAACCCACTATTTCATATAACTAATATACACTAATAAAAATGAAGCAAAAAGAATACTTTCATCCTGAACTCACTTTTAAATTTCAAGTCTCTGACCTCCAATTCTAAACAAGATGGGAAACCAGACCATATTTACTCTCTCATCTGAAACAGCTTAAAAAAAAAACCTGACAAAATTTCTGAAACAATGATTTTTACGAACTTAGCCAATAAAAGACAGTTTTGTTGTTGTTGTTTATGGTGCTGAGAATCAAAACCAGTGCCTTACACATACTAGCCAAGTACTGTGCCACTGAGCCATATCCCCAAGTAATTTCTGAGAGGAAAGTAAAGAGAAACCCACTGCCATTTGCCCTAGTTTATTGTGTAAGAGAAGGTTTCCAGACCATGGCTTCATTGGTGAATTCTGCCAAACATTTAAGGAAGAAGTAATGTTAATTCTATACAAACTCCTCTAGAAAATTAGAGAGGAGTGAATGCTTCTAAACTCATTTTTTTTCTCCTTTTATTGGTAATTGTTGGTGGGGTATAGAGTCATACAACATTGTTTTTTTCCATTATGCAACTATTATATCACTTTTGGTTACGCTTTTATCAATTTATAAGGTTTATGGAGACTTATGACTAATATGTAGTAAAACTCAAATGCATATTTGGGTTATGTTCCCCTATTTTTTCAATGTAATCATGAAGTTGCATTGTTTACATTGAGATTATCCTCTCTCACTTTATCCCTCGACATTGATTCTCCTCCTCACCCCACCCTCTGCAATCTTTGCTTCCCTCTGCTAGTTTCCTCCCTCCTTTTTTCTACTCTTTATATTGTCTCTTCTTTACTAAGTGAATTGTGCATTTTTTATATATCAACTTATGTATAGGATTTTTGATTCCTTTAAGTAAGATTCAACTCCCATATATGAGTATGGTATTTCTCTTTTTGAGCTTGTATCTGTTGGCTTAAGATGTTGTTCTCCAGTGCAATCCATTTTGCTGAAAATGACATTATTTCATTTTTTTATTGCTGAGTAGCATTCCATTGTGTATCTGTACTATAATTTTTTTTATCCATTCTTCTGTTGATGGGCACCTTGGTTGGTTCCATATCCTTGCTATTGTGAAAAGTGCTGCATTGAATATGGAGATGCAGGTGTCTCTGTGGTATGATGACTTGTCTTCTTCTGGGCTAAATTCATTCTTTTGGGCCAGCATTATAGTAGTAATGGGGCCAGGCAAAAACATTATAAGAAAAGAGCATTTCAAATCATTATCTCTCATGAATATAAAAACAGAAATTCTAAGCAAAATTTTAGTAAACCAAATTCAGTAGTATATAAAAATAATATTGCACTAAGACTAAGTAGAGTTTATCACAGGAATGAAAGGTTAGTTTAACATCTAAAACTCAGTGTACCTCACCATGTTAGCAAACCCAAAATAGGAAAACCATGTAGTCATTTCAACAGGCAGAGAAAAGGTGTATAAAAAATTCAATATCTTTTTCTTATTTAAAAAAAAACCTCTCAGCAAAACAGGAATAGAAGGGAGCTTCCTCAAGTTAGTAAAGGGCAGCCAAGAGAAATTTAACATCATACTTAAAAATTGAATTCTAAAGATGTGAACTTCTTACCAGCATTATTGTAAATGATATACAGGGAGTTACAGATATGATGATGATGGTGTTGGTGATGATTATAGTACTTATGTAGCACTTACTGTGTATCAAGATCTGTTCTAACATCACATGTAGTAATAAATATTAATCCTCACAACAATCCTATGAGATATATAGTTATTTTCTTCATTTTACAGTAGGAGGACTCAGAGAGGCTAAGTGTTTTGTCTAAGATGTGTTCAGTGTCATACAACTAGAGAATTGTAGAATTGGGAGATAAACCCAGTCAGTCAGACTAAGAGGCTTTTCTTTTTCATTTTTCCCTTTATTGATAAGTGTTGGTGGAGTGCAGAGTAATAAGGCTTTTGCTATTTCCATTGTGCAACTATTACATCACCTTTGGTTACACTTTCAATAACTTACATAGTTTATGGAACTCTTTAATTAACATGTAGTAAAACTCATATGCAATTATGGGTTATATTCCTCTATTTTTCTCATGTATTTGTATAGTTGCATCATATAATTTGAGATTATCCTCAGAGGCTTTTCTTAACAGAGCTTCAAAGGGTGAAAAATTGAATTCAATTTTGGGTGCGGGTTCAATATGCTAAAATTCAGAGGGTTAGGGCTTGGTTCAGGCTTAACGTTTTAATCCTATATGTAAATGGATGAGTAAATTTTTTTTCAAAAAAATTTTCAGTTTTTCTATATTATAAAATATGTAATGACACAAATAGACAGACAACACCAACAAAAACATTAAAAGCTGAACCCCAACTCAATTTTTTATTGGGTTTAGGTTCAGAAAAACTTTCAAAAATGCCTGATGTGGGATGGGTTCAGGGCTTAGGTTGGATTCAGTTTGAAGACCTATTAACTACACATAAAACGTGAACCCAAATTCGAACCAAACTTAAATCCTCTAAATTTTAACATATTAAGCCTGCACTTGAACCCGAATTGAATTTTTCAGGGATTTGAAGACCTGTTCTTAACTATTACACTACAATGCTTCTAGATTTCCCCTTCTTTCAGTGTTGCTGATTTCTTTGAATAATTTTCTTAAAACTCATTCTCACTTGATTTTAGGGAGAGGTAAGTAACCTACTCTACTTAAGGGTGAAAAAAGGTGAGGGAATCTCTTCTTACAAACACTGGTATTTCTGTGAGGCCAACAGCTGATTGACATTTCCTTTTTACTCTCTTCTAAAGCCTGGAGAGGGAGTGTAGGGGTGTGTGTGGGGAGTAAATTGAGTCCTATTGCCTCTTATTAAACCTTGGAGGAAGTGTGTGGCTTGCTTTAGAATTTGGGGTACTTAGTCGTTTTTGTCAGCTGTGCCCTAGTTCCCCAGTGCTGGGGGAAAGGAAACACCATTTTAAATTACAGAGGCTGCCATAATGATTCAGGACCAAGGAAGGTGACTTGGACTAGAGTGGGAGTGAAATGGGGAGAATCAGATGAATTTGGGACATATTTTAGAGATAAAGCCAACAGGTCACAGTGGTAGATTGAGTGTGGGGGAGAGGAAAAAAAGTCTAAGAAGGATTTGGCTTAAGCAAACAGGTGGATGGAGGTGTCGTTTAATGAGATGAGGAAGAATTGAGATAGAGATTGGCATGGATATATGAAGGTGAATTGGTCATCAAGGGTACTGCTTTACCTCATTAAGTTTTAGACACCAAATGGAGATTCCAAGTAGGTTGGATATAGGAGTTTGAAGCTTAGTGGGCAAGGTCAAGGCTAGAGCTATACATTTGAAAATCCCCAGCATGCCCTATATTTAAAGACGTGGAATAAACTAGAATAGGAACAGGATGAGAAAAAAGAGAAGACTGGTGATTAAGCTTTTATTCCTTCAATATTCAGAGGAAGATTCAGCAAGAGACTGAGAAAGTGTCATCAGTAAGAGGAAGAAAACCAGGGGACCATATTCTCTATGTCCCTGGAGAATAAAATCTTATCATGATTTGAATATCCCAAATTATAATGTGCTGTGTCAGAGGGAGTGAAGGATCTAACTAATTCACCTAGTTTTCAAACAAATGTGAAAGTCATAATATCCATTATATTGGAAATTGAAACTAAAGTTAAGAGGAAATAATGAAGTTGAGGCTAAATTACCTTTGTTGTTTTTGTTAGGTGCCATTGAGTTGGTCTGACTTTGAGATTTCTTTTGTCCAGCTGAGGGTATCACTAAACTTCTTGCTACATGAAACGTAAATATGAATGTAAAAAAACAAAAAGCTTCTTTTTAGTGAAGAATTTAGAACACGTTGCTAAATTTCTCAATCATTTAACTCATTTGCATGTAAAAGTTTCTGCCATTCACATTTTGTATTTTTTAGTGGGAAGAATGTAGTTAACATGAGATTAAATGGTTTAATTTTAAACTGTATATGTGAACATCATATATATGAATGTATATAAGGCTAGTTAATGCTTAAATGTATATGAGAAAACTTACATAGTATGGAATTATTAAAATAAATGGAAATCTCAGCTAACTTGTTTTCAGTGTGAGCCCATTTGTGTTTGTAAAAATTACTTTTATTTATATCTTCTTTCATAGTTAATTCTGCTACTTACTCTCTCTCCAACAGGTTTCTTGTCCACCAGGGTTCAAACTTTAGTGCACACAAAATCATCTGGGTGCTTTTTAAAAATGCTTATATAAAGGCCATACCTCTAGACTGAGTATAGTCAGGAAATCCATACTGTAACTAATACTTCAAGTGATTCTAAGCAGATGACCCCTAGATCACACAAGGCAAAGAACTGACTCCAGACCCTATATTACTAGCATATTCTCTTCTGGTGACAAAAGTGTCACACTTTATTTTTTATTAATTTATTTTTAACTTTTATTTTTTCAATTTGCTTATTTTTGGGTTTTGGAGAGAGAGTCTTGCTGTCTAGCACTCACAGTATAGACCAGGCTGGCCTCAAACTTGGTGTTTATCCCCCTGCCTCAGCCTCTTGAGTGCTAGGATTATAGGCTTGGGACACTGCCTGGCTAAAGTAGGTAATTTCTAGATACATAGTATACATAATAGAAATACATACTGCAAGAGTAAAATGACGGAAAACTCAAATATAGAACTCTTCCTTAGATTGGTAATTGTGGATTAAATAACTTTTGCTTTTATAAAATAAAAAGCTTTGGGGAAAGCTTTAATTTTTCACAGATATTTATCTAACTTGGGTGGGGGAAGCAGTCGAACCTTGAGTATATCTTCAAGAAATAATGACTTAAAAAACTGTCCAGCTAACTTTAAGTACTCTTTTTTAAGTTATAGAATAAGTCAGTAATTTAGATACTACAGAAATCAGTAATTTAGAAACTACAGTTAGGGATGAGGAACTCTTAAAGTGATTGATATTTGTTTTGACATACTACAAACTAATGTGCTTCCATATGTTTCTTTTTCTAATACATAAAATTGTTCATATGATCCCAGTATATGTGCCTACCTGCCTGCCTGCCTGCCTGCCTGCCTGCCTGCCTGCCTTCCTTCCTTCCTTCCTTCCTTCCTTCCTTCCTTCCTTCCTTCCTTTCTTCCTTCCTTCCTCCCTTCCTTCCTTCTTACTTGCTTGTTTTCAACAAGGTCTTGCTATTTAGTGCAAGTTAGCTTCAAACTTGTAATCCTCTGCCTCAGCATCCTGAGTGTTGGGATTGTTTTCTTAAATCCAAGTAATTTCTAAGCCCTATTATTAGTAGTAATTAAAACAAGAATAAACTTTGATGGTATAGTAATATTGTATATTCTAGTGCCTGGTACTTTGTTCTTGCTAGACTTTGAATACAACTCTTTGAAGGAATGTAATTGTGTGCTAAGATTTATATCTCTTTCATTGTGCTATTTCCTACTTTTAGCTTGCCTCCTTGTGATACTGAAATATTATTTATTACCTCTTAAAATTCTAGAAGACCCTTGAAAAATTAGAGCTAGGAACTAAAAGTAACATAGATTTGATGTTGTTGCATATAAATATAACCAACATACTCTTGAAACCAGCCCTACCTATCAGACAGGAAATTCTAGCATGGTAAGGGAGTGAGGGGTAGGTGGGGGGAGCATTGGGAGTTGGGGTGGGGGAATTTTAGGAGATTACTCTATCCAAAAGCTAAGGAGTGTATGTGTGTTTTTTTATTTGACACTAGTTAAGAAAAAAAAATTAAACAATGCTTCAGAGATTCAGTTTTCTGTTGAAGCATCTCAAATAAAAATAATCTCCTCAGTTTACAATTCTGAAAGGGTTACTAGTTGGAAAAGCACAAAGTCTTAATGCTGTCAAATTAAAAAGTGTGGCAACTTGATTCATCCAGTATCCACCAGTTTCAAATTCTAATTACATGTTTGAACTTATAACTGAAAGTAATAACTACATATATATATGTATACACACATATATATGTACGTACACACACACACACACACATATATATATATATGTACATATATATATTTAAATTTGGTAGTTTGGTTAATTAAAGACTAATAGAAAAAATTGGCACAATATACACTTGGGGCCTTAATGGGCCTTCATTTCTTCTGGTCCTTCGTTCCTTTTCCTTCCCTTCTATTCCTTTATTGTTCCAGCCACAACAAATGTCAGCTATTTGATTTGAAGATTAATATGAATATATACACATAATAAAGTTAAGAACTCATATTTAAGCATTCTTAATAGATACATGACTTGACATTATTATTAGTATTATGGTTTACATATTTGTAGAGCATAAATACAAAATAAAAATGATTACATCAAATCATAGCATTTGGGGGGGTTGCTTTAGAAGAAAATGCTTAAATATGAGTCATACATTTCTTTCCAGTATAGTATTTAAAGTTCAGACTTCAACCGCAGATGTGATTGTTTTTAGTTTGTTAGTTGCCTGGAGTGTTATTTTAAGAAAGCAGAAACAACATCATTTGCACACTCCTTAGAGATCACATACCTTAACCTGACTGTCTGGCTCCAGTTTTTCAAAAGAAAGTCAAGATGAAGAACTATTTGCTTTTCTGGGGAGTCCTGGCCATTTTTGTTAAGGCTGTTCTTGTGAAAGGTAGGTGGAACTTATAAAACAAACCCAAATAAAAGGGAAAATGTAGCACAAATCTGTTTTTCAGATTTAAAGATTTAAGTTTATATTTTGGTTGGTCAGCTAGTCAGCCACTTTCATTTAACATGCTTTAATCTTTACATGGACAGTGATATTTGCATGGAAAAGGCTCAATGTGATTCCTTGTATTCTTTTTTCTCTTGTCTTGTTTGTCGACCACAACCTACAGAATAAGAAAATAAATAGTTTTGGATAACTAGATATAGCCATACCTATATGAATTTCCACATTTGATTTTAAAAATCAGTAACCTCTTTGAGTCTCTTAAATTAATACTATAGAGAAATGTAATAACAATTACTGTAAATACAATATAGAATGTATTGTGATTTTATTTCCCTAGAGACACTGGTATTACTTTAAAAAACTTGACTGGATCTGAGCCCACAGATACAACCCTTTAACAAAGTTCAATGTTATTTAGGTTGACTATAACTTGATGGCTGAACTTCTGATATTTTGATTTTTGACCTTTTACACAGCTATGGAAAATGGAATACATTCTGAATATAGAAGTACAGTATTAAATAATGTTTATCTAGAAGGGCACATGAATTAGAAGTGATATAATTTGACTGGATTGTTTTTAACACTGAGCCTGATTTTCAAGACAGTTTAACAAAAATGTAATTAAGAATAGTCATTATCTGGCCGGGTACGGTGGTGCGCGCCTGTAATCCCAGTAGCTCGGGAGGCGGAGGCAGGAGGATCGCAAGTTCGAGACCAGAGGTAGTCTGCGTAATTTAGCGAGACCCTGTCTCAAAAAGTAAAAAAAAAAAAAGGGCTGGGGATGCAGCTCAGTGGTCCAGCACTTGAAAAGCATGCAAGCGCAAGGCCCTGGGTTCAACCCCCAGTACCGAAAAAAAAAAAAAAAAAAAAAAAAAAAAAAAAAAAAAAAAAAAAAAGGAAAAGTCATTATCTGTGTATTTCTTCCTAAGAATAAGAACATGAAGAATAACTTTATAATAATATTTAAAATATAAAAATATTTGTACTAAATCATATCCAATATTTGTATATATACATAAACATGTAAATGTTTTTATACTTATAAGCATATATATGTAAAATATACATAGCTATATATAAAATAAGCTGGGTTTAGCTTAGTTGGTAGAGTGGTGCTCTGCATTCTCTGAGAACCTGGGTTTGATCCCCAGGATCAAAAAAATGGGAAAAGGATGTGGCAATCCACTCCTGAAGCAATCTCAAAACAATCAGCCACTGAAAACCCTGTGAGTATCACTCTGAGTCAGACCTGACTCAATGGCACCTAATAGTAAACATATAAAATAGCTATTACTTATTGAATACTATATTTTGGTATTATACTAACAGCTTTACATATAGTATATCATTTACTTCTCACATTTACTTCTCACAATAACCATATGAGGATAGGTTCTATTATTATTTCTAACATAATTGAAGCAGTTGAGAGAGGAGTAAAATAACTTACCCAAGGTCACACAGCAGCAAGTGAAAGAATCTGGCCTAATAGCCCATGCTTGTTGTTGTTAGGTGCCGTCGAGTCGGTATCCAACTCATAACGACCCTCTATACAACAGAGGAAACACTATTGTCAGTGCTTCTCTGCTGTTCATAGGGTTTTCAATGGCAGACTGATTTTTGGGAGGGGGTTGCCAGGTCCTTCTCCCAAGCCTACAGCTTCTGGTGTTCACAGGTGGTCTCCCATCCAGGTACTAATCAGGCCTGACCCTGCTTAGCTTCTGAGATCTGACGGGATCGGATGCCACAGGGCTACAGCTGCAGGCAGCCCATGCTTAACTATCCAATTTTGCCTGTGTGAAGAAATCGCCTTTTAGTAAATTCATTATGATTCCTGGCATGGTGGTACATGCCTATAATCCCAGCACTTGGGAGGCTGAGGCAGGAGGATCAATGCAAGATGGAGCCCAACCTGGACTGTACAGTGAGTTCCAGTCCAGCATGGGCTACACAGAGAGACTTTGTCTCAAAAAAAAAAAAAAAAAAAAAAAAAAAAAAAAAAAAAAAAAAAAAAAAAAAAAAAAAAAGAAAAGAAAAGGAAGAAAGAAAGAAAGAAAAGAAACACATTATGGTCATGATTCTTACTCTCTATTTTTTGGTCAGGCATTTTGTTGTTGTTAGGTGCCTCATAGTGACCCTAAGTACAACAGGCGAAACAGTATTGTTAGTACTTCTCTGCTATTCATAGGGTGTTCAATGGCAGATTGTTTTTTGGGAGTAGGCTGCCAGGTCCTTCTCCCAAGCCTACAACACCTGGTGTTCCCAGGTGGTCTCCCATCTAAGTACTAACTGGGCCGACCCTGCTTAGCTTCTGTGATCTGACAGGATCTGATGCCACAGTGCTATATAGCTGCAGGCAGTCAGACATTACATGCTTGTTTATATTTCATTGAGAAAAACATTTAAGAGTTATGGAGTCAGAAGTAGGCAAGAGGGTACCGTTTGAATCATTTTACTCTTCAGAATGTTAATAAGGGTTATTTATATCCTTGTATTGAATTCACTCTGTGATATATCTTCTCCAATACCATACAGATTTGTGTTAGAATATTTATTAAGAACTACTTAGTTGTTTTTTTTTTTCTTGGAGACATGGTAGTTCAGGCTGGCCTTGAACTCCTGATCCTCCTGCCTTAGTCTCCCAAGTGCTGGGATTACATGTGAGTGCCACCTGCCCAGCTATTAAGAATTTAAGAAGCTGGATGTGGAGTGGTGCACACCTGTAATCCTAGTAACTTGGGAGGTGGAAGCAGAAGGATTGAAAGTTTGATGTCACAGGCATCCTGTGTAATTCGTTGTTGTTGTTAGGTGCCCTGGAGTCGGTATCCGACTCATAGCAACCCCTATGTACAACAGGCAAAACACTATTGTCAGTGCTTCTCTGCTGTTCATAGGGTTTTCAATGGCGGATTGCTTTCTGGGAGTGGGTTGCCAGGTCCTCTTCCCAAGCCTGCAGCACCTGGTGCTCCCAGGTGGTCTCCCATCCAAGTACTAAGTAGGCCCGGCCCTGCTTAGCTTCCAAGATCTGACCGGATTGGATGCCACAGGGCTACGGCTGCAGGCCTTTGTAATTTAGCAAGACCTTATCTCAAGAAAAATAAAAATAAAAAATGGGGTAGGGGTGCAGCTCAGTAGTAGAGCACTTACAAAAGTATGCATGAGACTCTAGGTTTAACCCCCAGTACCGGAGGGGAAAAAAAAAAAAGAATTTAAGAATAATGGCATATTAATGTGTTTATTACCTGCGGCCATAGCCCTGTGTCATCCAATCCCGTCAGATCTTGGAAGCTAAGCAGGGTCGGGCCTGGTTAGTACCTGGATGGGAGACCGCCTGGGAACACCAGAAGCTGTAGGCTTGGGAGAAGGACCTGGCAACCCCCTCCCAAAAATCAATCTGCCATTGAAAACCCTATGAACAGCAGAGAAGCACTGACAATAGTGTTTCCCCTGTTGTACAGAGG